>JASUUG010000442.1:0-600000 GCA_030449905.1 Luvunga scandens | reverse complement strand
CCAATTGGAGAGGAATTAGTTGTCTTAGGTATGCAAAAATGAATAACCAAAATGCTAAAACATAATGACGCTTTCATTTTTTTACTAGGAGATCTTGCAACTTTAGAAGCACTAATTACATTTGCTTCTTGGACCCATTTAAACATTTATAGCATTTATTAATCATGCAATTAAAAATCATTTCATTTCTCTTTGTTTGTGCTCTTACTGCCAATGAATTATTTAATCTTTTAAAAGCTTACAAACCATAACCAGATCTCAAGATTCATACGTTGGATTGGTTGACTGATGATGATAGTGGTAGTAGTAAGAAGCACAAATTAGATTTAATTATCTGTTTGTAAATATTTTCTATTGCAATGTTCAAGTGATGTCTTCTAAACTCTACTTCATTCTTTCAAGACATTGAATCAATGTCTTATTCTGGTTAGGGGGAGAGAATAATTGACAATTGTGGAATAAATAATAGTTGTGTTCCATATTCTTACTAACCATTTCCAAAGATGACTTAGTATAGAAAAACATCTTTTCAAAAGATGACTTAGTACAAAAACACATCTTTTCAATCTTAGTGATGTTTTTACTAACTATTTTTGAATTTTTGAGTCGAAGATAGAATATGGAGTTTACTTATTCTAGAAACGAATTTTCCTAGTCTTGGTGTTTAGTAAAAAAAGAAAACCAATTTTTTTAATTTTTCCCAATATTATTGACTAACCCTTTTTGTCTGCCTTGGCCATCTTGAAAGACAAGTGATGGTGGTGGTAAGTTGAGATTTTGTAATACCAAATCCTTTCATTTTATTTGTGAGCAACATCTAAAGGTAGTGGTCATTTTAGCCCCAAAAAAGGAAAAAAAAAAGAGACACTTTCATTTAGTAACTAGGTCTCATGCCTCAGCAGGTAGAGAGTATTTACATCAAATGGTAAAAGATTATCAAAATTGTGCGAACTCTTACTTAATAATAGAGCCTCCTGCCTTAACAAGCAGAGAGTGTTCATGTCAAATAGTGAGAGTTAATTTTTCCAACCTAACTCTTTCTCAGTAACTGGGCCTCCTGCCTCTGCAAGTAGAGAGTGTTCACTCAAAATAGTTAAAGTTGGTTAGAGATATAATACAAATGAACTTGTTGCCTATGGAAGAAACTTTGATGGGACTACAAAAATAAAAGTATTGCTTTATTTTTACCAAACTCCATAATCATTATGTCAAACATTGCTAAGCATTAAAGATGGTTTGCTGAGTTTGTTGTTGATGGTTGAGTAGTAAAAGGGAAGAACATAATTTTTTGAAAAGTTCAGCTATTTGGTAAACATATTTCAATTTGAATTTTGTTGCTTAATTTGCTAGGGACTGGCAATAAGCTTGTTAAGGGGTGTGTTTAGTATTGGATAGTATTGGAGAATGCATATTTACAAAAGGTAAAATTGTCATTTCGTGCTTCGAGTCTTACTAACATTTCTACTTTTATGTGTTTAAATCCTCTATGCTTTTATTATATGTCTTTGATTATAATTTAGGTATTTTAAGTATTTAAGGGATATTTTGGCCATTTCACGACAAACGAGAAGTCAAACAACAAAACATACGGTATTTTTGAATTTTGAATGATTGAAAACCTTAGGAGAAGAATAAAAGGGTATTCGATACTATTCACAAGTATGGCACTGTTCACATATATGGTATGATGACGTGGCATTGACGATGAAGTATCATTTATCGATGATGTGGCAGAATCTTATTGAACCAATGTGTGGCACTGATTGATGATATGACAGGATGCTATTGGATAAAAATACTGATGTAGTGTTGATTGATATGTTGCAGCATCTTATTTGATTGAAATGTTGATGTGGTGTTGACTGATGATGTGTTTTAGCTAATCAAGGCTTGCCACATGGCGCATTCCTAAGCATTTGAATTATTTCATTCGATCGCTATAATTTACCCATTTTATTTATAGATATAGGGCTTCCCCCTTTTAATTTGAACAACTAACTCTATTTTTTAGCTCTATTTTCTGTAATTCTCTATCTATCTTGTATTTTTTATATATTTTAATAAAATTATCATTTTATCATTAGTTTAATTATTAGTGTCTAGTTTACTTTCAATTTTAGGTTGAAGGTGAAGGCTTAACATGATCTATGGGCTTAATTTGGTAACTTTATTTTCTTTTCCTCTGTAATTTATATGGTTTTTTTTACTTATCAGATTTTACACGGTATATTGGCTCCTTAGTGAATGATCGCTATTGTTTAACATAATGAGCACTTAACACCACATTTATTAAAGAAAAAATTCCCCTCTAGTATTTTGTGGGTCATCTTGACTCAGTGTCAACAAAGAGTGTATCTAAACTATTTAGTGGATGTTCTTACCACGTTGTTGACAAAAGGATTATTATCGTTTGGCATAACGTGTTCTTAACACCATACTTAGTGGAAGATCATTACCTTCTGGCACACTGAGCGCTTGATACCTATTTATTAGAGTGAGGATTATGAGAAGTGGAATTACCCCACTTATGAATTAATTGGAACTAAAAAGGAAATATTAAGCCTATGGTGAAATGTTGAGTGTGAATCCAGCGACTTAAGCATTTCATTTGCATTGTTTTTGTCTTTAATTCATTCCCGCCATTTTATTTTAAATCTTAAGATAAAAAAAATTTACTTCCAACCAACTCACATATACACTTAGAAAATTAACTTTATGCATAATTAAATCTACCTCTTCATATGATTGACATTGACACTTGTCACCATAAACCTATTCTACAATAGATTCGTTCACTTGCGAAAACAATAAAATTTTTACAATAGCATGGTACTAGTTGGGTCAAGATTGTGTATATAGGATTTAGGCACGCATGGTAGGCCGAATTTAGTGCAATAAGAGAAAGGCATTACGATCCAATAAACTGCATTAATACCTTCAATTTCTGATTAAAAGCTAATGTATCTGATGTGATTAATTTCAAAAAATTAATTTTGATTTGGTTGTTACAAAAACTTGTAACACCTTTTGCTTTTAGTTGTAATTTGACCAAGAATATTGTAAAATGTGGCTAAAGTGGCATGATGCTATTTGGGTAGATATTCATGTATCTAGGATGTGGGCATCAGTGAGTTAAATAACATCCCTTGTGGTGGAAGTGGAGTTGGCATGATTTAGGCATAACATAAGTTAAACTACATCTCTTGTAGGCAACATGAATCAAACTGCATCCCTTAAGTGGGTGTGCGGAAGAGAGAATCTATGCTTGTATTCATTTTATATTGCACTAGAGTAATTATAAATAAAGAACCCACCTTAGCTTCTTTTCCCATGTGGGATAATTACATGTTTCTTTAATTTTTCAACTTTATAAGTGTACTGTGAGTAAAAATTTGTCATGCACTTGAGTACCATTTGGGGCATATAAATATATAATTTTAAAATACTCATGATGAAGTATCCAAATCACTTACAACCTTTCGCTTACTCAAAAATTGGTCTTACCCAAAATTATAACACAAAGTAGCCACTGACGGAGCTATTTTTCCAACATATTTTATCATTTTAGTTATTTTTTTCCTTTTTGGGTATTGTATGAAGAATATTGTTATTGTTCTAGGTTTGGGATGGCAAGTTGTTAATTGCTTCTAACCCATGAAGATGTTAACATAATCATCTAGCCTTGATCACACAATTGTATACAAAGCGAGTGAGAATAGCAAACATGAGACTTTCTCAAGACTTCATGGGCTTTAAGGACTATATAGTAAATCTCTCTATATTGTTACTCTATATTTCAATAAATTTTACATAGTTATAAAAAATTTTAGTCCCAATTTGAGCCAATTATAAATAAGGATAAGCTCCACATTATAATAAGTTGTAGGTTTTTCGATCCCTTCTTAAATGACTTACCTTTATATAGTAATAATTATTTGTATATTGCAAAAACTACATGCAATGTTACATTAAAGTTTTAACATGGAATGAAATATATTTCTAAAACTATTTGAGAAAATGATTTATTCTTTAAAATTGTTACCAAATCTTTAAAGATGAAGATAGATAATAACCTACTAATATAAATAATTTCTTGTGGAAGTCAAAATATTTCTAGCTTTTCAACCATCATTAGCTTTATGTTATGAAAATTTTTGTACTTTTGTGCTATCATGTTTAGGACTATCTCCTTTCTCTTCTTGTCTAATTACAAGAATGATTTCTTTTTCAGTTAAAGCATGCATGTCTTGTTGGTCATTTGGATTATGGAGAAAGACATTACTATCCATTTGATTAGTATAGTGAAGCTACCGAATCCAATCACTTAATTCTACAAAGACTCTCTTTAATTCCCTTTATCCACTTCTGTTTTAACTTGCATTTTCATGACATCAGGTGACGAAATACGAAGCGATAATAAATATCGTTCTAGCATAAGCTCTTGAAACTCAAGAAAGAATAACTATCAAAGAGAGAAAATATTGAATTAATGACAAAGATAATCCTAAAGGGAATAATATGTAATATAATTGATGAAAAGCTTAAAAATGTTACTGTTAACTATGAATAACAAGCTTATATATAGCAATAACTAACTTAATCCTAATCCTTCTCTAATAAGAAAAATAATCTAAAATCCTATTTATACTAGAGTTACAAATATGTTTTAAAAAAGCTTAATGAACAAGATAAATTCTACTAAAATACTAAGTATTAAATTGACTCATATATTATAATTTCTAATATATTCTACCCCATATGGCTCCTACACAATTCTCCTCCTGTACAAAAAAAATAGTGCTCAAGTTATGCTGAAAACAAAAGACAATCTGGAAAATGAAACTTTGGAGCTGGAACTCATAATCTTTCACATCAATCTTCATTGAAACTCGAAATGCTTCATACTTCATTTTCTTTTTGATTTTGTTAGTCACACTATGAAAAGGTAAAGTCTTGTATGGATAAATAACTTTTAAGCCTTTTAAGTCCTTTACCAAACTTCACTCAATGTTCTTACCAATTAATTTTATCTTGACAACCATATCTTATTCAACAATAACTTTCTTGTCTCCATTATGAATAGGCAAACTATATCAATTATCTTAGGGTCTTTTTGAATAATTGTTTTGGCTTTAACTTTATTATATATATATGCATGATCTTTTTGAAGCATAATGCTCTTGTCATCAATTTGATTTGATGAAGTCATATCAATCATATTATTATTGATACAATTGATGCCTCTTCAATTTTAGTTTCTTGAACTTCAAGTATACCATTCAAATAAGTGATGAAATTAAAATAAGTTACCTCATTTTGTATAATTTTGGGCATGACTTCAATTATTTTATAATTCTCTATTACCTCAATTGAATGTGCATTGATTATAATGCCTTCGTTGAATCTTGCAATGCCTTTGATGATCCTTCAAAATGCTTTCTAGTCATTCATCTTCTATTATCTTTTCATCAGAATTGTCTGAACTTAGAGGGGGTGGAGTAGCTTTTGTATTTCTACTAACGCTAGATATTTCCTTAATTCTATTGGTTTTCCTTGATTAACATTATCAATACCCTTAGCTTCCTGATTACTTTTTTGGGCAAGTCTAATCTTTCTTAAATCTTGTTTCATGCCAAGTAATATTTCTTCCATTTCCGTAAATGGGTTTGCATTAACTATAAGGCTTATATTTTTTTGCGCAATGCTTCTACTAAATGGTTTTTTGATTGCTTGAGTTATTTTATCCCCTTGTAATTAAGTATTGCTTTCTCCAAAACCCATTGTTGATTTTTTTTTATTTCTTTTAGTTTTTTTAGGTTTTTCAAATGAATAGAAAATTATGAGAAGACACTATAATTAAAAGAAAATATTGGGAAAAACTTGTAAATAAGCAAAATATGGGTTTACTCGTGACGGTGATAAGGAAAATGAGAAAAGAAGGGTAAATTTAGAAGATTTGATGGTGTTAGGTGTGATGGTGGTGGTGTTTTGAGTCAAATTATCATGAATTGATTGAAAAATTGAAGTAAAATGGCGATTGGAGGTCTGTTTCAATTGGAGAGAATGAGGTAGTGGCTGATAGTGAGAATTGGCTGGAAAGAAAGGCCTAATGATAATGAACATATTTGTAATGATGGTGGCTAGCAAATTGCTGCGAAGGGGAGTGAATTGAGCGGTGCATTGCTGATGGTTTAAGGATTGTTTGGGTTTGTTTTGGTAGCTTTGATGGAGGATGGATGTTGATGGCTGGCTTATGGTCGATAGCATGTGGGAGTTCGAATGTTGGAGAGAATTGACAGAAAAGAAGAAGAACAACAGAAGTGATGCAGTGGTGGCAAAGGTGGCTGTTGGCAGCTAGGGTTTTGTTGATTTCTTTTTTTTTTTTAATTGATGAAATTAAAGGATGATGGAGGAAAAATTTTGTATATAGAGGGTGGTTAATAGTCAGGAAAGCTCTGTTTGGTATAGAGAAAATATCTGATACCACTTGATATAGTATGAAAGTGATGCTACATGTCGTTTTAGTGTGCGTTCTTAAAAATGAAGAAAAAATAACTAACTCTCAAAGAGAGAAAGAATTGAATTAATAACAAAGATAAATCCAATGGGAATAATCTAAAATATTATTAATAAAAAACTTAAATATGTTACAATAAATAACAAACTTACATATACTAGTAGCCAAATTAATCCTTGTTCTTCTCAACTAATAAAAATAATCTAAAATCTTCATTAGATTAGAATTACAAATATGACTCAAATGAGCTTTATAAAACAAAATAAATCCTAATAACATAATGAATCCTAAGTTGATTTAATATTGTAATTTCTAATATATTCTACCCTATGTGCTTCCTATATTATTAGGGGTCTAAATTTTGCATATTTTCATGCACTATTATTATATATATTAGTATTTTTAAACTATATCAATCTCTTTTATCAATGCTTAGAAATTAAAATACACATGCTGCATTAGTTAATTATTAATATATTTACTTTTCTATTACTTGCACTCGATAAATAAGTCAAAATAAAAATTTTTGTAATTAAAACTCTACTAAGTTATAACCCCAGTTAGCAACAAAATTAGTTTGGTTCAAACATTATGATTACAAAGGGGTTTAATTGCACATCAAAATGAGTGCAACTCAAAAGTCATTGAATTATGTGTTACTGACAATCAATTTTGATTCTCAACTTGCATGCAATTATATATGTGCCGATTTTTCAAAATGAGTGCGTGCTTGGAAAGATCTTAATAACTTGAATTTCCAAAATTCCCGAAATTAAAGTTTCGAAACGATCCGGCCACTGCAATTCTCACTCGTTTCATAATTCATCTCAGCCTTTCCACACAAATATGGTGATCAAGGCCGGACGATTCTGCATGTTATAAAATATTCATTGGTTCAAGAAATGCTTATGTCACCGTCTATGTTTTGATTGTCATACCAAAAACTATAATGCTCGTTCACCTCAACATCAGGCTGGAATGTACTCATTTCGTAACTCATTAGTAGATTTAGTAGTTTTGGAAGCAACAAAGTTTATATATACAGCAGCAATTGAAAAAGCTGACAGCAATCGCCTGCAGAAAGAGAATAAAGGAAAAAAAAAAGAAAAAAGAAAAACAAGCAAGTTGCAAGCATTGTTACGTGTCAATCTTATCCGATTGACTCAAATGTGTCCATGTTATCTATCTATTCACATGGGTATTCACATGGGGTTGTGCCTTTCTTGTCGAATGTTTATGGAAGCAATGTGCTAATATCTTTCAAAATCTTTAGTATGCTCCTTAACTTATTACTAGTGTTGTTTCTTTACTATAAAGTAAGAGAAAGCCATAACGGCAAGGAACAGGCAGATGAATATTTTTTGGTAAAGAAAGTCAGGGCTGTCTTGTAAAGTCTCCAGAAAAAATATTGAGAAAGATAATTAAAGCTTGGTTTTCTCTGTCTTACACTATTGAATTAAAATGCATTTGTTTGACCGAATCTGGCCACTAATATGTACTAGAGTAGACATTCCTGTGAAATTGCATGTTACTGGCGATCCGACTTGAATTAATTAAAGCCTTGATTGCCTATAAATAGGATGGCTAGATTGTAATACGTGTTCATTGATCAAAATTTTATATTCAAGAGTCTCCAATTAGAGTAACGTGACCAATTTTATTTAATTTTATTGTCTTTGCAAAACTCCAGAGTAATTTAACAGGGTTAAAAGGCAGCAGAATTTTAATAAACTTCTGTGGATGGGTTTTGCCAAGTGCATAAATAAGCTCTTTTGATTGATAAATTCATGTCTTGGAGGGCTGCTTTCAGGAAGTGTTTTATGAAACCAGGAATCAACTTGTCAAAACCACCATCTTTTTCCGAGTTGTTCATTCACTATATATAGAAGTACTATAGTTTCAAGTCATCACGGAGCTGAGACTCTTTACTGGGATCTTCTTTCTCATTTCTTCACTCAAACGTAGCCAATTAAACACACTAAAATCTGAAGGAAAGCACTAGAAATGATAAGGAACATGAGCAGGGAAGCCTTCCAGGGCATCAGGGACCAAGCTCTTAAAAGTGATTCAGCAATCAAATCCGCCAATGACTCAGCTTGTTCTTCTAAGCAAGTGAAGATATTTTCAGGTACTTCTAATCCCAGAAATTATAACCGAGTTACTAAAGGCAGTGAGGAAAACAAGCTTAAACAGGCTGAGGAGTCATTCAGGACTGTGATGTACCTTAGTTGCTGGGGTCCTAACTAATGTCTAATCTCGGTTTTCAATGTAAATTTTGAGCGCCATTAGGCCAAAGCTGCGTTTTGATAAGGGGAAGGAGCTTACTGTACATAAAATATGATCTTGCTATTCTAGTTACCTTCTGATGTACTTGATCTGCATTAATGTGGGAAATTAAACAGAACGAGTCAATAAGTACCTAATGCGCAAGTACTTTCCAGCAAAGCACATTCCCTTGGTTAAAATTACCAAACATGTCATAATACCTGGAGTTTGTTCGGTTTGAACTATCAAAAGCTCAAACTCTATTATTTTCTTTTAAATTTTTAAAAAATAATCATAATAAATTATTTATTATTTGCATATAACTGAGTTGTCATGGGTGACAACTCATAGATTTGTTATATGTTATATTATATATAACATCGTCTAAAATTACATCTATCCCTAAAACTACTAAATAGTATTCTTATTATTAAACTATGAGTATTTTGTTACATAAAAAATATGCTTAAATTCTTTTATGTAATTCTTTCATAAGAGCTTTGAGATACATTTAAAAGAAAAATTATGGCCTAAAAGGGCTAAAAGCCCTCCTTGACCTTAACTGGGTCCGTCCATTTGTCCTGGGCTCTATTCCTTATCAAAGCATGCCATAAGTATTAATATTTGTCCATAATCAGTTTACTTGATTGACTGTCACACATCAGAACAAGCTAATTTGTGCACAAGCGTTGATCATAAATCCTTCTGAAGATTTAAAAGTGAAAGGAGATTTATGAAAATAGCTATAAGATAAGAGATCCATGAGCTTATATTGAGTCCACTCAGGACTATAAGTTGAAACTTTACAGAAATGATGAAGAATGCTGTTTTGAAGCTGAGAAAATGAAAGAAAACTTTTCTTAGTTTTAAATCTTATTTTTGTTAATGAGAGTACAGCTTTCCAAATATTTATAGGCTTTTCTAAACACAGTAAAGTTATTTAAGAGTTGTGGATTTCACGATAAATATCACTAGTGAAATTACGCCATATAATGCTAGTCTTGAATTTTCTCATATTTGTGAAGTAACTAAGCTATTTACTTGATTTAGGAGGAGCCTTGAACATAAGTCAATCTTTAGATGTCATTGAAACCCGAACTTGAGCGTCATCGTAGTTAATGGGATATACTAAACTTATATCTTATATTTTCTTATGAATATAATTTTAGAAAATAAATGATGTTTACAAAGTAATATTAAATGCTTAGATTGAGTTTTCTGGAAACATATTTATTTGCATGTTGATGTGTTTCTTATAAGATATGATAAATGGTTTTCTATAATTGTTTTGATTATAAATATATAAGAGTATTTTATGACAAGGAATATAGTTTTAAAGTATGTTTAAAATGCTTATGTATATGTTTATAAAAGTTTATTTTCAAAATCATTAAACAATACCCTTCTTCTCAGCACACAGAGAGGAGCATAGAGATACAATTATAGATATTCAGTTACTAAAGTATAGTTAAGATGGAAGCCTTTAAAGTTCATCTTAGCACATATAGGGCCTCAGGCCGTGTTCTTGGGTGGTTTTGCCCTTTGTAGTTTATTTTTACCCTTGCAATATGACGAGATATGATAAGATATATCAGATAGCAAATCATCAATCTATCCATTACAGCTCTGGGCATGATAGTATACTTTCAATACTTATTGTACTATTTCTATAAGTTTTGGGTATGACAAGGTTATTCCTTTGGGTACTTATTTAATAATAGTTTATAATTATGCATATATGTTCTCTTGATATGAATTCCATGATTATTATGCATATTATTATGTAATCCTTTTTAATGATAGTTATTTGGTTTAAGGTTTAAATATTTTTACTCTACACGGTTATATTTTTATACATAGTATGATTGAAATTGTATATTACAATAGCATACTTAATTTAAAGTATAGTTTCAAAACCTATTATCTACACGATGAGTTTTATACCCACCTCATTTTACTATACTTTCCCCTAACATGAGATTTTAGGTACACTAGTTGACCCAGAGATTGTAGTTATTTTGAGTTTTGGTCACATGCTAGTACTGGGAGACATAGACGATATTATTAGGACATTTTGATAATTTTATTTTGCATTGTATAATTATATTATGACGTAATGATTTTGGATGTTTATGTTGCATTGGCTACAATATACTAATTTGATGCATTGGAGATTTTGCTTGACATTAGGATGAGACATTTAAGTATACTAGTTACTATGATGTATGGTATTATAGTTGAGGACGCTGATTAACACGAGTCAAAAGTAGTTGATTCTCCTAAGTATGAGAGTGCTTATGATATGGGGTTAAATCACAGGGAATTTAAAAATCTGACTATTAATTATTAAATAAAAATAATTACAAAAAAAGAAGTTAATAAAGAATAATCTAAATTAAACAAGTCCTAAGGTTACAAGATCCATTCGTGGTATCAAATCATGGTTATAATGCTCTCTAATATTTATATTTTGCATTTTTTTTACCAATTTGAACATTATATGACTTAGTTCTTAATTAATCACTTTGTGAATAAATATAGGGATTGAGTACATCATCTACCACCCTATAGTGCAGTGCTATCACTACCATATTGGTGTGTCAACATTATGTTTAAGTACCTACATAGATTCAAGGAGATCTAAGTCTACAAATTAACATGAAATGTACTACACCTATAGTGCAGTGCTATCACTACTATATTAGTGTGTCGACATTATGTTTAATTACCTACATAGGTCCAAGGAGATCTAGGTCTATAAATTAACATGAAATGAAAATAACTTGTAGAGAATACAACTTATAAACATGAAATTAAAAATAATAAACTTAAAACTTACTTGAGAGAGTAATTAATTACACAATCTGAATTCTTAAACTTCACCCTTTACCTTAACTTAGAAAATTAATCAAGAGATATTATCAATTTCTTTGCACTTTTCTACTTCCGTTTATTGACCATTAAGATTCTGTTAGTTCACTTAACAAAATGAGGGGTTTGCCCCCCAAATGTAAAATTACAATTTCATCCTAAATAAATGCCAAAATAATCAATGATGAAATGTGGACAAGTGTAATTAGCAAATGACATCGTTTCAGGTTGCATAGGTGCAATGACCAATTTTCCCTTACGACGTCAGTAATATTTTAATGGTCAATTGACGGAAGTGGAAAAGTGAAAAGAAATGTAACTTCAGGTGGAATTTAGCCAAAAAAAAATTATATATTTTTGAAAAAATCTGAAAAAACAGGTAATTGGTGGATAATTTCCCATTAATCAATCACGTTGGCAAGCTAAATACTCATTTTATTTAACAAATTTACAAAGTACAATACAAGAAAATTGAAAACATGAGAAGAGAAGAGAAAAATCTCTACTTATTAACTACACTTTTCCTTAAAACTCATTCTAGATTTATACCAAATTTTTCTACAAAACTACTCTTAAAAATCCACCGACAATTCTATACAAATTTCTCAATATAAATTTTTTAGAGCTCTTACCTTTATATAGGCAAATTTTGACTTGATCAAGTGTGGGAATTTACATGATATTTTTGCTGATCTTGCAACCATAAACTTTAGGTGAAATTTACTAATTCACTTCAAGGGTAATTCAATTCAAGGGTCTAAACCGGAAGTATTATGGATTATTGAATTCAATAGAATCAATAACCACAAATAAAGTCAAAGTGGGACCCTCTATTGGCTCATTTGTCAAGGTGATTGATCTACCAACTTGATGAGTGTTGAATATAGTGCAACAAGGTGCACATGAGATCAGCACATGGCATGATCTCAGTCATTAAGAATTCATGTTGGATTAAAGAGCTAGAGATTAACATTAGACAGTGTTCATTTAGTAAAAGTTAAAATTATTCTTTTTCACTTACAATGTTGATAACACTAACAATTTCATACGTTTACAAATCTCTAACCCCATTTTATGAAGTGTCTATTTTTATTTGTTTTTAAGCATGATTTTTGTGTTTTGTAGGCAAATTCCTGTATTCATGGTGATTGAATCAGAAAAATGGATGTGAATGACTAAGATTATGCCATGTGTCGGAGTGTCATTAGGATACACCAAATTTAAAACCTTACTAATGACAACTAGTACAGAGCGAGTAAAGATCGATCCTATGAAGAGTATGCTAGTTGTATATATTATCAACTTTAAAAAAAAGACTCAAAATAAAATAATAATAATAATAATAATAATAATAATAATAATAATAATAATAATAATAGTTAATCTAACTAAAGAAAAGCCAACTATAATTAAAAAGGGGGGTTTTATGAAATTTTAACTAAATGGCAAGAAATAAAGAAAGTAAAACTATGAATATAATAATTTAATAAAAACTTTAATTAATGGAGAAAGAAATAATAATGATGAGAACTTTGGTCAAAGGATCATTTACCACCACCAAACATGCACATAATATATCAATTCTATCATCAATTTCCATTAAAACTATCAACCGTAGATAATAAGCTTTGTTAATCTCGATATTTCCTTAATGTGTTGTTAGGTAAAATAAGCTCTCCACCTAATCTCTAACTATTAAATGATTTAAAACAAGCTCTTTAAATTTAAGATAGTGGAAGCATTAAATAGAGAAAGATATTAGGTTGATCTAGGCAATAAACACACAAGCTCAGATTATTTAACCTAAGTTATGTTCTCCAATTGAAATCTCTAATTCCAATTTGCCACTAATGATTAAAATATCAAGACAATTACCGATCAATAATTTTAATCTAACATAAGAATTTATTCAAGTCCTATCTAATTGGCCACTCAAATAAGATAAGAATAAAATCATAAACATTAGTTAGGGAAGAACATAAACAATCTCAATTAAATAAATTGAATGATAGAAATTGAATATTAATTATATGATATATTTGAGGATTTGAATTCACCCACAACCAAAATAGAAAATCTAGCCAAACATAATTGAATTGAGAATAAAAGAATTGATAAAACTAGTCATAGAGATTAATTCAAGCGGCTGCCTCCTCTTTTTCTTCATCTCTTCTTGCGGCTGCTTCTAGCTCTCCTCTTGGCTGCCGGTTGTTGTCTTCCTCCAAAAGCCAAAGGTTGGCTTTTATAATGCTTAAGCTGAATCCAATTTAGACTCTAATTCCAATTTTAAAGCAATTAATTCGAATTTAAAGCCATGCACCCACCGACTTTAGCTTAGGCAATTCACGTGCATGCTTAATTAAATATGGCCATTTCCTTTTTTTTCCGATTTGCTGTCCATATCAGATAACACCATGCATGTGCAATTACCAATTCCAAATCTTTATTTCCTAATGCATGTCCACCGAGTGCTTGCTTGCTTGCTTGCCACCTCAATTGATCACATGCTTCATCATCTTGGTTGCTTAAGGTAATTGTCTTGAATTTTGGTTTTGATTTTCTTGTTGGCCACGGTTTCATTAATTCTTGTGCTTATTTTCTCTTGTCTCTCAATTGATTTCCAATTTAATTTTAATTGCTTCCCAAATTGAATTTCTTCATGCCCTTTTTAATTCCTTCAAGCAGATTTCTTCTTGAATGTCTTGATTTAATTCCTCTTTAATCCTAAAATATACCTAATATATATATATATATATATATATATAAATTAACATAATATAATATGATTTAACAAAATAGCTAAATCAAAAATTAACAAAGTAATTAGAATATTTAAGACCAAACAAGAAAAAGATGGAGAAATTAATGAGTAAAATATAGAGAAAATATGTACTTATCAATGTGTCAGAGCTCATGTAAACCTTGTTGAACTAGACTTAATACTCATCAATTTAGTAGATCAATCACTTGACAAATAAGCCAATTGGAAGGTCTAACTTGACTTCTTTTGTAGCCATAGATTATGTTAAATCCGACGATCCATATTGATTGCAATTTTAACCCTTTGATTGTATCAGTAAAGTTTATCTAAAGGTTGTGGTTGCAACTTTACAAAAAATATTATGTAAATGCCCACACTTGATCAAATCAAAATTTGTCCATATATAGGCAAAAGCTCTTCTATAGAGAATTTGTAGAGATATTTGAGAGCTGTTTTCATAAAGAAATTAAGCATACATCTAGAGTAAATTTTAGGGAAAAATCTCTTCTTTTCTCCTTTAATTTCAATTTTCTTATATTGTATTTTATAAATCTGCTAAATAAAATATGTGTTTTGCTTGTCAATATAAGTAGCTAGTTTTTTAAACAAAGGTGAAAGATGAAGCTCAAGGATTCACAATCATGAATTCCATTACTCTATTAAGTGAGTTTTAAGTTTATTATTTTTAATTACATGTTTATAATTTATATTTTCTACCAATCATTTTTATTCCATAGTTAATTGAAGATCTAGATCTCCTTGGGGTCTATATGGGTGTCTAAACATAATGTCAATGTGCCAATATGCTAGTAAGAACACTTCAATACGACTATGGCACATTATATACTTAATCGCCACAATTATCAAGAGTGGTTGGTTAAGAATTAAGTCACACAATATTCAAATTGTTAAAAGAAATGCTAAATATAAACATAATGTTAATGCACCAATATGGTAGTAGGAACACTTTAGTACAACTATGACATGTTATGTACTTACTCCTTGCTAATTTCCTTTTCTTAGAGGTGGCAAAATGAATAAACAAGTCAAATTTGAATTGAATTGCAAACGAATTGGGTCAAAATTCTATTGATTCAGATTCGATTCGTTTATTAAATGAATTGAAATCTCAAGATTTGATTCAATTTGTTTATTAAACGAATATTCGTTTCGATTCGTTTAATTCGTTTAATAGAATTACTAAACGAATTGAATCAAATCCGGACTCGTTTATTATTTGTTTATCTTATTACGAATCCATAACAAACTAAATTAAATCAAGATTTGTTTACAATTCATTTAGAAAAGTATAATCAATAAAAAAAAATAAGTAAAATAAAATACAAAAAGCCACAAACTTAACAAATAATATAGTCATCCAAATACCAAATTACAAATCCCCAATAATACAAATATTAATAATTAAAATTGAAATTATAAAGCAAGGTGATTTCTTTAATTCTCTTAATTTTGTCTTTTTCACCTTGAACACAAAAATCCTACACCAAAAAGTAAATAAAATGATATTAACATGTTGCAACATTGATAATAGTCATTGTAAGATTTCAAAATATCAAATATATAGCAAATTTGTAGTATTGTTAAGGAAATAATAATTAAATCTACAAAGCCAAGAAAAATAAACAAGATAAAATTTTACCTATCACACTCACACACTATCATTTGGATCATTGGCACTCTCTGTAGATGGAGCACAATTAGTGCTCATGTTCATATTGTTTTAAGTAAGTTAGTCCACAGTGACATCAAAATTTTCTACAATAATTTTATAAAAATAAATCTTAATTAAAAACAATTACATATAATATTATAAAAGAAAAATAAATAAATTTTATGAGCAAGTTTTACCAGTCTCTCCAAACACCCAATCTCTAGTAGTAATAATTGTTTCGACTGTCTCTTGCTTCAATATACTTTGAAATTGATCAAGAACTAAACTGCCAACACTGAAAGCTTATTTAGATGCAACAGTCGATATAGGAATGTTCAAGATATCACGACCATAGAAGAAAGGTTAGGATAACGAAATCCATTTCCTTTCCAAAAACTTAGAATGTCCAAATCAATTTTTCAGTCCAAATCAATTTTTCAATCCAAATAAAGCTCCAATTCAGATTTTCTGACATAAGTAGTATAATCCATGCTTTCAAAATCATCAACCTTTTACAAAATAATCAAGAAATAAGAATAGTCATAATCCAATCCATGTTATCAAAATCATCAACCTTTTACAAAATAATCAAAAAATAAGAATTGTCAGAATCCAAAACAAGCATGGAAATAATAAGTTTTTACAATGAAAAAAAAAGAAAATTGTAAATATACCTTGAACATATCCATGGTCCTTTGGTTAAGTGTACTCAGACTATTGTCATTACATCTTGCACTTGAATCAACATCACTCATTTAAGTAAGTATGGATGTAGTGAAGGAAGATGGTGTGATCAAATTATACTCACCAAAAATTGAAAACAACTTTCTCGAACATGTTTCAACTCCTCCAAATTTTAACCATAAACCTTATTATAGGAAAACTCAATAAATGTCATCTTGTATCGAGGATCCAAGATGACCGCTATTACGAAAATAGTACAAAAATTAGACCAATAGTTCTCAAATTTTTTGATCATTTTCTATGCTATAGTTTTCATTTGCACATCCTCACAACACTATAATTGATCCAAAGCAACCTTAGTCGCAAACACCTTAGGAAAATACAAATTTGAGGTAGGGTATTTTGACCCAGAAAAATGCATGTAATCTCATAAAACATAGACAAGAATTTGTCAATCTTCATTTTCCCCCATTTTTCTTTGAAAGGACAATTCTTGTAATTATAATTACTCAATTGTAAATGACAGAAAGCATTTTTGTAATACACAACACTATCAAGTAAAAGAAAAATTGAATTCCATCTTGTAGGAACATCTTGTCTTAATCATTTCTTATCATCTAGAGATACTTGTTAACACACTCTAAGAATTTTCTTTTTCTCATTTGTGACCCTTTGACATATTTCACACTCTCACATGCTTTTTCTATTTCTTGCTCAATTTCTTTCAATCCTTGTTGAACAATCAAATTAATAATATGAGCACAACATCGAATATGAAAAAAATCCCCGTCACACACAAAAGCATTCTTAATCTCAATTGACTTTTTAACATTACAACACAAACAACATTACTTGAAGCATTGTCTACAATTAATGAAAAAAATCCTTTTCTCAATACCCCATTCACACAACAATGACAATATTTTTTCAGCCAAAGCTACCACAGTGTGTGGAGTTGGCATTTCACAAAAATTCAACACTTTTTTCTATAAATTTCATCCCTTATCAATGAAATATGCAGTGAGACACAAATAACCATATATAGTTATAGAAGTTCATAAATTAGTTGTAAGACATATTCTACCAGGTGTTTTTTCTATTATACTTATAATTTTTGCCTTTTCTTTATTATGCATTTTTAACACATCTGCTTTTGCAATGTTCTTACAGATGTTGGGCACTTCATCACACAAATAATTCCAAATTCTTCTAATTCCCTCATATTCAACAAATTGAAATGGCAAATCATGCATAATAATGGCATAAGACAATAATTCACGAAACATATGAGCCTCAAACTTGAGAACACAAGTTGATAGTCCATCACTACAATCTAGCATTATTTGTGTGGGATCACGCTTTTTAAATTTTACACAAGTTTCATAATGTCTTTTCAAATTACCTATACCAAAATTACGCACAACCACGTACTCAATGTCGCTTTTTTTACACATCGCTCTCAGCTTGTTGTTTGGATACTTATCCTCCGGAACCTTATGGAACAATGACCAAACTTTTGAAGTTAGTTTCCTTTGTTGTAGTGCCTTTTGTTCTGTTGGCCTTAAACCTTTTTCAATCTCTTCTTTTATTTTGATTATGTCATTTACGTCATCATCTCCAACACTAGAATCATTAATTGTGTAAGCTGAATTACTTTGAATTATGTCCATTCTCCTAAAAAAAATAATTCAAAATTATTTAAAAAGATGAATTAAACAATTTAACTTGAATAATAAAGGATCATATGTGTGTGTGTATTAAAATTAATTAGTTAATATTTTTAAAATTTTTAATAGTGATATAATTGAAGAATACAAGCAAGAAATGAAAAAGCTAGCAATAATGCTATATATATATATATATTCTGATCAAAATTTCCATTTCGTCTTTACATTTTCCACAACACATTTAGTTTATATACCAAATACATGTATCTTACGCAAGAGCTTAGTAATAAGAGCGCCCTTGACTTGTTTGATTAACAAAATTAAAAAAAAAAAAGACAACATCTTGTTTTTTCAATTACCGGTTGTGCTATAAAAGAATAAAATTATAATATGTGATTGGTACATATATAAACAATCAAGTCTGAAAAATAATGACTAAATAATCTAATAAAAAAATGTGAAATGCTAGAAATGTAGCACTTTTGGGATGCAAAAATAAAGAAAAAGAATTGAAGCTTACTGTGCAGGTGTGATTTACAAGAGATAATGACTATCAATTGAGAAATTGTGAAGAAATTGTTGAGATGGCATGGCTGAGTTGCTGAGAGTTCAAGGGAAAGAGTGTGAAATGTAAAATTAGAGCTAGTTGCCCTAATTTTTATTTGACTTTATGGTTATCTTATTTTGCTTAAACTTACAATATTAATCTTTAAAGTTTAAAAAATTTCAAATAAATTTAAAATTACAATATTAACCTTCAAAATTTAAAAAAATTCAATTAAATTTAAGGACAAAAAAATAATTTAATTAAACAAATAATAAATGAATTTTAAACGAATTGACCTGTATTTGATTCATTTAAGACTCATTTATTACACGAATCCTAAACGAATAAACGAATCAATATCTTTAAATCTGAATTCAATTCGTTTAATTAACGAATCGAATCAAATTCACCCATTTATTAAACAAATCAATTTTTTCAAACGCAAACCCATTTAATTTGTATCAAATTGACTCGAATAAATGAATCCTAACCCATATTGCCACCTCTAACTTTTCTGTAGTTATTTTTATTTAATAATTGATTTTTCTACATAATATTAAAATTAACCATTTATTCTAAGTGGCTAATTGATATCTTTAGGAGAGTTTTTGGAACTCAAATAGTTAACCAATAATTTTTAAATGATAATTTGATTATGCAAAATTTTCAAACTATTTTATAACAGTAACTTGCCATATAATCAAACAGCGATTGATTTCAATATTAGTGGCAATCTAATAACTTCTAAAAAGTGAATAACAACTATTTTTTCTTGTTCAAACTATAAAAAAAAAAGCAAATCAAATTCATTTAAAATTTTTTTTTTCATATATACTTCCTTTTCACTCTTTATGAAGCCTAATCTTGTTCATACAAATCATTTTGAGCTTTTACTTGCTTATTCATATACATTAATTTATCAATGAGCTATAACTTGCTAATATGCTCTTGAAAAAGTGTAATCTTTGTAAACTTCAATTCTACATAAAAAATTGAGTTCTTGTAAATGTGTATAACACTTGAGAAAGAGGTGTGTGGCTATTGCTTTTGGTAAAGGTTTATTAACACCTTAAAAGTCAATTGTAAAACATCTTGAAGCCTTAGATTATAAGGCTTGGATAGTGCAATCCTTAAGCATGGTATGCTTGAGGCGTGGATGTAGGCAGGTTTTGTCGAACCATATAGAAATCTTGTGTTTGTTTTCTTTTCTCTTACCTCTTTAAACTTATTCATTGTTGCATCTATTGTTTTTAGTTATTTGAAGCAATTATTGGTATTAGATTGTGATACTATTGTTTAATATATTTTTTTTAAAACCGAATTCACTACCTCTTAGGTTGCTTAACTATAAGTTCATTTGGTATCAGAGTAAAATTCTCTTATTATGACTTAAATGTCTAGAGTAAAAGATCCATAGCAACTTAAAATGATCAACCTTTAGGAAAGATCAATCTACCACTAGATCTCTATATTTTAATGGCAATGATTACCCATATTGAAAAACTAGGAAAAGAATTTATTTGCAAGCACTAGATTTTGAAATATGGGAAGTTATTTATGATGGTTCATTCATTCCTGTAATGAAAAATAAAGAGACATAAGAAATTCCAAAACGTTCACGTGAATGGAAGAGTCAGAAAAGAGAAAAACTTCTCTCAATTCAAAACCCATTAATGCTTTATTTTATACCTTAAACAAAAATAAATTTCATAGAGTTTCTGGTTGCTCTAATTCTTATGAAATTTAAAGAAAACTTAAGTTATTTATAAGAGAACTAATCAAGTTAAAGAATCTAAAATTAGTAGATATACTTGACAATATGAATTATTTCAAATAGAGCAAAATGAGAGTGTTCATGCCATGTACACCCAATTCATGAATATTGTAAACATGTTAGGAGCCCTAGGAAAGATGTTTTCAAAGAGTAAAAAGGTAAAGAAATCTTTAGGTCATTACCAAAAAGATTAAAGACCTAAAAGAACAGTCATAGAAGAAGCTAAGGATCTTAATACTTTATCTTTTGATGATTTAATTGGCTCACTTATATTTTATAAAGAAGATTTAGCTATTGAAAAAGTAAATGAAGATAAGAAGAAGAAGAACATTGCCTTGAAAGCTTCTAGACTTGAAAGTGATGAAGAACTGAATTTGAAGATGAAGATATTGTAAGGATTACTAGAAAATTAAAAGATTTTCAAGAAGCCAAGTGAGAAAGAAGGTTTAAAGACTTCAAAATAAAAACGGAAGAAAAAGGCAATTGTTGGCTTTGAATACAAAAAGGTGGGTCACATAAAATTAGAATGTCCTCTTCTCAACAACTTTAAATTGAAAAAAAAAATTATAATGGCTAATTGGGATGATAGTGATGAAGAGTCCACTAATGAAGAGCAAGCACGTGAGGTGTTAAACTCAACACTTATGATGATAGGAGATGAATAATTCAATGAGCTTGATGAGGTAAATGATCTTCCCTCTTATGATGAATAACTTGAAGTTTATAAAGAATTGCATAGTGATCTAAAGAAAATTGGATTAAAAAATGCATCTCTTAAATAGAAAATTTTAGATTTCTCAAGTAAAAATAATTCTTTAAATAAAAAGGTTAAGTATTGTTGAGTACTAGAAAGTGTGTATTTATAATGGAGAAAATCATCATTTTACACTCCAAGTCTCACTAACATCCCTATTTTTATGTCTTTAAGTCCCTCGTAATTTAATTATGTATGTTTTATTTTAATTAAGTATTTTATGTATTTTAGGGGATATCATGGTCATTTCACAATAAACGAGAGATCAGATGGAAAAACGGACAGCACTTTTGAACTCGGGGACGAAAAAACCTTAGGAGGAGCATAAAAGAAAAATGGTATCGTTCACATATACTGATCTGCTTCACACATACTGTCTGATGCGGTTGATATATACACGGTCTTTGTACCACGACATCGCTTTCACGGACTTCATTCACTGCATCTTGTATCGACGCGTGGCACTGTACGATGATGTGGCACTATACGATAACGTGGTGGCATTTGATTGGACGAATGATGTTGCATTGACCGCTTATGTGGCATTGACCGATGATGTGGCGTTGACTGATGACGTGTCATGATCCTATTGGACCAAAAATGTTGACCGGTGACGTGGCAGAATATTAGTGGATCGAAAAAATGTGTGTACGGTACATGCATATACACAGAATAACAGCCCTGATGATGTGTTCCATCCAATAGGAACTTGCAACGTGGCGCAATCCTGAGCGTCCAAATTGTTTTAATTCGATGGCCATGATTTACTCAGTGTATCTATAAAAAGGGGGCTCCCCCCCTAATTTGAGACCCCTGAATCCATTTTTGGACTCCATTCTCTCTAATTCCATCTCCATCTTGTATTTTCTACGTATTTTAATAAAATTTCCATTTTACCCCTAGTTCAAATATGAGTGGCTAATTTCCTTTCAAGCTTGGGTTGAAGGTGAAGTCTCAACATACTCCATGGGCTTAATTTGGTAAATTTACTTTTCCTTCCCTTTTAATTTATGTGGTTGTTTTGACTTTTCGTAGACAGATAGTAATAATCTTGTCTGGATATCGGCTGGAATAACCGCCTCCCTAGGCAAGGTTATTACTATTTGGCACGGGAAGCCCTTAGCACCATATCTATTAGAGTGTGGTTCATGATGAGTGGAAGTTCCCCCTTCATGATTTAATTGGTACTAATAATGAATATTAAGCCGATGGTGCATGTTGAGTACAGATCCGGAGATCCAAGCATTTCATTTTAATAGTTTATTCCAACAGCTTTAATTTAAATTAATACATTGCCTATATAATTGTCATTATAAATCCAATCACCCTCTTAGAAAAATTAATTCTACAAGTAATTAAAATCCACCTCCTCGTGGGATCGACACTCGTCACCATTGAATCTATTCTACAATAGATTCGTGCACTTGCGAGTTCAATAAAATTTGTACAACAAGTATCTTGAAATACAGAATAGTATCTTACATAATAAAATCACTTCGTTTAAAGAAAAAATTAAGCATTTCATATAAGCATAAGAGTTTAGTAGTTGATGATTTAAATAAGGAGAATGAAGTTCTTAAGAAAAAGAGCAATGAGCTAAAGGACATTGTTTTAAAGTTCACAAATAGGCAAAAGAATTTTAAAAAATTGCTTGACTCTAAGAAATGTGTTTTTGACAAAAGAGACATTGGGAACAAGCCTAGATTGAAACAAAAATATTATAAGAACTATTTTGTTAAGGCTACCTCAATTAATAAACATCAAATTATTTAAATTATTGTAATGGAAGTGGTCATATGAGTTATGCATGTTCAATTATAAAAAATACTTATTTGTCTTTAAAAAGGTTTGGTTCCAAAAGGAACAATCACTAACATTCAAAAACTCAAAAAAAATTTAGGTACTCAAATTAGAGAGTTATTTTGTAGGGATCAAAGAAGAAAAAGAACAAATGATATTTAGACGACAAATGCTTAAGACACATAACTAGTGACTATTCTTGGCTTTCAAACTTCACAAAAGTTGAAAATGATGGAGATGTGTCTTTTAAAGACAACTCAAAAGAAAAAAATCATCGGAATAAGCAATGTTGGTGAAAATTCCTCCATTGTTATTGAGAATATATGTTTAGTTAACAATTTAAAGCATAATTTTCTTAGTATTAGTCAATTATGTGAAAAATGTTATAAATTTATCTTTGATAAATGAAAATGTGTTGTTGAGAGTGCATGTGATGGTAAAACTCTCTTTATTGGGAAAAGATGCATACATGTGTATATCATTAACATCTATTGTGAATTATCTCATGATAAGTGTTTGTTAGCATGCATGATGATAGTTGATTGTGGCATAGAAGACTAAGTCATGCACACATGGATTTGATTTCAAAGATATAAAAAATGATTTAGTTAAACATCTTCCAAAAATTGGTTTTCAAAAGGATAAAGTATGTGATTCTTGTCAACTTGGAAAGCAAGTCAAAACATCTTTCAAAGATATAGACCATATCTCTACTTCAAAACCTCTTTAACTTTTTCACATTGATTTTTTTGGACCATTTAGATATGCCAGCCTTAATGTAAAATACTATGCATTTGTTGTAGTTGATGATTTTCTATATGCACTTGGATGTTGTTCTTAGCAAATAAGGATGGCACCTTTAATGCTTTTAAAATCTTTAATAAAAAGGTTTAAAATGAAAAGAGCTATATGACTTCTTGCATTAGAATCATGGTAGGCAATTTCAAAATCATGCCTTTAAAAATTTTTGCAATAATTTTGACATCAAACATTAATATTCATCTCCAAGGACTCAACACTAAAATAGAGTTGTTAAGAGAATGAATAGGTGTATTCAAAAAATGGCTTGGACTTTGTTGAATGAAATCTCTTTACCAAAATACTTTTAGGTCGAAGTTGTCAACATTGCATGCTGTGTTTTACATCGTGTGGTAATTAGTCCATCTCTTAACTAAACTCCCTATGAACTTTGAAAAGATAAAAAATAAATATTGGTTATTTCAAAGTTTTTGGATGCAAATTTTTGTTTTAAATACAAAAGATAATTTAGGTAAATTTTTCTAAAATCTGATATGTTGGTATCTTCCTTAAATATTGAAATTCAAGCAAAGCTTATAAACTCTATAGTAAAAGAACTTGGTTGTTTAAGAATTTATGCATGTTACATTTGATGAATCTAATCCTTCCTCTATGGAGAATGCAAATATGGAGAAAGGAGATGAAGAATTGCAACATTAAGAATCCTTAAAAGAAAAAAAAAATGATCCTCCATGTGAGAATCACGAGTAGCAACAAGAAAAACAAGCTAAATTAGATCAAAATGATGGTAATTCTCAACTTCTTCTCAGGGAATGGAGGTATGCCTTCGTTCACCCTAAAGATTTAATATTAAGTGATTCATCACATGGCATAATCACTAAATTATCTATTAGAAACAAATGTAAGCATATGACATTTATATCTTAAATTAAACCTAAATATTTTATTGATTCTGAAAATGATGAATCTTAGATTATGGCCATGCGAGAAGAGTTACATGAATTTAAAAGAAACTATGTGTGAAAACTAGTTCCTAAACCATAACATCAATCTATAATAGGTACCAAATGTATAGCTAAAAATAAGATGGATGAATTTCGGTGTCGTTGTTAGGAATAAAGCTATATTAGTGGCTCAAGGTTACAACTAAGAAGAAAAGATATATTTTGATAAAACATTTCCACTTGTTGCTAGATTGGAATCTATTAGGATGCTTTTAACATTTTCATGTTATAAAGATTTCATATTGTATCAAATAGATGCTAAAAGTGCATTTTAAAATGGTTACATTATGGAGAAAGTATATGTTAAACAATCTCCTGGTTTTGAGAATAAGAATTTCCAAATCATATATATAAATTGTCAAAAGCCTCATACGTTCTAAAGTAAGCTCTTAGAGCATAATATGATATGCTTACTAAATTGCTTTTAGATAATGGTTTCTCAATAGGAAAAATTGATATTATCCTCTTTTCCAAGCATAAGCACTGAGACATACTTATTGTTCAAATTCATATCTTTGGTTCTTCCAGTAAGTCTTTGTGTAGGAAATTTTCATCTTGTATGAGTAAGGAATATGAAATAAGTATGATGGGAGAGTTGAAGTATATCCTTGGACTTAAAATTAAAGCAAAACAATGATGGAGTCTTCATCAATCAAGCTAAATATGTGAAACATTTACTTAAAAGATTTGGCATTGATAACACAAAGATAAAAAACACTCTAATGAGCTAAATAATAAAGCTTGACAAGGATGAAAAAAGTAAAGAGGTTGACATCAAAATATACTGAGGTATGATTGGATCTCTGCTTTACTTAAATACTAGTAGACCTAATACCATGTTTAATGTCTGTATATGTGAAAGATTTCAATCAAGTCCCAAGGAATCTCATTTTCTTGTGGTAAAAATAATTTTTTGTTCTTTGAGTAGGACTATTGACCTCGACTTTGGTATCGTAAAAGAACATGCATATATTTAACATGTTATTCTGATGCCAACTTTTTTGGTTACAAAGTTGATAGAACGAATACTGATGGAACTTGTCACTTTCTAATGCACTCACTTGTTTAATAGTTAGTAAAAAGTAAAATTCAGTTACACTTTTAACATTGAGGTAGCATAGGTGGAGGTAGAGATGGTTGGGGTTTATAATGACTTATAAGAACCAATAGTGTCCCAGTGCATTTTGTCATTAAACTTATCATTACACATCGTTCAATAACTTATCAACTTTAGGATGTTAATCCCTTATAGAAATATGACACTAACCTCCACGCTTCAAAGTGGTGATTTGTCTTTTCCAAGAATTTGTTCTGTGGGGTAGAAAAGGTTTTTCAAAAATTATTCTTGTATGTTATTCAAAATTCTTATTGATCTATATCTAAGGTTTCGTCGCCAAGTTTTAGCTTTATCTTTTAATGAAAAGGGAAAAAGCTTTAATCAAATTATATTCATACTACAATTTTAGTTTGTGTATGTATTATATAAACTTACTCAAAATCACTTAAATGCAAGTATAGATTCTCGGATTCTAAACCATGAAATTTCAGTAAAAGTTGGACAATACCTAGTCTGAAGTAAAATCGAGATGCTTCTGAAGGAAATACTATATACATAGGGTGCTCCAGTTCTGATTGGATTCATGTAGTCTCTCAAAGTTCTTAGTTGATTCGAATTATGTGCAATATGTTGAAAATAGTTGTCTCCTTGATGAATTCAAGGATTAAATTGATTCAAAAGTTTTCTTTCTGGATCTCTTCCATGATTGATGGTGGTGATTGAGATCTATGAATTAACTTACCACTTGAAACTCTAGACCAATGTTTCATGCAATGTTGATGGTGTGAGTGTGAAATTAGATGATATACAAAAAATGAGCAACATAAGAAAAAAAATGAAAATTACAAAAATAAAAAAATAAAAACAAACTAAAAATAAAATAAACAAATAATATAAATGTACAAGAATAAAAAAATGTGAAATAAAAAACTAAAAATTAATTAACTGAAATTAAATAACTAAATAAGTGATTAAACCAGCCAAATAAACAAAGTAATTAAACTAAACATATTAATGAAATAATAACATATTCACAAAAATTAAATAATAATTTAAGCAGTTGAACCGAATATATAAATTAATAAAATAAAATAAATGCCAAAAAAGAAAAATTGCAAAGAAAAATATAAAAATATAAAAATAAATTGTAAAAATTTAAAGAAGCAATAGAGAAAAGGAATATTTATCTCAAGGTGTGGACTTTTTTTTTTTTTTCTAATTTTAAAAATTACTATCCAATTAAGTGATTAATTCATATTATCAACACTTTGTTGTAATTTTTAAAGTGCAAGTCAATTTCATTATGTCCACAAAGTTCAAAAGTCAATGTTCATTTAATCTTTAAGTCAAAAAGTCTAAAGAATACTCCAAATATCCAAGTTCCAATTTAGTTCAACAACACATTTGCAAGACTTTTAGATCAAAATAAAGTTTTTCACAAGTTTTATAGGTAGTATTGAAATTTCAAGAGAAAGAAGAGTCTAACTTAAATTTTACGAAATAAAATAAAATAAAATAATGAAAACTAAACGAAGGAATGACAAAGAGAGAAATAAAAGTAAGAATCATAAATTAGAAAAGAAAATAACAGAACAAATACCTTTTTCCCGACAATAGATCCAAAAATTTTATACGACTAAAAAATATTGATTACTCCTAATTACAAGAGTGTTTTAATATAATATAACTCCATAGGTCCAAGGTCCATCCACAACGAAAAGATTTAAATTGTTAATTTTTTTAATTTATGTAAAAAATAAAAAATATTATTTAGAATTCACACTATTTAATTTAAATAAAAAGATGGAAATAAATTAGTTATGGATATGGATATACTCTTATCAGTAGGTATAATTTAATAAATTCTTTTTTTATTTTTTTTATTACCTAAAAGATTAATTGTGTAAATTTTCATTGTTTTCCCATTAATTTTATTATAGATTAAGTACTTAGAATGCCAAAATTCAATTTGTATAAAATAAGTCAAAATAGCATTTTACCACACCATGTATTAAGTTATTAAAAATTTATTGTACCAATCTCCCTTATTTGTCTGCAATGAATCAAAATTTTAAAATATAAAAAATGAATAAAATCAAATAGAAAATAATTTAATTTATTTAATTAAAAATATAATTTAATTTTAAATTTAATTTTCTATTAAAAGCTTTAACTTATCTTAACTATTATTATTTGACTAAGTATAATTGAAAAAATAATTATTAAAATCAAATTACACATAATTAAAATTAAAATAGCTGAAATTGAAAATAAAACTAAAATTATTTATGAATTAAAATTCAAACTTTTGAAATAAATTACAAGAAGATTAAATATAAAAGAAAAGAGGAGAATTTTAGAGACCAAGATTTTCGTTTCTCAGCTCTCTTTAGCATTTCCTCGCCTTTTCTCTAATTCTTCCTTCTGCACCTCTGGCACCTCTTTTTCTCCTTTTTTGGCACCCCAGATGCTTTAACTTCTCCTCCTTATATGGCCCAATCGCCACCCAACCTTCCTTTTTTTTATTATTTATTATAATAAAGATAAAAGAATAAGTGATAGTCAAGTGGCAAAGTTACAGCTGCCACTTGACTATCATAATAATAATAATATATGGCTCCACTTTTTTTTTTATTATTATTTTATAATTATTAATCCATCTTCTTTGTCTCCCGCATTCGGTATTGATTTCTGCTTTATTCTTGAAATATATTTAAAATATAAAATTAAGATAAAATTAACATATTATAATTTAATTTAACATAAAATTATATTAAGAGAGTATTAAGATAATTTATAAATTATGAGCGTATTAACAAACACTGAAAATGAAAAAAATGATAATTTTAACTTTATTAAATGTACAATTTATATTATGAATCAATTTATTTTAAATGGTTTCGAATTTCTATTACATTTGATATATTATACACCCTCGACATACTTAAGAGGGGTTTATAATTTTTGCATACATTGTTATTCCCGAATGTCAAAATAAATAGAGTGTTTGTCATCATAAAAAAAAAGGAGAGATTGTTGACCTAATGGTTAGGTGATTTCTTTGGTTAGAAGCTAGTATGATTAAATAAATGCATGTCTAATCAATTAAAAGTTCAAATTACTTTCATGACATTTTTAAGAAAATCATTTTTCATAATATAAAGGTTTTATATTTAAGAGGAAAAATGATTTTATGAAATAAGTTGTTTCCAAAGTTTATGGACTAAATTGATAATGTTTTTGAGAACTTTGAAATTTTAGAATGGGCCTATTTGAATCTCTCTAATGTTTTTGGGCCAAAATTTAGCAACGAACTGCTAACTTCAAGCGGGCTAACTGATAACATTGGATAAATTTCTGGAACTCAAACAGTGAGATGTTCATTGCAAACGACTAATTGATATCTTTAGAAGAATTCCTCGAACTTCAATGATTAACTATTTATTTCAAGCGGCTAACCGATATCTTTAAGAGAGTTTTTTGTGCTCAAACGGTTAATTGATAAGTTTTAACTAGCAATCCAATTATGCAAAATTTTTAAAATGTTTCATAGCAGTAATTGTCATATAATCATATGACAATTGTTTCAAAATTAATGATAATCCAATAACTCCTAAAAAATTAACAGCAACTAGTTTTCTTGATCAAATTGTAAAAAACCAAATCAAATTCATTTAAGAGCTTTTCTTTTTTAATTTCTTCTTCAATCTCTACCAAGCCTATTCTTATGCATACAAATTGTTTTCAACTTTTGCTTATTTATTCACATACATTGATTTCTTATTGAGTGATAACTTGCTAATATACTTTCATGAGAGTGCAATCTTTCTAAACTTCAATTTTGCATCAAAACTTGAGTGCTTGTAGGTATAGGTAACACATGAGAAAAAAGTGTGTATTCAATATTAGCAACAATTCAATAACTCCTAAAAAATGAATAATGACTAGTTTTCTTGTTCAAACTGTAAAAAACTAAATCAAATTTATTTAAGAGCTTTTTTTTTTTTTTTAATTTCTTCTTCAATCTCTACCAAGCCTAATCTTATGCATACAAATCGTTTTGAACTTTTACTTACTTATTCATATACATTGATTAATTATTGAGTGATAACTTGCTAATATACTTTCATGAGAGTGCAATCTTTGTAAACTTCAATTCAGCATCAAAAATTGAGTGCTTGTAGGTATAAGTAACACTTGAGAAAGAGGTGTGTGACTATCACTATTTATAAAGGTTTATTCAATATTAGTTGTGGAAATTTTATTGAACTCGCAAGCGCATAAATCTATTGTAGAATAGATCAACGGTGACGAGTGTCAATCCCACAAGGAGGTGAATTTTAATTGCTTGTAGAATTAATTTTCTAAGTAGGTGGTTGGATTTATAATGAAAGTTACGTAGACTATCTTATGATTTAAATTAGAGCAGCGAGAATAAACTATTAAAATGAAGTGCTTTGGTCTCTAGATCTGTACTCAACATGCATTATGGCCTTAACATTCCTTATTAGTGCCAATTAAATCATGAAGGGGGATTTTTCACTCCTCACGAATCTCACTTTAATTAATATGGTGCTAAGTGCTTACTATGCCAAATAGTAATAACCTTGCACTATGTAAACAGTTATACCGGATAATATCTAGACAATATTATTATTATCTGTCAATGAAAATTCAAAACATCATTAGAGGGAAAGAAAAAGTAAATTTATCAAATTAAGCCCATGGAGCATGTTGTGACTTTACCTTCAACCCAAGTTTGAAAGAAAATTAGATACTCATAATTAGGGATGGCAAAAACGCCCGGGCCAGCCCGGCCCATTCTCAAGGGCTTTGGCCCGGGCTTTCCACATGAGGGCCTGGACAAGGGCTCAAAGAAAAAAGCCCGGGCCAAGCCCAAGCCCTCTAATTTTTTTTAAAAAATAAATTTATAAATTAAAATTTAAAAATAAAGAAAAAAAACTTAATTCTCTAATTCATATATTAATACTAAATAAAAAAATTTAAAATTAAAATAATAAACTCTCTTTTGAGTGTTAATTGATAAAAAAATGCTTAAATTTGAAAATTCAGTACAAAAAATTAAATCTTTAAACTTTTATTTGTTTCATTTTCTTTATTTATTATAAATTAGAATAATAAATTAAAATTTAAAAATAATGAAAAATAAAAAAGAAAGATTAATTCCCCAGTTATTATATCAATACTTAATAAAAATGTTAAAATTATAATACTAAACTCTCTTTTAAGTGCTTGAATTCAAGAATTCAATACTAAAAAAATTAAATCTATAAACTTTTATTTGCTTTATTTTCTTTATTTATCATTTTATTTTAAAATATTTATTTTCTTTAAGTCATTATTGATAATAACAACTTAATTATTATTAATTCATTTCAAGTTTACAATAATTAAAAATTTTAAAAAAAATAATTAAAAGCCCAAGCTCGGCCCAAGCCCAGCCCAGGCCCGGCCCTCACGCTTATAATTTAATGGGCTTGGGCTTGGGCTTGAAAAAGCACAGCCCAAGCCCGCATTTTGCCATCCCTACTCATAATTGAACTAGGAGTAAAATGAGAATTTATTAAAATACGTAGAAAATACAAGATAGAGAAGGAATTATAGAAAATAAAGCTTAAAAATGGATTCAGGGGTGTCAAATTAGGGTGAGAACCCTATTTATAGATACAAAGAGTAAATCATGGCCATCGAATTAAAATAATTTGGACTCTCAAGATTGCGACACGTGGCAAGTTCTGATTGGATAAAATACATCATCAAGGCTGTCATTCTGTGTATGTACATGTACCATACGCACGTTTTTAGGTCTACTAACATACTATCACATCGCCGCTCAATGCCACGTAGTATTTTAGTCCAATTAGATCGTGACACATCATCAGTCAATGCCACATAAGCAATCAATGTCACATCATTCACCCAATTGAGCGCTGCCATGTCATCATACAGTATATGCGAACAGTGTCGTGAATAGTATCATATATGTGAACAGTACCATTTATCTTTTTAGGCTCCTCCTAAGGTTTTCAACTATCCTGAATTCAAAATTGTTGTCCATTTTGCTATCCGATCTCTCGTTCATTGTGAAATGACCATGATGGCCCCTAAAATACATAAAATACTTAATTAAAATAAAACATACTTAATTAAAATAAAACATACATAATTATATCACAAGAGACTTAAAGACATAAAAGTATGGATGTTAGTGAGACTTAGAGTATAAAATGACTATTTTCTCCATTATAAATACACACTTTCTAGCAATCAACACACCCCCCAACCAACTTGTTACTAGTCCCTAGCAAATTAAACAAAAAAAAAATTCAAACCAAAGTGATTTTTTTTTTTAAAAAGTCGTATTTATTCAATCAAACTAATGATAACAATCAAATAAAAGTATAAGCATTATCTCCAGCCTAAAGAAATATCATCCCCACATCAACTCTTCATATGAATCAGTCCAAAAAACTTTGTCACATCTACAGTAATCGAGTCACTTTCAAGAATGACATGTTAAACCCCAAAATCTCACTGGTAGTAGTGATATGCTCATAAAGAAATTAAACAAAAAAATAATCACTCCAGTTAATGGTAAATTGAGAGAAAATAAAGAAATAATATCACACACTCTCACCAAGATGAAAGAAATATGCCCTCAGCTTCGAAATAATATGATCTTAAGTCAAACAAAATGCTAATCAAACCAATGTATTCATCATTCATTTTTTTTCTTTTTTTTTATTTTGCACTACCACATCTTTTTAGCCTATATAATTAGTTTCTAGTTCATACTATAGTTCCTTAAAATCAAGAAGGATTTTTATTATGACATAACGTAGGCTAGGGACGTGGCTAACAAAGAAGGGATAATCGAAAAAATAAAATATATGTTTGAAAAATAGAGGACTTTTGAGATTGTTAGGTGCTTTTCACTTGAATTCTCTCTTTTTTTCTTTTTTTTTTATTTTATATATATATATATATATTTGTTTTTTTTATAGAACCTTTCTTCATGAATGCAAAATTATCTCTATTTTCAAACATAAATAGTTGGTGGAAAATATAAAATATAAGGTGATACTCTACATTAGAGTGAGACAAGATAATAGGTTACCAAAGAAATTTTTTTTTTTCTTTTTAAGGTTCAAAGAGGTTAACTATGGATACATATTAATAAGGTTGGCTGGAAAGGTTCAAACAGATTAAAGATAGCTTTCTATCATCATTTAGGATTCTAAATAATCTTTCATATCTACTAGTTAGATGGACCTTCAGATATAGCAACACACACTTTTTTTTTTAGAATGTTAACTCCAAGGAAATCTAGAGATAATGTATAAAATAATAAATTGTTAAGTTGAATGAAGAATGGGCAAAAAGGGTTACTCTCTAAGAAAAATGACATGCTCAAAAACTCATTTAGAATTTATTATGACATGTGTATTCTTTCAAGCAACTTATATTTGTCTCCAACATCAACATATAGAGTAGCAAACATAGTGTAACATAACTCAGACAAAAAATAATACAAATACTAAAATTTGAAAGTTATCATGTCATCCAATGTTAAAAGATTAATTTTTTTAAAAAAAAATTCTACCCCAAACCTATTCTTCACATGAAAAATATGCAATCAGAACGGTAAAAATGACATAGAAAAACTAATTGGTAAAAGAAAAAGTTAGAAAGATCACACTTAAAATGACTATCGAAGCTTAAAAAAAATGTCCAGAAAATAATTTTTTTATTTTTTTTAATAAGGAGATGCATTTCTAAGGTCAATGCACTCAATATTCAGCCATCTTCGACTAAAAAATTTAGCCATAGTTAGTTTCTACAACAAAAATTAGTAAAACCTTCACCAGGATTGAGATATTTCATAATTGTCAGCTATTCCCTCCCCTCAACCAGAACGAAACATTGTCCTTAATATTTGAAAGGAAAAAAAATATGGTTTAAAAGACATAACCTGGGTGCTGCATCACAAAAGAAAATATTTACAAGCGGAAAGTTAAATCTAATCTTCACTTCTTACTATGGCTACTGTTACCATAATTAGTTGGCCATTCCAACACAAAGGTCTTGGGATCTGACTTTGTTTATAAGCTTGTAACATATCAAGTAACTCATTAGTAGTATGAGCACAAATAAAATTTTTTTTAGCTGTGAAAGGGATTAAATGGTTTTTTATTGCATAATTAAGAAATGCGATAAAGCCATCATAAAAGTTATTAACATTTAACAAACCGATGAGTTTCTGATGAATGTTCAGATGAGCCCAAGATGCTAATGTGATTAGTGCCTCTAGAGTTGCAAGATCTCCTAGTAGGAAAATAAAAACATTAGCATGATTTAGCATTTCAGTTATTCTCTCTTGCATACCTAAGACGACTACTTCTTCTCTAGTTGGTGAGTCAGACAAATAGCCTAACCATTTTAGGCTTCTTTGGATGATGCCTAACACTTGGCTCCCTCTTATATAAGTAGCTTCTGAGACCAATTTTGATAACCCTTGGTCACCTACTCCATATACCAAATGTAAATTTCTTTCTGCTATGCTTCGACCAAGATCTATAGCTACCTCAACGAACTCTTTAAGTTTGTCGTAGTTAAACCTAGAGAGCATACAAATGTTTTTGAATTGTTTATTTGGAGTAGCTGCAATTGAGATGCTTTTCAAAAATAATTTGTAAGTGCTAAAAAAAAGATCATATTCAAAGATGTTGGTAACAATAGCTCACAACTGTATATAAGGTAGCATGTCTGTGTCAATTAACCGTAAAGCACATGGCTCGAGAGTCAAAAAGAAAATAGTGAAAAGAAAAAGTAGAAAATTATTAAAGACAAGAATGTAATTGATAAAACAACAGTGAAATAAAACAAGAGTAAAAGGATATTTATAGGTAGTTGTGACTGTGGCTCACATCTTCCTCTGGTTTTACGTCCAGATACGGCTTGAACGCTCTCTATGGGTCAAGGATAGGCTTCCCATCCAATTTTCTTATAAATTAGTAAACAGGGTTGTTTATAGTCAGATTCTCGAAACTATATCATATACGCTCTTTTTGAAATAATGGCCATAACTGGAGAATTGCTCTTTGTACGTATCCACTGGGATCCGTTTCAAAAGACAAAAGGACATCATCTAATGAATTTTTATTCAAGCCATCCCTAATGAATTAAATCTTATCTTTCCTGTTATTAGACATCATTCCTAAAGAACAAGAATTTTTATCGATTTCATCATAGCACACTTGTGACAATCAACATGACGTTTTGAGCTCTTCGTTTTCTTGAGTAATTTTCTTACCACAATCAGGCATGTATGCAATAAATTTAGGAGGCAACTCACCTGCCAAACATACTTTGGCCTCGATTAACCAAAAGATGTCAGTAGGGATGTTTTTTTCTCATAAGCAATCACATGCGTTTGGATCGAGCCTCATAGATTATAAGAAGGGCATTCTGAAGAAATGAAGGAAATTGATTGTGCAGCTTTGCTAGAATCGCGTTTTTGTCCATACTTTCATCTCAAAATATCAGTTATTATGGGAAACTGAAATAACTGACTTTGATTGTCACAGAGTACCGTTATCTGCCACTTAACTGGGGTAACAAACTAAAGAACACAAAGAAGAAAAGAAAGAATAATAATTTCACAATCGTCCTCTTATTGAATTTACCTCAAGTTCCATTTGGATGTTGTTGATACCTCCCTTAATTTCTCTGAGTTGTCTTTCTAAATCCTCAACATGGGATACCAAATCTGGAGGTTGTAGATCCCAAATACGATGTGTTTTATAAAATTGTATCTGGCTTCTCAGATAAGATTGTACACGTTAAAGTTGTTTGAGAAGATTCAATAGGATCTGTCTAGTTGAGGCATACATGATTAAAAGTGATAAAAGAAAACTGAATGGTTAAATAAACACACTTTTATAAAAATTTAAATCACTGAAAAAAAGAAAAAAAAAGAAAAAAAATCTCAATTCAAATTTGTCGGGTCATTCAAATCTATTTCGTTGTCCTCTCAATATAGTTGGTACTCTACATATGGCTTTAATCTTTGACCATTAACTTTAAAAGTAGCATCGTTCTTCGGATCCTTAATTTTAATTGCTCCATGTGGAAAAACCTTATGAACTATAAAAGGACCAATCCATCGAGAGCTTAATAGGTGTAAGGGAGAATTGAATAAAAACACTTTCTAACCTGGGGTAAAAGATTTTCTCATAATTTGCTTGTCATAATTTTCTTTAAACATGTCGATACCCTATACATAAAAAATCTCAACCACTAAAATTGGGTTTAGTGGCATCATGTTCCTTCGCGTAATGCTCCCCATTCGTTAACACCTATCACATGAAGAGCAAAAAATGTAAGCATATTGAAATACAATTGGCCAATAAAACCAACATTGTAAAATTTTTGTAGTTGTTTTCTTAGTGCTGAAATGGCCTCCACAAGCTTGTTCATGGCAGAATGAAAGGATATTTTGAAATTCACTTTCTGGAACACATCATCTGACAATTTGATCTGAACAATACTGTTGATCTTATAATATTGATTTTGATGATAACAAAAATTATATATTCTTGGTTAAAATGTTGGGGCTATTAAAATAAATTTCTTAAAGCCATAGACATGTTTAAAGAAAGCTTAATGGCTGTTAACTTGAGTTGGAAAATCTTTTTCTAAACAAAAGTTGCCAAAAATATAGATTCTGGAAAATTAACGGTGAACCGTTTATTTGAAAATGGTAAACCGATAAGTTCCAGAGAGGAAACTGTCTTTATAATCCTGTACCGTTTATCTGAGAAGATTCTGGAAATTAACGGTGAATTGTTTATTTGAAAATGGCTAACCGATAATGGAAAGAAAGGAGAAAGTTTTTTTAACCTTGAGCCGTTTAGCAAAAATGGAAAGCCAAGTTTGTTTTGCAGGTCTCTGGACGCTAACGATGATCCGATAACTGTAAACGGTAAACCATTTATTTAAAGTCTAAGCATAATGGCTATTTGGACAAGTTAAAATAGTAAACCGTTAGTAGAAAACGGTGATCCGATTATGCTCAGAAAGTCAACAACGGCTAGTTTTCAGCTCTAACTATAAAATAACTCAATAAAATTCTAATAAGGAGTTATCCAACAATTATCTTTAAGTTTGCTACTGAGAAAAACAATCTCCTTTTGATTCTTGAAATTTTTGAACTTTCTTCGCTCACCGATTTTCTTGAAGAACTTCCTAAATTTTCTAGCTATCATGGCCATTTCTTCATCTTTAAGTTCGCTTTACTCATCACTTTCAGATTTTGATGCTTTCAAGGCAATGTTTTCCTTCTTCTTATCTTCATCTCCTTTCTCGGCTACCAAATCTTTTTCATAAGAAATAAGTGAGCCAATTAAATCATCAATAGATAAAATGTTTAAATCCTTGGCTTTCTCAATGGCAATTCTCTTAGGTCTCCACTCTTTTGGTAATGACCTAATGATTTTTTTTAATTTCTCGCTATATGAAAAGGTCTTGCCAAGTGCTCCTAGAGTGTTTACAATGTCTGTAAATCTAGTGTACATAGAGTAAACACTTTCATTTTATTCCATTTAAAACAATTCATATTGCCTAGTATATCTACTTATTTTAGATTCTTTGACTTGATTTCTACCTTCATTAACAACTTCAAATTTCTTCCAAATTTCATAAGCATTAGAACAAATTGAAACTCGATAAAATTCTTTCTTATCTAAAGCACAAAATAGGGCATTCATAGCTTTGAAATTTAGAGAAGCTTTTCTCTTTTCCAGCTCATTCCATTCACGTGAAGGTTTTGGAATATCTTCTCCTTCCTCATTTTTAGTTATAGGCATAAATGGACCATCACACACAACCTCCCATATTTCGTAATCTAAAGCTTGCAAATAAATTCTCATCCTAGTTTTCCAATAAGGATAATCATTACCATAAAAAAATGGTGGCCTAGTAGTGGATTGTCCTTCCCTAAAACTAGAATCATTTTGGGTTGCCATGAATCTTTTACTCTAGATGGTTAAGTCCTAACAAGAGAACCTTGCTCTGATACCAATTGAAATATTAACTAGGCTACCCAAGAGGGGGGTGAATTGGGTTCTTTAATATTTCAAATACTTGAACAGATAAGGGTTGACCTATAACAAGATAGTTAACTATATCAGCATACTATTGTAATACTTCCACACTCATCAATTGTTCATCTGAAAATGATTTATTCAATGGTAATGGTTATGTAATTGTATCAAAATTAAGACGAGAGAGATGGTCAGCCACAACATTTTCTGTACTTTTCTTATCTTTCATTTCAATGTCAAATTCCTGCAAAAGTAACACCCAACGAATTAGTCTAGCTTTTGTATCTTTCTTTGTGAGAAGATATTTAAGAGCAGCATGATCTGTGAAAATAATTATTTTACAACCAATGAGATAAGATTGAAATTTCTCTAATGCAAACACTACTGCTAACATTTCTTTTTCAATGGTTGAATAGTTCAATTGTGCATCATTCAATGTCATACTAATATAGTAAATGACATGGGGAATTCGATCAACTCTTTATCCTAATACTGCTCCTACTGCATAATCAGATGCATCACATATAAGCTCAAATGGTAAGTTTCAGTTTGGGGTTGAATGATGGGTGATGATTTCAAAAACTACTTTAGTTTTTCAAAAGCCACAAGACATGAATCATAAAAGACAAAAGGTACATCCTTAGAAAGTAAATTGCATAAAGGTCTAGAAACTTTGCTAAAATCTTTAATGAAACGTCTATAAAAATCCGCATGCCCAAGGAAAGATCTTATTTCTCTAACTATTTTAAGTGGAGGAAGATTGGAAATGAGATTCATCTTGGCTTTATCAACCTCAATACCTTTGCTTGAAATGATGTGACCGAGAATAATACCTTATTTTACCATAAAATGACATTTCTCCCAATTTAAGACCAAATTCTTCTCTATGCATCTCTGCAAAAGTAGTATTAGATGATGTAAACATTGATCGAATGAATCACCAAAAATAGAAAATTCATCCATAAAGACTTCTAGGAATCGTTCAACCATATCAGAAAAAATGCTTAACATGCATCGTTGAAATGTAGCAGGTGCATTACATAATCCAAATGGCATCTTCCTATTTGCAAAAGTGCTAAAAAGGTAAGTGAAAGTGGTCTTCTCTTGATCTTTTAGTGCTATGGGAATCTGATTATATCTTGAGTAGCCATCTATAAAGCAATAAAATTCATAACCTACTAATCTATCAAGTATTTGATAGATAAATGGTAAAGGAAAATGGTTTTTACGTGTGTCAGAATTCAACTTTCTATAATCAACACATACGCATCATCCTATAGTCACTCTCGTGGGTATTAATTCATTATCAGCATTGGTAACTACAGTGAGTCCTAATTTTTTAGGGATAACTTGCACATGACTAACCCATAAAGTATCAGAAATTGGGTATATGATAACTCCGTTTAACAATTTAAAGACTTCAGTTCTAACAACTTCTTTCATGTTAGGGTTCAATTGACGTTGCATTTCCCTGATAGGTTTAGTATTTTCATCAAGGTGAATGTAATGCATATACTCCACTAGGTTTATACTTTTTATGTTGGCTATGGTGCACCTAATGCTCATTTGTGCATTTTTTAAACTTTCAACAACTTACCCTTTTGTTTGTAATTTAGGGATGATAAAATGATTATTGGCAGAGTGCTTTCTTCTTATAAGAACACATATTCCAAAGTGTCAGGTAATGGTTTGAGCTCGAGTTTTAGTAGTGATTCTGATAATGAGCTGAGTTTCTTCTCTGATGGTGCTAGTTGTTCCACTTTTAACTTTTATTTATTAGTGGCTATGGATGATGCTTAATCAAGTAAGGCATTAACTTCATCTACTGATATGTCAATATCAAAATCCAAACCAAAATAAGTTAAACATGTTTGTAAAGGGTCATGAAAGAAAAGTATTATCAAATAATACTTCTATTAAATCCACATCAACAATTTCATCATCTGCATTGTGTGGTTGTTTGGTAATGTTAAAAATATTTAGCTTTATAGTCATATTGCCAAAGCACAACTGCATATTTCCAGTCTTGCATTAAATGTAAGCATCAATAGTTGCCAAGAAAGGTCGTCCTAGGATAATGAGGATGTGCTTCCTTGAATCCTGGATTGGTTGAGTGTCAATTACAATGTAATCAACAGGAAAATAAAACTTATCTACCTATATAAGTACGTCCTCCATAATACCACAAGGTTTTTTCATAGATCGATCTGTAAGCTATAACACTACTAGAATTGAGTGTAATTCTCCTAGTCCAAGTTTCACAAATACTGAGTAAGGCAACAGATTTACACTAGCTCCTAAGTCCAATAAAGAATTATCAATTGTGCGGTTCCGTATACTACATGAGATAGTGTGGGAGCCTGGGTCTTTGTATTTTAGAGGAATTTTATGTTGGAGTATAGAGCTAATGTTTTCTGTTAAAAAGGTCTTCTTTTGAACGTAAATGTTTCTCTTTTTAGTACAAAGGTCTTTAAGAAACTTGGCATAAAATGACACTTGTTTTATAGCGTCAAGTAAAAAGATGCTAACACTTACTTGTTTAAAGATTTAAAAAATCTCACTTGTGGATTTTTCTTTCTTTGCTTTAGCTAACCTCTGGGGAAATGGAGCTTTAGGTATGTATTCTCGTGGGTTGGATTCTTTTTTCTCCTTTGATGATGAGTCTTCTACATTTACAGATACAATTTGAGTTATTTTTTACACCGGCATCTCCACTTTATTGTCGACTTCTTTTCCTTTTCGCAAGGTCACGATGGCTTTGACCTCCCAATGCTGTTGAGCTGGTACTTGATTCATGCACTCTTTTAACTGGTTAACTTGGGAATTTACCTTTTTCAATAGTCAATGCCAAGGTTTGAACTGAAAAGATGAGTTGTCCCACCATCGTTTTGAGGTTTGAAATTGATTAGGTTTGTGAGTTAAAGCCTTCTCTCATCTCATTTCGTTGTTCATTAATGGTGCAGTTTTGTTGCTCGATTATGAAGTGAGTAAGATTCTTGAAATTCTGAAATGCATCCTCCCATGGTCTAAGTTGAGAGTAGTTCGGGTTCTGATTGTATAGTCTAAATGGTGGCTGAGCGGCTTGAGGATTTTGAGGAATTAGTTGCATTAGTGAGCTGGAGCTACTAATCCATTATGTTGGAATCCTTGAGACCATGAAAAATTATAGTGGTCTCTCCATCCAGAATTATATTTTTTTGGGTAAGGGTTGTAGTTTGATGGCTTTTTTATTACACCTATGACATTGCCTTGATCTGGGTATGAATCTTGATTATATGGCTCTGTCAATTTAACAACTGTTAATGATGCTATTTGTCGGGAAAGACATTTAACTATCTCTTTGAGTTCTTTAATTTCCGAACTTGACTCGCTAATGTGAACCTCATTCATTCCCTTAACTCTTTTAGTATTCCTGAGTGAACGACTCCGTTGTTAGGAATTATTCACTTATTGCTAAAAGAAATCCCAAATCTCTAATGTATTTTTTGACATTATCTCTCCTCCACTTGTTGCCATTAGTCATTCTTGCACGCGACAATAATCCCTCTAGAAAAGTATTGGCATTAGTGTCATTTCTCGTACCCATGATGTGGATACTTTAGAAGTAGCCCATTAAATCGCTCCTATGCTTCGAAAACTGCTCGTCGTCTATTTGGGTAAACTCTAAAATTTCTTTGCAAATAGCATTGGTTTTATGTACTGAGAGGTATTTGTTCAAAAATTTTGTTACTATTTTTTCTCATGATGTAATGCTATTAACAGGCAATGCATTGAACCATGAACAAACTCTATCCTTTAAAGTTTGAGTTTTTTTTTTAAATTAAAAAACCATTTTCAACTGTCTTAGGTGTCACCTCCAACAAACCAAGAGAACCAAATAATAGAGATTTCAACTTATAACCAATAAGTATATGTCATGGTGTGTGTGTGTGTGTGTGAATGGTTTAGTAACATTTGTCAAATGATCAAATAGATTAAATGGATGAGTAATTGCTATTAAAAAGAAGCGCTCACAAATTTGTTATCCTAAAAGGCTATACAAATTGTGATTTTGATGATAACAAACATGTGTTATTATATTTCACAATTTCACTAGTTTTTTAATGGCAAAATTCATTCAAGTGAATCAAGTGAAATCACGCTTAAGACATTCAAACGAATAACGGCACAACCGAGAACTTCATTACTACAAATTTTGTAAAGCCGGTATGATTTAATGTATGTATGATTTAGCATTTGAAAATCTTAAGATTTTGTTTAATAAATCATTATTTTTCATAAACTAAAGGTTTTATAATCATAAGCTAATTATTTTATAAAATTGGTCATTTTACAAGATATAGATTAAAATGAAAAAGTTTTTCAATCTTTGATTTCAACAAGTATTATTTTAAATTCTAGATTTGGACCTATTTTAAAAAATATAAAATGTTTTAGGTCATAATATCATTTTTGAAAGTATTTGATAATATTTTAATTTTTAAAAGTTTTAGGGTCAAACTATAAATATTAAAAATATGCTTAGAAGACAGAAAGTAAGTGGCTAGCTGGCTGAGAATTAGCTGCTAACTGCCTGGGGTAAAATTTCAAAGTTTTGGAACTAAATTTGTAACAATAACTTGTCACAAAAGTTTAAGCGGCTAAATGACAAATTAAGAGGCTAACCAATTATTCTCTGAAGGTCAATAACGACTATTTTGCTTATAAAATCAAATCAAAATCAAATTTAACAAGTTTTTAAAGCTGAAATCAATTCATACAACATATTTTTAACTTCCATTTTGTAAATCTTCATACATCGATTTATCATTGAGCTACCATTTGTACATCTACTCTAATAGAGAGTATTTGTTGTAATCTTCAAATTCATTAGCAAACTTGTGTGAGTATAACTGTGGGAAACACTTACGGAAAGGTGTGTAAGAGTGAAACACCATTTGCAAATGTTTATTAACACCTTGGAAGTCAATTGTAAGAACTTGAAGCCTTGGAGACTTAAATAGTGAAATCCTCAAGCTTGGTGTGCTTTGAGGTGTGGATGTAGGCCGATTTTTCCGAACCACATAAAAACCTCACGTGTTTGATTTCTCTTCCCTTATCCTGTTAATTTTGAGCATCGTTAAATTTACTGTTTTTGATTTTATTAAGGCATTGGTTTAAATTGTTGCATGGTTTTATTTGCTTAAGTTTTAAAAACCAAATTCACCCCCTCTCTTGGGTTGCTTAGTGATAATTCTATGAAATGAGAGTTATTGATAGTACTTTTGAACTCAAATCAAGATTACTTAGAGAGTAAATGATGTATGTTAGTTGCATTTTAGCTACATTTTGCATACTTATCTATTTTTAGTTTACTTTTAATAAATTAGGTGATTTTAGAAAAATTGTGTGCTTAGATTATGTGCTTAAATTATAGGAAATTAGAAGTGCAAATTCAAAGAATGAAGGCTGTGCAATGGGCTTGGAAAAGTGAGGAAAGAAATTAATTGTAGAAAAGTGGAAGTTAGTCTGAAACAATGAAGTGCTGTAGCCAATGCTGTAACAACCATTACTATAGTAATCCTGGAACAACAAAGGAGAAAAATTTGCACGAATATCAAAAAAAATCTGTGATCAGTAATTTCTAAATCTGAAATATGCGTGCCCTAGACGTCTAGTTGCCCTAGTTTTCAATTATAAAAAGGAAGTACACACAAAGGAAAAAGGAGAGTCGTCATTCACAAGAAAAATTGAGAAAAGAAAAAGAAAAACAGCAAAGAAACAGAAAAGTTAAGGCTAAAAAAAAAAATTACAGGCGTGAGAAAGAAGAAATCAAGCAATCATAAAGGGCCTTTCTATCTTTATCTTTCTTGTTTCTTTGATTCATGATGATGTATTTGATGGTTAAAATAGTTTTTTCTTTTTTTGTTAAGAATCATGAACTAAATCTAAGTTTGGTTGAGTGATAAACAAACTTGATGGTTTATTAACTGAAATATTGTGTTGCGGCATGATTGCTATAACATTTTATTTTGATAATGCGAAATTTAATTCATTATTTCAGCTGACCACCTATTAAGTGATACTAGCTAAGGAAAAGCCACAAAAGGGCATGTTTTAGTGTATAATATCAAAACAATACTTGGTTTTAGATTAGGTTTCCCAAGTTGGGTTAACTTAATTTGAATAGGGTCATGCTTAATCTAAAATTAGTGATGAACTAGACATAGGGATTCACCTTGTAGGGTATTTAGGAACCTAGATCTTTTAATGCTATATCTTGTGTGGCACAACAACCGGTCATTGTTAAGTTACATATAGATATAAGAATTCCAACAGGCAACAACTAAGGATGCATTAGCATTCTGCCCAGTGCTGTAGTAATTACTGTAGCAACGATACTGTAACAGAAAAACAGTTAATACCATTAAGTGAGTTAAATCACTCAACTATATCATTCTTAGTGATTCCATTCTTATGTGAGACGTGTTGGTTTATTTTATTGCATTTTTTTTATTTTCCTGTCATTTTAAATTGCTTAGCTTAATTTAATTGCTTAAGGAATTTGATTTGATTTAATTGAATTTTCACCACAATTAATTGTTATAGCAATTCTGATAGAATCAGTTCTTGTGGAGATGATACTCAAATACTTATCACTTTATTACTTGTTGTGTACATTGCTCACTGACACTCATTTATTAAGAAATCAATTAACAAGTTTTTAGTGCCGTTGCCGGGTACTGATTGTTATTTGTGATTTGTGAAATCAATTTTTTGTAGTGTTTTATTTAAGTATTTGTTTTATCATTATTTTTTTTTTTACGATTGATAGAATTATTCTAGCAACTATTGTACGCACAAAGACAAACAAGTTGAGTTTCACTTTAATCATGAAATTGAGAGGACTGTTAGAAGACTAAGAAAGGAGCAAAGAAATTCAAAAGTTGTTGTAACAATGGATTACTTACAAGACATGGGAGATTTGAACAACCGAGGAGAATTGCAATCATTGAATACACAAGGAGGTCAAAATGGACAGCAAGTTTATGGAAAACTAGGAAACAATATCATTAACATGGCAGATGATAGAGAAAGAACCATTCGAGATTATATTGTATTGACTCTTTAAGCCATACATCCAGGCATAGTTAGACCTGAAGTTCAAGTAGATAACTTTGAGTTAAAGCCAACGATGTTTCAGATGTTATAAACTGTGGGTTAGTTTAATGGACTACCATCAGAAGATCCTCACCTTCATCTTAAGTTATTTTTGGAGGTGAATAATGCTCTTAAGATAGCTGAAGCATCACATGAGGCATTAAGGCTTACACTTTTCTCATTTTCTTTGAGGGAGCACAAGCATGGTTCAATTCCTTACCACCAAACTCTATCACAACATGGAATGACTTGGAGGACAAGGTTTAGGGTTTAGGGTGAAGTATTTTTCTTCCACAAAGAATGCAAAATTGAGAAATAAGATTACATCTTTCCATCAATTGGAATATGAAAGTCTGTATGATGCATGGTAAAGATTTAAAGAGTTGCTAAGAAGATGTTCACATCATGGTATTCCTTATTGTATACAACTAAAAACATTCTATAATGGTCTCAACCCAAGCATAAGGCTGATGGTAAATGTTTCAGCAAATGGAGCTTTGTTATCCAAATCCTATAATGAAGCTTATGAGATTTTGGAGAAAATAGTCAAAAATAATTATCAATGGCCCTCAACTAGGCAGGCTGTAGTGAGAGGAGTAGCTGGAGTGTATAATGTGGATGCTTTGACAGCCTTATCAGCTCAAGTAACTTCATTAACAAATATGGTGAAGGCTCTAAGCATTGCTCTTGCGATAGTTAAACAATTTGCAAAAGTGTTATGTGTCTGTTATGAAGAAGGTCACTTATTTGACAACTGTCCAGGGAATCTAACTTCAGTGAATTATGTGGGAAACTTCAGTAGACAAAATCAAAGCAATCTATATTCAAACACCTATAACCCAACAATGGAGGCAACACCCAAATTTCTCATTGGGCAATCAGAATTAGCATACTACAGCAACAAATGGACAAAATAGACCTGTACAACCACCTGGATTTCACCAACAAAATCAAGATTAAAGAAGTATTAGTAATGACCAAATCAACTCACTTGAAGCCTTAAATTAAGAAATATATTGTGAAGAATGCAGCAGTTGTCCAAAGCCAAGCTGTGTCATTAAGAAACTTAAAGAATCAAGTTAGACAGCTTGCCACAACACTGAGCAACAGATCTCAGGGAAGTTTACCTAACTATATAGAGGATCCAAGAAGAGAAGGAAAAGAGTAATACAAAGTGATTAATTTGAGATCTGGAAAGGATGTGCATATTCCAATAGGCATGCCAAAGAAAGGAAGTGAGCCTCTTCAGACTCAAAAAGAAGTTCAGAATGAAGAACAGCATATTTTTTCCACCAATCAACACACTGGAGAAAGCAGCAAAGCTGCAGAAGCAGATAAATCACTATTTGTTAAAAGAGATGCTGCAAAATCATTAGCTGAGAAGTGAGCCTCTTCAGACTCAAGAAGAAGTTCAGAATGAAGAAAAGCATGTTCCTTCCACTAATCAACACACTGGAGAAAGCAGCAAAGCTGCAACACCTGCAGAAGCAGATAATTCACTATTTGTTAAAAGAGATGCTGCAAAAATCATAAGCTGCAGCAAAAAAAAGGGAGAGAGCAAGTGAAAAAAAAATTATGCAACTAACTGCAACACAACAGTTTAGACACCCACCATCATTTCCACAAAGATTTGAGAAGCAGGAGCAGGATAAACAATTCAGTAAATTCTTGGAGGTTTTGAAGTAGCTTCATATTAATTTTCCATTTGTGAAAGCTCTGGAACAAATGCTTAATCATGTGAAATTCTTAAAAGACATCTTGGCAAGAAAAAGGAGGCTGGGAGAATTTGAAACTGTTGCTTTAACGCAAGAGTACAGTCACATACTTTAGAACAAAATACCTCAAAAACTAAAAGATCCAAACAGTTTCATAATTCTTTGTTCCATAAGAACCAAATACAATGGAAAGACACTCTGTGATTTGGAGGCTAGCATCAATCTTATGCCTCTTTCAGTTTTCAAGCAATTAGGAGTATATGAATGCAGACCAACGACAGTAACTTTGCAACTAACAGATGATCTTATGCCTATCTAGAAAGGACGATTGAAGATGTATTAGTGAAAGTGGATAAATTTATTTTTCCAGTGGATTTCATTGTGTTGGACTTTGAAGCAGATAAAGATGTACTAATCATTTTAGGAAGACCTTTTTTAGTCACAGGAAAGACTCTCACAGATGTGTAAAAAGGAGAGTTAACAATGAGGGTGAATGATCAACAAGTTACATTCAATTTGTTAGAACCCATGAAGAATTCTAATGAGATTGAGGACTGCGATTTCATCAATGTTGTTGATCTTGCTATAGCTGAACAGGTAAACAGTTACTGTAGTAACATGCAACTTGATGTTGTAGCTTTTGATGATGAAGATGCTGAGACAGTAACTTTGCAACTTATAGATGATCTTATGCCTATCCAGAAAGGACGATCGAAGATGTATTGGTGAAAGTGAATAAATTTATTTTTCCAGTGGATTTCATTGTGTTGGACTTTGAACCAGATAAAGAGGTACCAATCATTTTAGGAAGACCTTTCTTAGTCACAGGAAAGACTCTTATTGATGTGTAAAAAGGAGAATTAACAATGAGGGTGAATGATCAACAAGTTACATTCAATTTGTTAGAACCCATGAAGAATCCTAATAAGATTGAAGACTGCGATTTCATCAATGTTGTAGATCTTGTTATAGGTGAACAGGTAAACAATTACTGTAGTAATATGCAACTTGATGCTGTAGCTTTTGATGATGAAGATGCTGAGACAGTAACTTTGCAACTTATAGATGATCTTATGCCTATCCAGAAAGGACGATCGAAGATGTATTGGTGAAAGTGAATAAATTTATTTTTCCAGTGGATTTCATTGTGTTGGACTTTGAACCAGATAAAGAGGTACCAATCATTTTAGGAAGACCTTTCTTAGTCACAGGAAAGACTCTTATTGATGTGTAAAAAGGAGAATTAACAATGAGGGTGAATGATCAACAAGTTACATTCAATTTGTTAGAACCCATGAAGAATCCTAATAAGATTGAAGACTGCGATTTCATCAATGTTGTAGATCTTGTTATAGGTGAACAGGTAAACAATTACTGTAGTAATATGCAACTTGATGATGTAGCTTTTGATGATGAAGATGTTGAGACAGTAACTTTGTAACTTACAGATGATCTTATGCCTATCCAGAAGGGACGATTGAAGCTGTATTGGTGAAAGTGAATAAATTTATTTTTCCAGTGGATTTCATTGTGTTGGACTTTGAAGCAAATAAAGATGTACCAATCATTTTAGAAAGACCTTTCTTAGTCACAGGAAAGACTCTTGTTGATGTGTAAAAAGGAGAATTAACAATGAGGGTGAATGATCAACAAGTTACATTCAATTTGTTAGAACCCATGAAGAATCCTAATATGATTGAAGACTGCGATTTCATCAATGTTGTAGATCTTGTTATAGGTGAACAGGTAAACAATTACTGTAGTAATATGCAACTTGATGCTGTAGCTTTTGATGATGAAGATGTTGAGACAGTAACTTTGCAACTTACAGATAATCTTATGCCTATCCAGAAGGGACGATTGAAGCTGTATTGGTGAAAGTGAATAAATTTATTTTTCCAGTGGATTTCATTGTGTTGGACTTTGAACCAGATAAAGAGGTACCAATCATTTTAGAAAGACCTTTCTTAGTCACAGGAAAGACTCTCATTGATTTGAAAAAAGGAGAATTAACAATGAGGGTGAATGATCAACAAGTTACATTCAATTTGTTAGAACCCATGAAGAATCCTAATGAGATTGAGGACTGCGATTTCATGAATGTTGTAGATCTTGTTATAGCTAAACAGGTAAACAGTTACTGTAGTAACATGCAACTTGATGCTGTAGCTTTTGATGATGAAGATGCTGAGACAATTAATATAGCATGGCTAGGTGAAAAGCAACCATTCAAAGCAGACAGACATTTTGAACCTTTGGATTTATTAAACAGGGAAATAAAACCTCCTGTACCTTCTGTGGAATCCCTATCAGTTTTAGAATTAAATCTTTTGCCTTCACATTTAAAATATGCACATCTTGGTGACAATGACACGTCAATTTGCAAGTTAGGAGAAAAGTTTAGTGAATTTTTTGAGGAAACACAAGAAAGCAATTGGCTGGACTATGACAGACATTAAGGGAATTAGCCCATTAATTTGCATGCACAAGATTTTGCTAGAAGAGAGTTACAGTAATTCAATAGAGCAACAAAGAATGTTAAATCCAATCGTGAAAGAAGTAGTGAAAAAAGAGATAATCAAATGGTTTGGTGCTAGAATCATATACCCTATATCAGATAGCTCATGGGTGAGTCCAATGCAATGTGTACTTAAAAAGAGAGGATTGATTGTAGTAACAAATGAGAAAAATGAATTCATACCCACCAGAACAGTCATAAGTTAGAGAGTTTGCATGGATTATAGGAAGTTAAATAAGGCTACAAGAAATGATCATTTCCCACTACCCTTCATAGATCAAATGTTGGACAGACTTACTAGAAATGAGTATTATTGCTTATTGGATAGGTATTTAGGATACAACCAGATTGCTATAACACCAGCGGATCAGGAGAAGACAACATTCACCTATTTTTATGGCACCTTTGCATTTAGAAGGATTGCGTTTTGCTTGTGCTATACTTCAGCAGCATTTCAGAGGCACATGATGGCAATTTTTTCGGACATGGTATGGCAAACACTAAAAAAGAGGAAGAGCAAGATTTTTCTGTAAGAGCAAGATTGGAGCATGCCATTAAGTTGATGTGCATTGCCAGTGACCATTCTATTAGAATAGTATTATGACAGAGGAAGAGCAAGATTTTTCATTCAATTTATTATGCAAGAAAGATATTAGCAAATGCTCAACTTAACTACACCACCACTGAAAAATAGCTGCTGGCTGTTGTGTTTGCATTTGATAAATTCGGGGCATATTTAGTTGGCACCAAGGTGACTGTCTATACAGACCACTCGGCAACAAAATACTTCATCTCCAAGAAAGATGCCAAACCAAGACTGATTAGATGGATACTTTTGCTATAAGAGTTTGATTTAGAGATTAAGGACTGAAAAAGGACTGAAAATCAAGTAGCAGATTATCTATCACTATTGGAAGCAGATGCAAGCACTCAAAACAGACAAGTTATCACAGAAACATTTCTTTATGAGCAGCTATTAATGCTTCAACATGCATAAATGCTGCAGCAATCAGGATTTCCATGGTATATAGACTTTTCCAATTACTTAGTGAGTGGAATGCTACCACCTGACTTAACCTACCAGTAAGAAAAAAAGTTTCTCTATGATGTCAAAACCTATCAATGAGATGACCCTTACTTATACAATGTGTGTTCAGATAAGATCATTCAAAGATGTGTGCCTGACGAAAAAATTTCAAACATATTACAGGCAGGTCATGTTGTAGCATATGGAGGACATTTTAGAGGTCATAGAACAACAGCAAAAGTGTTACAAGCAGGTTATTATTAACGTTCTATCTTTAAATATGCTTATCGGTTTGTTCAATGTTGTGACAAGTGTCAAAGAATAGGAAATATCTCTCAGAAACATGAGATGCCATTCACCAACATTCTGGAGGTGTAGCTTTTTTATGTATAGGGGATAAATTTCGTGCAACCATTCCCACTTTTCTTTGGCAACTTATACATTTTGGTGGCTTTGGATTATATGTCAGAATGGGTAAATGCTACAGCCTTACCTACTAATGATGCCAAGGTAGTGGTGAAATTCCTTCACAGGAATATTTTCTCAAGGTTTCGAACTCCTAGGGCCATAATTAATGATGAAGGCACTCATATTTGCGATAGGGTATTTGCTGCAGTATTTGTGAAATATAGGATCAAGCATAAGATTGCTACAGCATATCACCTGGGATCAAGCATAAGATTGCTACAGCATATCACCCTCAGTCAAATGGACAAGCAAAAGTATCCAACCGACAGATAAAAAAGATTTTAAAAAATGTGGTGAGCCCTACTAAAAAGGACTGGTCTCTTAATTTGTATGATGCTTTATGGGCTTACCGTATAGCCTATAAGACACCACTTGGCATGTCTCCATGCAGAATTGTCTATGAAAAAGCTTGTCATTTACCCTTAGAGTTAGAGCATAAGGCATATTCGGCACTAAAAAAACTCAACATGGACATAAATACTACAGCAGAGCATAAAAAGCTTCAACTTTATGAATTAGAAGTATTGAGATTGTTTTCTTATGAAAATACAAGGATTTATAAGAAGAAAACAAAGCAATGGCATGACAAACACATTTAGCAAAGGAATTTAATTCTAAGACAGCAAGTTTTTGCTCTACAATTCAAGATTAAAGCTATTTCCAAGGAAGTTAAAATCAAGATGGTCAGACCTTTGTAGGATTATCAAGGTTTATCCTTATCGTTCTATAAATCTTAAGGATGAGAAAACTGGTCAAGAGTTCATGGTAAATGGTCAGTGAATTAAACAGTATGTTGGTGATAACATGCATGACTTAAGAGAGGATTTATTACTCAAAGATCCAATTTGAGTAATTTAGAGAAGGTCAGGCTGTAAGACCTTAAATCAAGCTCTGATTGGGAGGCAACCCAATGGGGAAAGTATTTTAAATACTTATGGTTGTTTTTATTATTTTAGTAGCTAGTGCTTGATCTTATTTTGTTACTTTTTTCATTTTATTTTATTTTATGTCAATGTTAATGTGTTCATTTATTTGATTTTTTATTTTCTGTAATAAATTTGAAAAAAAAAAAAAGGAAGGGGAAGTACAAGAGACAGGGAATAGTTATAGCATAAGCTTAGGCTTGAGGCAAAACAAGTAAACATTAACATGAATGGGAGTTGTGCCAAATTGCTGTAATATTGGAGCAAACAAGCAGCTTGCCAAAGTCTTTACCGTTGCAATTAGCTTTCCCACGATTTTATAGTCAAGAAATAATTTAAATTTTCACTGGCCTGCTAACAACAGTAAAGAGATAAATAAGGATAAGGAAATTTTGAAATCCTTATGAAATCGTGACAGCTTCATTTCCCTTTTTGAATTAGGATTTGATTTCAATTTTTTTAAGTACTGCCATATTTACGTTCCTCTTTTTACCCTTCATACACTATAAATTAGAGATTTTGTTCCTCAATTTCTATTCTCAAGACAACTCTTCTCATTTGCTTAAGACTTTTTAACGCTATTACTTTAAACTTTGAAATTCTGCTCAACTATTTTTCAATGAAACGAAATTTAGTGCATTGCTACAATAATGGTAAAAATCAAATCTCATACTATGAGGCTAAAAGACCCCTCTAATTTCCACAATTACGAAGCCGATGATAAGTTTAAAGAATTTATAAAGCCTCGGAAGCTACTCGAAGAAAAGGGCTTCATCTTTCCAGCACAACCAACTGAAGTGATGAGAACCGTACACACTACCGCAGTATAAAGGGGATGTCTGTAGTTCTGCTCTCACCCTCAGGAACCTGTCGTTTCAGTTGTTAAAGAATTCTATGCTAATCTGCTACAAAAAGAACAGTGGACCATCTTTGTCAGAAATGTCCAGGTACCTTTAGATTCTCGTGTTATCAATGTGTTCTATAGTTTACCTACTTCTATTGAATGTGAATATACTACCTTTGTTGAAAATATGACCAATAAGAAGTTGGGAAAGGTTTTAGGACAGTAGCCATCCAAGGAAGTATGTGGGCGAATGAAAAGGGAAGAGTGATTAACAAAATTAATTTAAAGCCCATAACAACAGTATAGGTCAAGTTTTTAAAATCCCGACTCATGCCCACAACACACACTACTACTGTATCTTTAGATAGATTAGTTATACTTTATGTTATTCTCAAGGGATTGCAAATAGACATAGGAAAAATAATTGAGAAATAAATCAAAGAATGTGCAACCCGCAAACAGAAATCAACAGCTCTATTGTTTTCGTCCTTAATCACTAGAATATGTAGAGTTTGGGGCATAAGATTTGAACCACATGAAGAGAGAATAAGGAATGAAGGAGCAATGACAGAAAGAACAGTGGAAAGAGTTACGGGAAAAGCAACTACTGCAACACCTGTTGAACAACATGTTGAAGCCAAGCAAAAACCATCTCCAGGGCTGGGCACCAAGTTGAACGACCTTAGCATGATGATAAGTGACTATGTCTAGGCATAGACAGAAGAGTATCAGAGGTTTTGGGCTTACTTGCAGCACTTGAAAGCCCAAAAACATCAGCTAGTGTTGTACTTGCAAAGTTGGGATACCAACATCCAAGGGTCATTGTTGCAGCAGTTCGACTTTAAAGCACATGCACAAAAAGCTTCAACAGTAAAACCAGTAGCTAGTAAAAAAGAGTCTAGCTCTAAGACAACCTCATCATCAGCAACAAAACAACAAAAAGAAGAGGAAACAAACGAGCAGGAAAAAGAAAAAGAGCAGAAATATGACAAGGAAGACGATCAGGAAGCAAAGGACGAAAGCGAAGTCGAGCAGGAGGAGGCACCACCAGTGGTACCTCTTAAGTGATGTGGAAAGCAACCCGACCAATAAATAATATAGCAGGAACACAAAAGAAAGCTAACAGACCACCAGGAAACCAACTAAAAAGAAATGAGAAAATAGAAAATGAGCAAGAGAATGAGCCACCAGCTCTCTCTTGAAAAGGAAAGGAGAAAGTTGTGAGTAAAGAAGAATCTGATGATAACTATGTAGAGATTGACGCTGAAATTGAAACAGCAGTTAGCAGGGTTACAAGAACAGCTACCGAAAAATAGAATCTATTAGACATCATTGCTAAAATTAGCTCAGGAATCTACTTCTGCTACTCCACAACCAACTCCAGCGAAACATTCTACTGCAACATCAATTACGAAGAGGTCCGACAAACGAAAAAAGGTACAGCAATCTGAAAGTGCTGCGATATCAGAAGAGCCAGACCCAAAGCGTACAAGATCCTATCTGCGCAAGCTTTCTAAACTAGCTGGTACCCCTCCCATCAGCCCAGCATCCAACAAAACGAAGAAGCCGTCAACTGCTACCTCAATGAGTTCCTCCAAGGATCGCTTGCGGAGCAACTAAAAAACAAATGATGTCATCCAGCAACCAGCATTTATTGCGATGATTCTGCACTACCAGATAAGTGCCCCTGCTATTTTAAATTTTTAAAATTTCATCAGAAACTTGTTCCATTTTTCTTATTTTGTTATTTTGTTGGTTTATGACTTTTTATTTCGTTGTTTGCATGTTTGGATTGTTTGTCTTGTTTGCAGTCTGTGTTTTGTGCATGTGAGGACACAACACCCCTCAAGTTTGGGGGGGATTATGTTGGAATAAAAATAAGCTTGTGTTGTGTACTTTGTTTATGTTTGTGAATGTGTATGTAAAGACTCTATTATCTAAGTTTGCATACGGATTAAGTATCTAATGAGGATAAATTGAGTGTTGAATATCAAATTTTGTGATTACTAAGTATGGGTAGTTCAAAGATAAGGACTGAATTTCTATCTTAACACTAGGCTTTGATTAAGTTTTGTGAGAATAATGTAGCAGAACTATGTTGCAAGGGTAGGAATAGCTCAAGTTTAGGGGAAAAATTTTTGTTTCATGTTTTTATTAAGTTGTGTTGTACGAAAATGAATAAATTCTACTATAATGGCTGAAGTTGTCGAGTAACTAGGGCTGAGTATGCACCTCATATGCAGACTTGAGTCCAAGGGCAACAAGTGCTATGAGTATTACTATAGCAGTGAAAAAAAAAACTTATGTTATTTTTGGTCCTATGTCTGGGATATTGAGTAATCAGAGCTATTCATGAGCCCATGTTCAGTCTTGAGTCAAAAGGTGTCTTTAGATAAGATCTTGTTATGAGTCTTGCTGTAGTAACTCTGATTGGTGCATTGATTGAGTAATTGGGTATCATCACCACAAGTGATAGATATTCACGTCAAAAATCAATGATACAATGAAGAGAATTTAGCTATTGAAAAAAAAAAGAGAAAGAACGAGAAAGAGAAAGTTTGTTATAGCACAGTTTGAGTTTATTGTGATCTCTGTCACTATATACATTAATCCATTAATTCCTACTCTTGAGTATATTGTAGTAGTTGTGCAATGCTGCAATATCTCTTGACTTGATTGAAGTAGCACACACACACTTTGGATGGAATGAGGCCTAAGTCTTAAACTGACTTTCTATGGTAATCTTGTATGATTAAAAAGTGTGATCTAAGGGTTAGAAAATCCTTACAAATGTGATAACAGAGCTGAGTATATGTTGCATGATTGTGTGTTTAGAATTTTAGTGTTATTGTTATTACTTGAGGACAAGTAATAATTTAGATTTGGGGGTGTGATATCTTTATGAAATGAGAGTTATCGATAGCAGTTTTGGACTCAAATCGAGATTACTTAGAGTAAATGATGTGTGTTAGTTACATTTTAGCTTAATTTTGCATACTTATTTATTTTTAGTTTACTTTTAATAAATTAGGTGATTTTAGAATAAGTTGTGTGCTTAGATTATATGCTTAAATTGTAGGCAATTGGAAGTGCAAATTCAAGGAAGGAAGGTTGTACAATGGGCTAGGAAAAGTAAGGAAAGAAATTAGTTGTAGAAAAGTAGAAGTTAGTCTAAAACAATGCAGTGTTGTAGCAAATGCTGTAGCAACCATTGCTGTAGCAACCATTGCTGTGGCAACCATTGCTGTAGCAATCCTGGAACAACAGAGGAGAAAAATTTATGCAAATCTAAAAAAAAATCTGTAATCTGCAATTTCCAAATCTGGAAGATACGTGCCCTACACGTCCAGTTGCCCTAATTTTCAATTATAAAAAGGAAGCGCACACAAAGGAAAAGGGAGAGCTATTATTCACAAGAAAAATTGAGAAAAGAAAAAGGAAAATGTTGAGTACTAGAAAGTGTGTATTTATAATGGAAAAAATCATCATTTTATACTTTAAGTCTCACTAACATTCCTATTTTTATGTCTTTATGTCCCTTGTAATTTAATTATGTATGTTTTATTTTAATTAAGTATTTTATGTATTTTAGGGGATATCATGGTCATTTCACAATAAACAAGAGATCAGATGGAAAAACGGACAGCACTTTTGAACTCAGGACAATTGAAAACCTTAGGAGGAGCATAAAAAGAAAAATGGTACTATTCACATAAACGGTACTGTTCACACATAAACGGTACTGTTCACACATACGGTATGGTTGATATATACGGTATTGTACACAACACTGTTCACGGTACTGTTCACCTGTACTGTACGATGACGTGGCATTGTACGATGACGTGGCGGCATTTGATTGGACGAATGATGTGGCATTGACCGCTTATGTGGCATTGACTGATGATGTGGCATTAACTGATGACGTGTCACGATCCTATTGGACCAAAAATGTTGACCGGTGACGTGGCAGAATGTTAGTGGACTAAAAAAAACATGCATACGGTACATGCATATACACGGAATGACAGCCTTGATGATGCATTCCATCCAATAGGAACTTGCCACACGGCGTAATATTGAGCGTCCAAATTGTTTTAATCTGATAGCCATGATTTACTCAGTGTATCTATAAAAAGAGGGCTTCCCCCCTAATTTGACACCCCTGAATCTATTTTGAGCTCCATTTTCTATAATTCCATCTCCATCTTGTATTTTCTACGTATTTTAATAACATTCCCATTTTACCCTTAGTTCAATTATGAATAGATAATTTCCTTTCAAGCTTGGGTTGAAGGTAAAGTCTCAACATGCTCCATGGGCTTAATTTGGTAAATTTACTTTTCCTTCCCCTTTAATTTATGTGGATGCTTTGACTTTTCGTAGACAGATAGTAATAATCTTGTCTGGATATCAGCTGGAATAACCGCCTCCCTAGGCAAGGTTATTATTATTTGGCACGGGAAGCCCTTAGCACCATATCTATTAGAGTGTGGTTCATGAGGAGTGGAAAATCCCCCTTCATGATTTAATTGGTACTAATAATGAATGTTAAGCCGATGGTGCATGGTGAGTACAGATATGGAGATCCAAACACTTCATTTTAATAGTTTATTTCTACAACTTTAATTTAAATTAATACATTGCCTACATCATTGTCATTATAAATCTAATCATCCATTTAGAAAATTAATTCTACAAGTAATTAAAATCTACCTCCTCGTGGGATCGACACTCGTCACCATTGATCTATTCTATAATAGATTTGTGCACTTGCAAGTTCAATAAAATTTTCATAACAGAAAACAACAAAGAAATAGAAAAGTTCAGGCTAAAAAATAAATATTGCAAGCGTAAGGAAGAAGAAATCAAGCAATCACAAAGGGCCTTACATTTCTATCTTTATCTTTCTTGTTTCTTTTATTCATGAAGATGTATTTGATGGCTGAAATAATTTTTGTTTCTGTTTTTTTAAGAATCATGAACTAAATTTAATTGTGGTTGAGTGATAAACAAACTTGATGGTTTATTGACTGAAATATTGTGTTGCTGCATAATTGCTATAGCATTTTGTTTTGATAATGATAAATTTAATTCATTTTTTACATTGACGACCCATTTAGTGATATTAGCTAAGAGAAAGCAACGAAAGGACTTGTTTTAGTGGATAATATCATAACAATACTTGGTTTTAGATTTAGTTTCCATGTTGGGTTAACTCAATTTGGATAGAGTCATGTTTAATCGAAAATTAATGATGAACTAAACATAGGAATTTACCTTGTAGGGTATTTAGGAATCTATATCTTTTAATGTTATATCTTGTGTGGCACAACAACCGGTCATTGTTAGGTTGCATATAGATATAAGAATTCCAACAAGCGACAACTGAGGATGCATTAGCGTTCTACCCAGTGCTGTAGTAATTACTGTAATAACAGTACTGTAACAAAAAAATAGTCAATACCATTAAGTGAGTTAAATCACTCAATTACGTCATTCTTAGTGACTCCATTCTTATGTGAGACATGTTGGTTTATTTTATTTTATTTTTCTTTATTTTCCTGTCATTTTAAATTGTTTAGTTTAATTTAATTACTTAAAGAATTTGATTTGATTTAATTGAATTTGCACCACAATTAATTGCTGTAGCAACTCTGATAGCATTAGTCCTTGTGGAGTCGATATTCGAATACTTATCATTTTATTATTTGTTGTGTACACTTGTGCACTGACACTCATATATTAAGAAATCAATCAACACTTAGCTAGAATTTCATTTACTATCAGAGCAAAGTACTCTTGTTAAAACTTAACCGTCTAGAGTAAAAGATCCATGGCAGCCCAAAATGATTCTAGCTTTAGGGAAGGTCAATCCACAACTAGGCCACTGTTCTTTGGCAGAAATGATTGTCCATATTAGAAAACTAAGATGATAATTTATTTGCAAGCATTAGATTCTAAAATTTGGGAAGTTGTTTGTGATGGTCCATTTATGTCTACCACTAAAAATAAAGAAGGAAAAGATATTTGAAACCTTCACATGAATGAAATAAGTAGGAAAAGAAAAAAGCTTCTCTAAACTCCAAAGCTATGAATGCCTTATTTTGCGTTTTAGATAAAAAAGAGTTTCATAGAGTTTCAAGTTGTTCTAATGCTTATGACATTTGGAAGAAACTTGAAGTAGTTTATAAAGGAACAAATCAGGTTAAAGAATCCAAAATTAATAGATACACTAGGCAACATGAGTTGTTTCAAATGGAACAAAATGAGAGTATTTATTCTATGTATACTAGATTTACGGACATTGTAAACACTTTAGGAGCACTTGGTAAGACCTTTTCAAAAAGCGAGAAGGTAAAGAAAATCATTAGGTCATTACCAAATGAATGGAGACCTAAGAGAAATGCCATTGAAGAAGCCAAGGATTTAAATACTTTATCTATTGATGATTTAATCGGCTCACTTATTTTTTATGAAGAGGATTTGGCAGCCAAAAGAAAAGATGAAAATAAAAAGAAAAAAAGCATTGCCTTGAAAGCATCAAAATCTGAAAGTGATGAGGAAAGCGAACTTGAAGATGAAGAAATGGCTATGATAGCCAGAAAATTTAGGAAGTTTTTCAAGAAAACTGGTGAGCAAAGAAAGCTCAGAAACTTCAAGAACCAAAAGGAAAAGAATGAAACAATCATATGCTATGAATGCAAGAAGCCTGGCTATATAAAATCAGAGTGCCCTCTTCTCAACCAACCCAAGAAGAAAGCCATGGTGGCAACATGAGATGATAGTGATGAAGAATTAAGTGATGAAGAACAATCACAAGAAGTATCAAACTTGGCATTTATGGCAATAAGAAATCATGAACTTGATGAGGTAAATGATCTTCCAACTTATAATGAATTATATGATGCTTTTAAAGAATTGCATGATGAAAATTAGAAAGAAAAATGCATGTTTTAAGAAGAAAATGCTAGAACTTTCAAATGAAAAGGATGCCTTGCAAAAATGCAATGATTTGCTAAACGAAAAGATCAAATGACTAGAATTAGATAATGAAATATTGCATGATAAAATTACATCTTTGAAAGGTAAACAAAGTATTTCATATGAGCATGATAAATTACATGTCGAACATTTAATCAAAGAAAATGAAGAGCTTAAAAAGAAGAGCAATGAGCTCAATGAGATTGTGTTAAAATTTACACATGGTCAAAAGAACTTAAAAAAATTGCTCAACTCTCAAAAATGTATGTTTCACAAAGGAGGTATTGGCTATAAGCCAAATTTGAAAAAAAAAATATTAGAAGAACTATTTTGTGAAAAGCAACTCGGTGAATAATCATGTTGCATATCACTATTGTAATCAAAATGGTCACATGAAGCTTGGATGTTAGTTAAAAGAAATGCTTATTATAGAGTAAAATGTGTTTAGGTTCCAAAAACAACCATGACTAACACTCAAGGACCCAAAAAGTATTGGGTACCTAAAACTTGAGATTTCCTTTGCAAGGTTTGAAGAAGAAGAAAAATAAATGGTATCTAGACAGTGGTTGTTCAAGGCATATGACTGGAAATTATACATGGTTCTCCAATTTTACTAAGATCGAAAATGGTGGAGATGTCTCATTTAGAGACAACTCAAAAGGAAAGATTCTCAAAATTGGTAATGTCAATAAAGTTTCCTCAACTCTCATTGAAAATGTATGTTTAGTTGAAAACTTGAAATACAATTTGATTAGTATTAGTCAATTATGTGATAAGGGTTATAAAGTTGTTTTTTATAAAACTAGATGTGTTATTAAGAAAACATACGATAGTAAAGTTTTGTTTATTGGAAATAAGTGTGACAATGTTTATATCATCGACATAGAATGTGCATCTACTCATGATAAATTTTTTTCCGCATTACATGATGATAGTTGATTATGGCATAAAAGACTAAGTCATGCAAGCATGGATTTGATTTCAAAGATTTCCAAAAAATGATTTAGTTAAACGTCTTCCAAAAATTGGTTTTGAAAGAATAAAATTTGTGAAGCATGTCAATTTGGAAAACAAATCAAAACTTCTTTCAAAAACAAAAATTATGTTTCTTCTTCAAAATCACTTCAGCTTCTTCACTTGGATTTGTTTGGACCTTCTAGATATGCTAGTCTAAGTGATAAATATTATGTATTTGTAATTGTGGATGATTATTCTAGATATACATAGGTCTTATTCTCGCTAATAAAGATGATGCCTTTGATGCATTTAAAGTTTTCTATAAAAAAGTTCAAAATGAAAACGGTTATTCTATTACATGCATTAAAAGTGATCATGGTGGAGAATTTGAAAATCATGTATTTGAGAGCTTTTGTAATGATTTTAGTATCAAACATCAATTTTCATCATTTAGGACTCCACAACAAAATGGAGTTGTTGAAAGAAAGAATATGTCTATGTAAGAAATCGCTAGAACCATGCTGAATGAGAATGCATTACCATTAATACCGCATGCTATGTCTTGAACCATGTTTTGATCAGACCATTTCTTAATAAAACTCCCTATAAGCTTTGGAAAGATAGAAAACCCAACATTGGTTATTTCAAAGATTTTGCATGCAAATGCTTTATATTGAATACTAAAGACAATCTTGGTAAATTTAATCCAAAATCTGATATTGGTATCTTTCTTGGATATTCAAACGCTATCAAAGCTTATAGAGTGTACAATGAAAGAACCATGGTTGTTGAAGAATTCATGCATGTTACGTTTGATGAATTTAACCTTTCCTCTATGGATAAAATTGTTGTTGATAATGATGCAAATGAAGAAGTACAACAAGAAGAACAAACTAATATAGAGCAAAATGAAGATAATTCTCAAACACTCCCTAAGGAGTGGAGGTATGTTTCTTCTCACCTTAAAGACATAATTTTCAGTGATCCCTCATGAGGTGTAACCACTAGATCATCACTTAAGAACACGTGCACATACTGTATTTATATCTCATATTGAACCAAAATCCCTTGCGAATGTGGAAAATGATGAATCTTGGATTATGGCAATGCAAGAGGAGTTAAATCAATTTGAGAGAGTTAAATCAATATGAGAGAAACAATGTAGGGAAATTAGTTCCTAAACTGGAACATCAATCTGTCATAGGCACTAAATGAGTATTTAAGAATAAAATGGATGAATCTGGTGTGGTTGTAAGGAATAAAAGTAGATTAGTAGCTCAAGGTTACAACCAAGAAAAATGAATTGATTTTGAAGAAACTTTTGCACCTGTAGCTAGATAAGAATCCATTAGGATGCTCTTAGCATTTGCATATCATAAGAATTTTATTTTGTATCAAATGGATGTGAAAAGTACATTTCTAACTGGTTACATCATGGAAAAAGTTTATGTGAAACAACCCTCTAGTTTTGAAAATGAAAAATTTCCAAATCATGTTTATAAGTTGTCAAAAGCATTGTATAGATTAAAACAAGCACCTAGAGCTTGGTATGATAAGCTTAGTAAATTTCTTTTCAAAAATGGTTTTTCAATGGGGAGAGCAAATACTACACTATTTATTAAGCATAAGAATCAAAATATACTTGTTGTTCAAATTTATATTGATGATATTATTTTTAATTCTACTAATGAGTCTTTGTATAAAGAATTTTCATCTTGTATGAACAAAGAATTTGAGATAAGCATGATGAGAGAATTGAAGTACTTTCTTGGATTACAAATAAAACAAAACGAAGAAGGAATCTTCATCAATCAAACTAAATATTTAGGAGATTTATTCAAAAGGTTCAGACTTGAAGATTGAAAGGTCAAAAGTACTCTAAAAACAATTAAGCTTGACAAAGATGAAAAAAGTAAAGATTTTGATGTCAAAACATATTGAGGTATTATCGAATCTTTACTGTACTTAACTGCTAGTAGACACGATATGATGTTTAGTATATGTTTGTGTATAAGGAATCTCATATGCTTGCTGTCAAAAGAATATTTCATTTTTTGAGTGGAACTAAAGACCTTGGCCTTTGGTATCCTAGAGGAACTCATATAGATTTAACTTGTTATTCGGATGCCGACTTTGCCAGTTATAAGGTTGATAGGAAGAGTATAGTGGAACTTGTCATTTTCTAGGTCATTCAATCATCTCTTGGTTTAGTAAGAAGCAAAACTCAGTTGCACTTTCAACCACTAAAGCAGAATATATTGCTGCAAGTACTTGTTGTACGCAAGCTCTTTAGATAAAACAAACCCTTAGAGACTATGGCATTAACCTTGATCAAATTCCTAACATGTGTGATAACACTAGTGCTATAAACCTATCAAAGAATCTCATTCAACATTCTCGGACCAAGCATATAGAGATGAGACATCATTTTTTCAGAGATCATGTTCAAAAAGGAGATATTGCATTAGAATTTGTTTCTATGGAAAAATAACTTGATGATATTTTTACAAAACCTTTTTATGAAGAACAATTTTCAAAAATTTGGCAAGAACTTGGGATGATGAGATTTTCACATTAATATCTCTATTCATGATATTGAGATTATTAAAAATTGATTGAATTTTTATTCTTGATGATTATGTGTGTATAAGCATGATAAATAGGTTATATGCGTGAATTTTTTATCGTGTTTAATAATTGTGTAGTGCATATGCATGATAAATGTGTTATATGTTTGAATTCGTAATTTTTGAACGGTTTTCATCATGTCTCAAGCATTAAAAATGGCTTCTGAAATTTTTCGGGCCCATAAAATGGTCTCGGAATTGATCGAAACTCAGCCAAACAGCAAAATTATGCATAAAACAAAAGAGGAGCCTGCTAGCTGCCAATATTAAGCGGCTTGTTGCTTGGGCAACCCAAGAACAAATGGCTAGCCACATGCTCCAGCTGGCTGGCTAGCCTCCTGGTCACAAGTTTGCCTCTTTATCTTATTTTTATTCTCTTGTTCTTCAATTGTCATCACACACACTCTCTCTGAATCGTCTCTCTCACTTTATTTTCTCTCAAAAATCTCTCACTTGTTTTCTTGCCAAAATTAACCACTCAAATCATTACCCAACCATCAAACCTTCAATATTCATCTTCAAAACACCATTTCATCACTTATCACTCAAAATCCTAAAATCAAATCTTCAAGCTTACATGTTTCTTTCTCTTCCAATCTAAGCTCTTTTTGGCTCATTTTTTTGTCAAATTAATATCATGCATTTTCTTAAATCATCTCTAGGATCATTTTAATACGCTTCAACATATCCATTTCACTCAATAGCTTCAAAATCTGAATTTGTGCTGTAGTACTTTTGTGTTCTTAACCATGGTTGGTGGTGAGAAATCCAAGGAAAACTAAGTTGCCAAAAAGCGCAAAGAACAACATAGAGATAATCTGGAGTTCATATTAACCCATTCTCCACATCCACCGCTTCAGTAATGGTTTCACGAAAAATTTATGTCAAGGTCGGTTCTCACTCCCTATTTCGTTAATCTTCATAGTTTGGAGAATTTAATTATTTGTGATAAATCCCTTAGTGATTTACTTATTGACATGGGTTGGGCAAATGCTTTAGTTTTTAAGGAATGATATTATTTGAACTTGGTTAAGGTGTTTTATTCAAATATGCTCATTTCTTCTCAAACTACAAATAAGGTTATTACAAATGTTGTGGGAACTCCTATTGAGTTCGATAATTGAGGAGTTAAATCACATTCTTCTAACTCCTAACAATGGGTTAGAACTCTATACTACGAAAAGTAAATTAGATTCTCCACGGTATTCTGTTGAGGATGCTGTTTGAAATATTTGTAGGCGTTCCGATTTATCCTTTAAGTTTTGTAACTCAACCTTGAAATCCCAAGCCTTACGTCTTCAGCTTAGAATTCTGCATAGTATTCTTCAAAATGTCATTAGTCCTCGATCTAGACATAAGGATGAAGTTACCCATTTGGATGTTGCATTATTGGATAGCATTTTAGCGGGCAGGGTGTTAAATATCTATTATATAATTATTCTACACATGCTTAGCACTCCGGGGATAACTAATCGATCTCTTCCATTTGGTAGCATTATCACCCGTATCCTTAAACATTTCTAGGTACCTATAACCAAACCAACCTTTTTGAGTCCTAAGGAATTAGTCAATAACGCTATAGTCAATTTTGGATTTCTATAGGTGGAAGATCAGTGGGTTAAAGATCGAAGACTTAAGAATAAAGTCATAGAACTTGCACCTTTCGATCATCGGCTCTTCAACCACATCCTTCCTTCAAAAGAGTTTCCCGACCTTAGAGTTCTACAATGCGCACAACCTTCGCATTCCACTTCAAAGGGTCCTTCTCATTTTACTTCAGTCATTCCTGGGGATCTAATATAACAATTTTTGAATGAAGTGCACTCTATTTCTGAGCAACATAGCCAACCTCGGTCACAACTTAAGGCATTCCAAATACATTACACTTCTAAGTAACGGCATCTCTGTGATTAGCAGCAACGCAACTTTGATCAACAACAACATATCTTTAATGGCAAACGGCAACTTTTTACTGCTCTTTGGTTTCCACCACCATCCTCCTCATCTTATCCTCCACCTTAATAGTGTGCTCTCCACCTTAATGCTTTTAGGATTATACCTAAAACATGACTTCTTTTAGTGTTTGTATCATGTAAGACAACCCCTATTCTTCTCACAAACAATGCCCTCCAAAGGTCTCTGGCAACTTTGACGAAATCTAAAGTATGTCTAGAAATTGATCTACAAAATGCACAAATATTTTGAAACTGTTGAACTAGAACTACTACCATTATAATTCTCTTTCTTTTAGGGATTTGGATTGTGCAAGAAAAAGACAGATACAGCAAAGTATTTGTAGATTTGGGAAATTGAGTGCATTAATGATAATAATTATAGAGGTTGCTAATTGTCAAAAGAGTGTTAGAAACAGTAGAATGGATGAACTAGCCAAACACTATAGGAAATGTCAAATGAATAAGTCGACAAACCTAGGTTAACATAAAAAAAGAAAGGACATGTACTGCAGTTACGATTGTAGCTCACATCTTCCTCTAATTTGACATTCAATAACAGCTTAAATGCCCTTTATAGGTCGGGGATATGCTTCTCATCTAATTTTCTTAAAAATTGGCAAACAAGGTCTTTTAAAGTTATATTCCCAAGACTGGATTGTGCATGTTCATGTTGAAATTGTGTCATTTATCCTTGGACCTCGCATTACACACACCTATTAGAATGTGTCTCAAGAGTCAATAAGGTGCCATTATAAAAAAACTCCCTACTCAAGCCATGTCTAACGAATTAAAACTTATCCATAAAATAATCAGATACATACCCCTCGGAGTGACAACTTGTGTCACGAGTCAAGTGTGCGCTTTTACAATAGACACCTTACCTCTTCGATCTATACTTTTTCATGTAGGTGCTCTTTCCTAGGCAAGACATTTGAGAAACAAGTAAAACATTAAAGAACTCACTAGCAACTCGAACTTTACTTCAATAAGCCAACAAACATCTTTAGGGACTCCATACACGATCATTAGATTCATTCTTTCGAATCATGCTTCATACAGAGTATAGAAAGAGTGGAGGAAAGTTTAAATACAGTTTTTTAATAATTCCTCCCATGCTTGTTGATAAGGGGTGTCAATTATTGTGGGTAAATTGAAAGAACTGACTATGGTAGTCATGGGTTACTATCGTCCGCCATTTAACCTAGTTGAAAAATTAAGTAACTTACTGAACACAAAAGCACAAAATGAAAACAACAAAAAAAAAGCAAAAATAAAAATAAGTAACAAAATAAGGCTAAATTTTCATAGTAAAAAAAATCAGAGAGAAGAAAGATTCTCAAGATATTGAGATGTCCAAGAACGATTTCAATCTTTGTCTATTCATTTTAAATTCAGTACTATTCTCTAGATTCTCAATTCCAACAAACTATATAAGTATATATTTTTCATTACAAATAGGCCACTCCATTTTAACTTTTTAACCAACTTCAATTTTTTCTCAAAAAGTTCTTTTATCATAGAAACCTTTAGTTTTTGTCTTAATAATTCTTGAATTCTAAAATGCATCATTCCTTAATTTCTCCAAGTAATTCAATTATAATTTATGAACATTACCACCATAATTAAGATTTGAATTAAAACCTTTAATAGTCCAAAATGATTTGTGCTCAAGTTAAACTAGTGAATGTCAAGGTTTACCATAAACCAATCGATAGAGTAACATTCCTAAAGATGTCCTAAATGTTGTATAGTAAATCATAGTGCATCAATAAGTTGAGGAGACCAATCTTTATGGTTTGGGTTTAATCATCTTTTCTAAAATTTGTTTTATCTCATATTTGGTAATTCAAATTAACCACTTATTTAAGGGTGATAAGCAGTAACAACTCATGCGTAATTTCATAATTCTTCATTAAAGACTCAAATAACTTGTTAAAGAAATGCTTACTTCCATTATTGATAATGGCTCAATGGATTCTAGATATATTCAAAAGATTTTGTTTTAAAAGTACATCACAGTTTTATGATCTTTGAGCTGATAAAGAATCGTTCAATCCATTTTGAGACATATTCAATTGAACCAAGATATATATACAAATCCAAATGATGATGCAAAGAGACCCATAAAATCTATTCCCGAATAATCAAATATTTCAATGACGGGGATAGGGTTTAAAGGTATCATATTTCACTTTGAGATGGACTCAAACATTTGACAATTCTCGCATGTTTTACAAATACATGTGAATCATTAAATAATATGGACCAATAGGATCCAAATTGTAAGATTTTTGTAGTTGTCTTTTTTAAGAAAAGTGGCTACCGTATGCTTAAGAATGGCAAAGATGAGTGACATTATTTACCTAGCCGTCTAGTATGTATTTTCAAAAAATTTGATCAAAACAATACTTAAACAGTATGGATTATCCCAGCAGAAATTTTTCACCTCTGTTAAGAATTTCTCTTATCCTGTAGGTTTCAATCAAATGGCACTTCACCTATTGTAACAAAATTAATAATGTTAGCATACCAAGACATATTATATGTAGAAAACAAAAATTTATCACAGAAAGACTCATTTATTAGTGTTGCATCAATTAAATACTCATTTGTAATTCCAGATAAGAGGTTTGCAATATCATTTTTAGAAGGCTTTTTGTCTTTGATTGTAAAGTTAAATTCTTGAAGCAACAACATCCATCGTATTAATCCCATTAAGTAATCAATTTAAATTTTAGGTTTTATTTATAATTTTAAAAGTCCTTGTCCTTGTCTATTTAGTCCACAAGGTCTAAAAATTCATGTTCATTTAGTACACAAGGTCTAAACATTCATGTTCATTTAGTCCACAAAGTCAAAAAGTTCAAAGAATAAGTCATAATCCATAGTTTCAAGTTCCAATTAGATGTGACATTTCGTTTATGAATTGGTTTGCAAGGAGTTTTCAGTCAAAGTAAAGTTCTTGACAAGTTTTATAAGTGATACTGTAATTTTAAGTGAAACAAGGGCGCTAATTGAAATTTCATGAGAAAAAAATTTCTAAAAGCTTAACAAAGAAATGATGAGGGAGAAATAAAAATAAAAGGAGGAAAAAATAAAAACAAAATTGAAATTGACAACAAATTTAGAAAACACTTGGCAACGGTGTCAAAAGTTTGACACGATTCAAAAGTGGTTGATTACTCCCAAGTATAAGAGTATGTAATTATAATTTAACCCAATCTGTCTAGAGTCGAAATACAGGAAATTTAAAAAACTACTAGTTGATTATTAAATGAAAATAATTGCAAAAAAAGAAACTAATAAGGATTTGCTCTTAGTGTTCAAATCATGAACATCACATTATCTCATGTTTATATTTTACATTTCTTTTACCATTTTAAATATTATGTGATTTAGTTCTTAATTGACCACTCTATGGTTAAATATGGGGTACATAACATGGCACAGCCATAATGGAATGTTCGCACTACTATAGTGTTGTGTCGACATTATATTTAAACATCCATATAGACCCAAAGGGGATCTAGATCTGCAATTAAATATTGAATGAAAATAATAGGTAGAATATACAAATTATAAACATGTAATTAAAAACAATAAACTTAAAACTCACTTGAAAAAATAATTAAATTCATGATTTGAATATTTGAGCTTGACCCTTCACGTTATCTTAGAAAATTAGCCATTTATATTGATAATCAAAATACTTATTTTATTTAATAAATTTATGAAATACAAAGAAAATTGAAAACAAAGAAGAAGAGAAGAGAACTTTTTCTAAAATTGATTCTAGTTTTACACCTAATTTCTCTACAAAACCTACCTCTCAAATCCAACACAAATTCTCTTTAAATACTCTATAAATTCTCTACTCAAATTTTTTAGAGCTCTTGCCTTTATATAGGCAAAGTTTGAGTTGATAAAGTGTGGGCATTTACATCCTATTTTTGGTGAACTTACAACTTCAACCTTTAGATGAACTTTATTAATATACAATTTAAGAGACTAAAATTGCAACTATTATAGATTGTTGGAATAAAAAAATGAATAGCTACAAATGAAGTGAAAGTGGGACCATCCATTGGCTCATTTGTCAAAATGGTTAAACCACTAGATAGATGAGTATTAAATCTAATGCAACAAGGTGCATATGAGCTCAAACATATGGTATGATCTCAGCTATTTGGACATAATGTTGGATCGAAGGGCTAACACTTCTTCAAAAGGCTTTCGAATTTCTAGAATCTAAATTTCACGTCCATTTTTTTAATCAAAGCATCATGAATTTAGGGATTTACCTACAAAACAAAAAAAAGGAAATTATACTTAAAAACAAATAAAAATATACAATTCATAAAATGGATTATGAATTTGTAAATGTGATGAAATTATTAGTGTTATCAACATTGTAAATTAAAAACAATAATTTTTATTTTTATTTGATGTACGCTTTGTAATTTTAATAAGAAAGCTCCAGATTTAAAAGCTTGACGCAGAAACCACACAAGGATAAGACATTGAAAAGAAAAACAATAGCACATATATTCTAAACTAATAACACACAGCTAAGATATACTCTCGTTTACAGCTATTTGTCAAGCAAGAGGATGGATATGGATATGCAAATCATTTATTTTTAGCATGGTTGATATGATTATTTATCTTGAATAACTATATGGAAACACAAGCAGGAGGATGCCCCTTCTACAGATTCAAATACTTGCTTTTACTGATTCGGATACTTGAACTGATTCGGTTCGGCTTAAAAGCTATTAACTCGAATTGCTAGTCTATAATTCTCGGTGACATACAATTATTTAGTATTCAGATTACTAATCGTGCCAATGAGTCTTGTTTTTAGTGCCTCATATTATTTACACTCAGATTAGTACAAAACCAGAATAGCATGGCTTAGTTATACGCTGTACAGGTAAACATGTGTATGCATAAGCATTCATAGCCATGCATTACACAAGCAGCGATACTCATCAAGCATTTCATGAAGGCTCATTATAATGTCATACATCAACATATTACCCATAACGAATGTTCTGGAGCAATGGAATAACAGAATAATACATGGATGTACGATGATTCAAAAGTACAAAAACAGATTCAGGTTAACCTTTTATTTGGATTAAAGGAAGCGGAAGTCAATCAAAACTTTCTTTTTAGTCCAGAAATAGCAAACATAATAACAACAGAGTAATTGCCACTAATTTGAAGGGGCAAAAGTACATATATGGTCCCTTGCTTTCTAAAGCAGAAAAGCGCTTCGGATTTAACATTGAGAAAGTGCTTCGGACTTAAAATTGACGTGTTCCAAATTCAAATTGATAAAGTACACCCATATTTATAATTAATGTGCTCCTTATTCAAATTGATAAAGCTCATCAAAATTTAAAATTAATGCAAGTTCACCAGATTCAAATTCATATATTCGGATTTAAGATTCATGATAAGCATAGAATATATATTTTTATTATATATTTTTAGATTTATTTACTATTTTTAGTTAATTGAATTATTTCACTAAATCGGAAAACAATTGAAGATTAGGGAATAAAAGTATAACTATAGGAAAGAATTGAATATTATTTTTTTTTTTAAAAGAAAAGGGGAGTGGGCAAGCCCAAATCAATTTTTACTCCCCTCATCCCCAAGACTCAAACCCGAGTCTACATAAGTGAGAGGCGACAGATTGTACTGCCAACTAACTCGACTACGCCCTTGGAGCGAATTGAATATTATTTATTTTGAAGCTGACATGCGAAATCCAAATCAAAGAAACCAAAATTCATTTTCATCAAATCCAACACGTAAAGAGTAAATAATTAATAGATTTGATCTTGGCAATTGGAGTGCACGTGCAGACCTTTCAAAAGTTGGAAACAAATTAAAGGTTTTGGTGTTGGTGGCATTAATTAGGAAGATCGATTTTAGAAATGGAAAGGATTTAAATTAGCATCCAAGTTGGATTCGGCCAATATTGCCAGGTCATGGCACTATATAAAGCAAAGAATTCAGCCACATTAGACATAGAGAGGCCAAGACAAGAGACGCAGATGTGCAGAAATGAGCAGCAATCTTCAAAGCTTTCCGTGACTGATTTTTTTTACTTTGTTGTTTTACTTTCAAGTATGTGTAATTAATTTTATTATACCAAGCTTAAGGATTAAAACCTATTCAATGTAATAATTATTTTTTTATTTAATTAATTTCTTACATGTATTTTTTGATGATTATAGTTCTTGTTTCACTTGAATGATTGAATAATTATCTTTTCATCTTTAATATTATGTATTATTGATAGTTAAGAGACTATTTGATTAAATCTAAGCTTGAAAAATAATGATTAATGTGGTTCCCTTTGATCATTTGTTTTTCAATAAACTGGATATATGGAATTCCCTTTGATCATTGGATTATTTGAAAAATAATTATTAATGTGATGTCATTTGATTATTTGTTTTTCAATAAACTGGATACATAGAATTCTCAGGAAACTTTGATTCTTTATTTTTCAATATAATGCTTGGAAATCCTATCTTGAAGTGAAAAGGAACCTAAATTAGATTTATTTGAGCTTAATTGTTAAAATTTATGAGATGATATAGATTGATTTCAAAGTATCACTTTTGGGAGTTAATAATAATTAAATAATTACTAGTTGAATAATAGTAGATTTTAAAATCTTGGAAACCTTTTGTTTTATTGAAATCTCCTTTTCTTTAATTATTTTTTAGTTTAATTAGTTTAATTCCCTTAAAACTAAATTTGCTCAACTAGGTTATGATTAATATTAATTTATATTTAAATTAGACTTTTCAATTTATAACAATTCTTGTGGGTTCGACCTCAATACTACTATTCTATTTTTGAAGATTAGTGCCCTTGGGAGTATATTAAAATTTTGCATAACAATTTTAAAATTTTGCATAGCAATTCAAATTGATAAAGAATATCCGGATTTAAATATTAATGAAAGTGCTTTTGGTTTGAATTGGTGAACTTGCTTGTTTAAAATAAATGTTCCGGATTTAAATTAATCAACAGTCGTAAACATAGTGGTGAACCTTTACCATTTGTAAACTCAAAATCTCACATTAGCAAATCATCCTTTCCCTAGACCTTTCTAACTCCATATATATGTAATGTATTCCATTGTTTTGGTCACAAAAAAAAAAAAGGCTTATTATTACATAAATAGCAAGGTAAAGTACTTTGTATAATTCAAAATTTTCTGTTATTTATTTATTTTATAACATGTTATCAGCACATAGTGGATTTGACATGAGCACTTTAATTTTTACTTGTGTTTATTTATTTATGCTTATTTCTTTTATGCTTTATCATTACTATGTTTTTATATTGTTGCTTATTATATTGTTAATTTAATTGTTTATTGCTTATGATAATTTTAATGGTTGATTTTATAATATCACCTATATTGTTTATGATGAATTTAATAGTTGGTTTTATAATACCACCTATATTGTTATTATCTTGTTAATATATTACTATTCTATTAATATGATGTTTATATGACAAGTTTTACTGCCTATCAAGTTATTTTAATTTGTTTTTATATATATATCTGTCTTTGAATATTATTTGTTGAGTCAATTATTTATAGAGTTGGCATTTTATGGCAAGTCTAGTTAAATTGAAATTTCATTTATTACATATCTTGTAATAAGGATTAATTTATTAATTTCCTAATTTAGTGAGATTCCAATTTATTAGAAATATTTGTTTCCTATTTTTATTAGATGTCTAATTGAGGAAGTTAATTAATGATGGGATTCTATAATTGGAGCATGAGATTTATTTAGAGCAAGAAGTTGGTTCAAACAGGAAGTTATTAAATGCTCTTGATATTTCTTGGGAGACAAGCAAGGCAAAAATATCATATTTGTTCCTATTCAGATTCATAGGAATTATAATAGAAAAGAAACTCTTATTTAGAAAGAATCCAAGTCTTTTAAGACTTGCAAATTTTGTGAAACCCTCATGCCTATATAAAGAGAGGTATTTCACAATTGAAGTGTGCAGCATAGAGCATAAAGCAGATAAGCAAAATTCGACCTCCTCCCTAGAGAATTCGGATTTAGCACATAATGTTGTATTGATTTGTTTTCATTCAAAGTTTTCTCATGAGATTATTGTTTTTCATCTCTGTGGAGAGTCTATGTGGATCTTAAATCACTAAACATTGAAGAATTGAAGAATCGCTATTGATTATTTTGCGAAATGCCTTGAGGATCATGGATCAAGAGGGGTAGCGGTTATTCAAGAGAAGCAGATTCAGTCTAAAGTTGAGTAAACTGTATAGTGATAAATTATAAGTGAGAGTCTTAAGTTTGATAAATCCATAGGTTGTAACATCTCAACTTAGTGAATTGCTTTTCTTCTAAGCATGGCTTTGTGAATATAGGATTGATTAATCCAAACCACGTAAAAATCTCCGTGTCGTTTAATTTCTGCAATATATTTTTTTTTAGAAAATTAATGTTTTTTATGCAGATGAACAGTATTCATAAACAGTATCCGTGTATAGTACTTGTGAACAATTCCAGTGAACGGTACTCGTGAACACTAACAGTGAACAGTATTTTTGAGAATTAGTTAAGTTGTTAATACAAGGGTTTTAACTACTTATATCTATTTGTAATAGATCTAAATTTCTATCATTATTGTTATAGCTTGAAGTTTATAGCACAACTAAGGTGGTGAGAACTTCAAGTTCTAACCTCATTAAAAATCAAAACTTAAAGTTCTAAGTTATGATTATAGGTAAGAATATGAAGTGCTAAGTATGTGCATGAAATTTTTACATATTTCATAATTTTTGTTTTGGTTTATATTTACATATTTTGTATTTATATTGTGATATGTATTTTTCCTTTGACTATTAATAACAAAGCTTTTTTTTTTAAAATAGAAAATCTCACAAATCTACAAATCTTTGCTCTTAAAGTTTCTGGAAGAAAGTACCTTTCTTTGGTGTTGATGCAAACACATGATTTTCCTCTACCATAATTTGCATAAGAGCCTGAAAGCTCAATATCTAACCATGGAGGATTCATTAACTTTGTGAAACAACCTCAAGGATAGATTTGACCACCAAAGGAATGTTTTCCTTCAAAAAGCCAAACATAAGTGGTTAGAAATGAGGTTCTAAGATTTTGCAATAGTCTCTAACTAAAGCTCTGCCCTGCTCTTTATCACCTAAAAATTGAAATTTTATGGTGAAGAAATTATTGATAGAGATATGATTGAAAAGATACTCACCATTTTTCATGCATCAAACAATATCAGGAGCATCAGTATAGCAAGTACTCAGAGTTGATAACATCTCTGTTAATTGCTAAACAAAATAATGAGCCCTTAATGAAATATCATGAATTACGTTCAATTGGCTCTCAAGCATTCCCAGAAGTGAATGCAAGTACACCTACTAATAGTGAACGTAATTGAGAAGGCAAGAGAGGCTTTAGTTACTACCATCATGGTGGTTGTAGGTATGCAGTACAGTGGAACAATAAAAATGGATGATATTAGAGGTGGAACATTTATGAGAGACATGATAAGTACAATGATATGGGAAAGAATAATGCGAGAAATAATAATGAGGAAATTTGTTATGGATATGGAGGAAAAGGTCATTGGTTACATACTTGCAATACAAGCAAACATTTGGTAGATCTCTACTATATATCCAAGAAAGGGAAAAACTGAGACTAATTTAATTGATAACTCAAATCCTGTTGATTTGACTCACATTGATGTCTGTGATTTATATGAAAACACGAAGGAAAAAAGTTCACTTAATTAGTGATAGAAATGTCCAATTTAAGTAAACTCTCTTCATTATGCCATCGTTATTAAGTTACTAATATGTTAACTTTTTCATATTAGTGATGTACTTAATGTGTTAACTTAATTAGTGATGTACTTAATGTTTTTATCGAATCCTGATGTCTAACATGAACTTTTATTTAATGTAAGTTTATAGATTTTAAAAATAAATTATCTTTTTTGGAAATGAAAGTTGGGTATGTAAGCTTGGCTGACTATGCAACCAAATATTATTCTTTAAGATCAAAATATTTCTCGAAAATAAAATTACTTGAAGGAAAAGTAAATACTATATTTGGTCCTACAAACATGATAGAAGGCTTCGGAAGAGCCATACTCTTGTTCACAAGAAAAACAAAATTAATAATCCAAAATACTTTATATTTAGCAAGATCTAAAAGGAATTTGTTGAGCCTTAAAGACACCCACCATAATAGATATAATGTTGAAACTTTAAATGAATATAATGAGGAATGTCTTGCATTATTAAAAATGTTTCAGGAAAAAAATTATAGATTAGAAAAGCTCCTAGCATTCTTGTCAAGATTATTACACATTAATAAATGCGATTAAAAACTACACTATAATAAACCAAAAGTTCACATATTTAAAAATGTTTATTTTGTGGCATAATCGCCTTAAACATCCTAGAACTATAATAATGCATAGAATTATTGAAAATTCTCATAGACATCCATTAAACAACTAGAAGATTGTATTGTACAATAAAAATGGTTGGACTATTACTCACAAGAAAATTTTGTGGTCATGAATCTTCATCATTTCTATAAATAGTTCAAAGAGATGTGCGGACCAATCCATTAATCTAGTGGACCATTTAGTTACTTTATGGTTTTAATTGACGCACCTGAACAGTGGTCACATGTTTGTTTATTGTCTCCCCTGCAGCATTGCATTTTGCAAGATTGCTTAACCAACTTATAAAATTAAAGGTATAATTTTTAGATTATCCAATCAAAACCATACATCTGAAAAATAGTGGTGAATTTACATCTAAAACATTTGATAACTATTGTACATTAATACGCATCAATGTTGAGCATCCAATTCCATATGTATATACACAAAATGGATTGGCAAAATCATTAACTAAACTGTTGTAGATAATTGCTAAAACTTTACTTATGCATACAAAAATTACAATATCTATATGGGGTCATGCTATTGTAGATATTATGAAATTAGTTCATCTTAGACCTACTGTTTATCGTCAATATTCTCAATCATAGCTTTTCTTTGACCATATTGCACTTGATCAACAACATGACATCTCTTATCTATGCACTTTCAATTATGTTGTGCATGTTCCTATATCACCCTCTCAGTGCACAAATATGGGACCTTTATGTCGTTTGGGGATTTATGTTGGTTTCAACTCACCTTTAATTATCAAATATCTTGAACTCCTGACAAATGATGTTTTAATTGCACGTTTTATGGATTGTCACTTTGATAAGACATTTTTTCATTATTGTGGAATGAAAAACCTCTTAAAGTAAGGCATGAATTTTCTTGGAAATTTCTAGTTTGTCTCATTTAGATCCTCACACTAGTCAATGTAAAAAAAAAAATACGAATGATAGTATATTTGTAGCCAATTATGAATCAATTATCAGATGCATTTATAGATGCAGTAAAGGTAACCACGTCACAATATTCCAACTACTAATACACAATCCCAAGTCATTGTTTCTGTAGAACAATCAAGGATAAAAATAGCCAATGAGTTATATGTTATACGTCAAAAACATGGTAGGCCACTTGGTTTTAACTACAGTACTCTCCAAATGATGATAATGAAATATTAAGATCTTGTTGAAAATAATGCTTCGGCTATAAATGTACCCACATTACCTAAATCATCTATTTCAAAAAAATTGATGGTCCCCAAAGAGATAGTAACTTCTAAAGAAGTACGAAAACAAAAAAGAGAACAAGTCAATAAATTATACTTATACAAAAGAAATGTGGGATCGTAATGGAATAAACATCGACACTATGCTTTCATTCACAGTAGCTATTGAAATTATGATTTAAAGCCTAAAACTTCGATGAATGTAGACAAAGGCATGACTAGCCCCAATAGAAATAAGCAATTCAAGAATAACTAACTTCTGTCACTAAAAGTGAAGCTTTTTTATCAGTAGTCCAAACATCTAAAGATGTCAAATCTATTAGATACAAATACATATTTGTAGGAAAATGTAATGAGCCTAATGAAATCATTAGATATAAAATGCAACTGGTTGCATAAGGTTTCTCACAGAAACTTTGTATTAATTATGAGGATACATATTCTCTAGTAATTGATACTTTTACATTTTGATTTTTAATCAACTTAGTAGTCTCAGAAAAACTTGACATACATGTCATGGACATAGTGACTTCATGTTTGTATAGGTTACTTGATACTGATATTTATATGAAAATCTATACAGGATTCAAAATAGCTGAAGTATTTAAATTAAAAGATCGTAACATATGTTCAATCAAGCTACAATAATCCTTATACAAATTGAAACAATTTGGATGCATGTGGTTCAAACATTAAAGTAAATAGTTGATTAAAGAAGCAAACAAAAATGATCTTATTCTCCCATATGTATTCATTAGAAAGTCCAAATCTAAATTTGCAATTAGAGTAATTTACTTTAACGACATCAACTTAGTTAGAACTTTAGAAAAACTCGTAAAAATTGCTGAATATTTGAAAAGAGAAATTGAAATAAAAGACTTGGGGAAACAAAATATTCTCTCAACCTATAACACCCAACATAAAACTAATGGAGTGCTTATCCATTAATCAGCTTGGTCCAGAAGTAATCGGTACCTTATTATATCAATCTTAATACACTGGACCAAACATTGTATTCTCTATGAACTTGTTACCGAGATTTAGCTCAACGCTAGTACGATGGCATTATAATAACATCAAACATATCTCCCAACATCTTTGCAGAATAATGGACTTGTGGTTATTTTATTCAAGTTAGAGGAATCATAGTATTATTGGTTATGTAGATGTAGGTTACCTCTCCTATCCCCCACAAGGCCTGATCATAAATATGATATGTTTTCACTTACAATGGCACAAGAATTTCATGGTGATCTACTAAGCAAAGTTTCATTGCCACCTACTTTAATCAATAAGAGATTTTTGTATTATATGAATCAAGCAAAAATTGTGTTTCGTTGCCGTCTATTATCCCTTATTTCGAAGGACGTGCAATTTGACTTCCACAACAAATATTCTAACAATCATATATGAAGACAATATTGTTTATATTGCTCAAATTAGAAGAAGATACATCAACAAAGATAAAATCAAGTATATCTCACCAAAGATTTTCTACACTATGAATTATAGCAGGACAAGAAAATTAATGTCAAGCATATACACTCCACTGATAATTTTGCTAATATTTTTACTAAAGGTTTGCCTGCATCAATATTTGAAAAGTTAATCCACAATATTGGCATGTGTCGACTCAACAAATTATTAAATTAGTGTATGACATTTGAGCAGATATTTTATCAAAGGATCATATTTTGAAGATGAAACTTTCTACAATAACATTAAACAATTGTGCATTATATTCTTTTTCCTTCAACCAAATTTTATCCCACTTAATTTTCTTGGTAAGGTTTTAACAAGGCAGTACTAAGTACACCAAAATAAGTACCTAAATAGTAAAATTCAAGGGGGAGTGCTATAAACACAATGGTGAACTTTCACCATTTGTAAACTCAAAATCCCACATTGCAAATTATCCTTTACTCCTATTTTCTAACTCTATATATATGTAATGTATTCCATTGTTTTGGTAACAACAAAATAGTTAAATGACAAGATACTTAAAGTAGATTGATAAACTTGCTTTTTAAGGTAAGCATTATAAATTTAAATTTGTTCACATTTTAAAATTAAAAAAAAAAAAACTTTATGGATTCAAATAAATGGACTTACCTTGTAAATTTAAATTGATAAACTTGCTTTTTGATGGTAGGCCAAGAAACAGCTCAACAGCCAATTCATTTTATTGGAGATCAATTCATAGAAAACTTCACTTGTTTCTAGAATTAAGTTAAAGAACGTTCTCCCTCCTCCTGAAATCGGATTGGAGAGAATCATTTTCCTTCAAATTTGGAATCAAATTTGATAATAGTTTATTTTCTCCCAGATTCAAAATAGGTTTGGATAAAAATATTTTTAGTTCAAATTCATAACCAGATTAGATAACAATTTTTTTTTCATCTAGAGTCAGATTAGAGAAAATTAATTTCTTTCAAATGTGGAACTGGATCGAATAACAATTTTTTTTCCTAGATTCAGAATTAGATTAGAGGAAATAATTCTTCTTTCATATTCAAAACCGGGTCAAACAATAATTTATTTTCTCGGATCTGAAATCAATTTGGACAAAATCATTATTCTATCTTATTCAAAATCAAATCAAATAGCAATTTATTTTCTCTCAAATTCGAAATTGGTTTGGATAAAATCATTGTTCTATCAGATTCAAAATCGGATCATAGAATAATTTATTTTCAAGCATATCATATAACAATTTATTTTCTTCTAGATTCAAAATCGATTTGACAAAAATCTATTTCTTTTAGATTTGGAATCAGGCTATACAACAATTTGCTTCTCTCAAATTTGGTATCAATTTGGGTAATAGGTCACTTCAATTTAAAATATGATTAGATAATGGTCAACCTTGTCCTAGATTTAGAATTAGTTCAAAAAAACAAGTCATGATCTCCTGGATACATGATAAATTTGGGGAATAGTGAACTTTAGTCCAGAATTAGATAGATCTAATAACAAGTCTATCTAATAACAAGTCTTTTTTCTTTTAAATCTAGACTACAATATTCTTTTGTCTGGAATCGGATCAAAGAAAGATTCACTATCTCCCAAATTCAGATATGCATTAAAGAACAACTATATTTTTGCCAAATTCGAAATCAGTTTTCTGAATTGGATTAGAAAATAGTTTAAGGCCTATTCAATAAGGGCCTATTCACAATCATTTTAGAACAGCTGTTTTTATTTTTAAAGTACAGTTGCAATAACCATTCGGTAGCTTATATCATAAAAATAAATTATAAGACACAAGACGCAAACTTTAGCTCACCGTTTTTGACATGTTTTCAATATTTTACAAAACAAATTACAAATAAATTATAAAATAATCATCTCTAGTTTTCCAATACTTTATTCCACTTTTCGTATTTCCACCTAATTTTCTTATCCCAAACTTTTACAGTGAACCTCTCTATCGATTTCATTCTCTCTCTATTTCATCCTTTGATATTTTCTTCATTTTCCAAGTTTCGTCAACCACCGCTTTCTTCATCTTCCACCCACTACAAAATCAAGCAATTTTCATGCCATTTTTTTTTCTCAACCAAAAATTCTCTCTCATCCCACTATGTATTTTTTTTTCATTTTAATCTTTTTTTATTGGTCATACAATTTTTTTTCTCATATTTATTTGCAAGAATTAATTGCAACCATACAAAGTAACAGGTAAAAATTTTTCTTCTTTTCTTTTTTCTTGCCATTTTTTCATACTTTTATATCTTTTTTTTTTTTGCCATTTGGGTTTTTTTTCCTTTATTTCTAATCTTTAGATGAATCCTAAATGCAAATTGCCTATTTTTGCAAAACAAAATGCTAAGCTAATTACTCATCACAAAGAGTTAGCGTTGCTAAGAATTTCGAATCCAATATTGTCAATGGCAATTCCTACTAAATGGAAACTATGTGCTGATGTCTCATTTTTTTTTGTATATATGTTTTTACCTCTAATCTTTCAGAAAATCATATGGAAACACAACATATTTGTGTGAATTTGTACTAATATTTATATGTCTACATATATAGGGATTGATATAAATCTATTTTGTTTTATTTTGTTTATTATTTCCTTTTAATTGAATTAAAGCCTTTTTTATTTAGTTTTTTATTTTGATATTAGTGTTCCAATGGGTCTATTTATACTGTTGAGCCAGCATTAGTTGATGATCCAAGTAGCTGCTTCTTTTGTTCAGATAGTTGTTGAATTAACACCTAGATTACACTTGTCACCATATATCCAATTCATAACCAAATGCATTGTTTGTTAAAAAAAGAAATCACGTAGTGAAAACCATCATTTATAAAATAAGAACATTCATATTGTATCAACAAAAATCAATGACAAATTATATGTAAGGATACCTAAACTACATTACTTAATTGCTCTCTAAAGTTGTTTGGTTAGCCTTTCAGATCAACACGTTCTCCTATAGAATCCTTTAGTTTTTTCTGTACTCTCTTTCTAATAATTGAATGTTAGAAATAATATAAAGATACGTATGACCTTGGAATCATGACCATTTATATAGATAATTTTTCCTGTTATCTTTTGGTATTCATATTTCAACCCATCATAGAAATAGAAATTACCCTTAAATCTCTACACTTTAATGGTCTACACCCTATCAGATACGTTAAAGCTTGTATTACTGCAAATCTTAATACATCAAGCAAAATTGGAGTCAGTATACCTAATGATCATAAGTTGATCCGACCTCCGATATGTGATTGTGTATTCTTTTGTTCTTTGTAAATACCGCAACACTCGTTTGGCTACTTTCCAATGGTCTACTCCTAGATTACTTAAATATTTACCCAACATCCCAATAACATATGCAATATTCGGTGGCGCACAAACCTGAGCATATGTCAGACTTGCTATTATGATCATTTATGGTATATGCAATCATTAACCAAATTCACCTCAAAACCGAATGAGATAATCACTTGACGAAATTTGAAATACCATTATCGAAATGCTTACTTGAGCGCATAAATAAATTTATTAAGTTTCCAAACCATTTTCTTTAGTTCCCTCGACATAAAGTTTTATGACTATATTATGTAGATTGTCTCATCAATGTCAATATTGAGAAAGATTGTCTTTAAATCCATCTAATGTAACTCCATATTAAAATGTATCACTAATACTATTATAATCCTAAAAGTCTTTTACATAAACTGGAGAGAAAGTCTCTTTATAGTCGATGCTTTCTTTCTGTGTAAAGCTTTTTGTAACAAGACACACCTTATGTCATTCTACATTGCCTTTCAAATCATTTTTTATTTTAAATATCCATTTACTACTAATAGGTTTCACATCTTCTATCAATAGGTAAGATCCTATACGGCATTGTCATTTATGGACTTCATCTCTTCATTCATGGCATCAATCCACTTCTGAGAGTTAGAACTTTTCATGGCTAGACGAAAATTGATATGATTTTATCACTTCATTGCCTACTTTATGTTCTTGAAGAAATACAATACAGTCATCTACTACTATACTTTTTCTTTCTCTTCTAGATTTCTTTAATAATATAAATTATTGAGGTGATAGAGTTTGTTATTATAGAATAACTTCTTATATAAGGAATTCTCCAACATAGTCTTGATTTATTATGTCTTTAATAAAATGAAGAATGAGACCCTTATCAATGCCAACAACATATACAGGAATATCAACATATTCATTTTCAAAGACAATGTTTCTAACTACATCTCCCCCCATAAGCTGAACATTCTTAAAAAACCGATCATTTTCCGACTCAAAAATTGACTTAGTCGTGGATCATAAAACTTATACCCCCTGAATCTTTCAAAGTATCCAATAAAATAGAAACCCATCATCCTTAAGTCTAGTTTTTCTCATTAAGCCTATAATGTCTTACCTCAGCTGGATATCCCTAAGCATACAAGTGCGTTATATTAGACTTCTTGCCCCTTCAAAGCTCGTAAAGGGTTTTGGTAGTCGCTTGAGTTGGAAACCTGTTAACGATATATACTACAGTTTTAAGTGCTTTTCTCTAGAGTGATTCTGATAAGATATAATAACAAATCATACTGCTCACCATGGCTTTAAACATCTAGTTTTGTCTTTTAACAACATTGTTTATAGTAGGCAAACCCAATATGTGTGTTGTTGAACGATACACATTGTTCTAGGAATTCAGTAAACAATCCTAGGCGTTGTTCACCACCACAATTAAATTTGACACTTTTAATTCTTTCACCGAGTTAGTTCTTAACTTTAGCCTTAAAATTTTCAATATATCCAAGGACTATAACTTTTCATGGAAGATATATATAGTCATAACTAGAAAATTCATTGATGAATGTAATAAAATATTGTTAATCATTCCAAATAGACGTAAGAAACGACCCACAAACATCTTATTGTATAAGTTCTAAGACATTTAAATTCTTGCTGGCTTCAAATCTTCTTTTATTGGTTTGTTTTCCCTTGATATAGTTAACACGATTATCAAAATCTGTAAAATCTAAGGGGTCGAAAGTTTCTTCTAACACAAGTCTCTTCATTCTCTATCTGGAGATATGACCCAATCTCCTATGCCATAATTCTATTGAATTATCATTGGTTAGTTTTCTCTTTATACCTAGTTACTTAATTGTATGGATTCATCAAATGAAGCAATCGTATCAATCAAATAAAGATTATCATAACCTAATAAACAACCAAAAGCAACCAATTTTGAATCATGAAATAAACTAAATTATCCATTCTGAAATGAACAAGAAAAACCATATTTGTCCAAAATAAAAATGTAAATTAAATTTTGTCGAAACGATGCAATAATAAATGTTTCATCAAGATCTAAAAAAATCTAGTGTTTAACAATAATCTAAAATTTTGAATTACTTCAACTTCAACTGTCCTACTATCACCCACATGAATGTATTTTTCCTCATTACTGAGTTTTTGGCAACTCAAGCAACCTATATAGACACACTAATGTAAGTTATTGCAATAGAATATATCTATAACGTGTGTCCAGGTACCAAAGTTAAATTAACTTTAGAACAAACTAAACTATGACCTTTAAATCCACATAAAAACAAAAGCAACTAGTTCCTTTTATATCATCTGATTTTTATTGTTGTTTCTTTTTAAGTTGTTGTATATGCAGCTTCCTTATCTTTATTTCATTTTTTATCCTCATCCCTGTCCTTAGAGGTAAAGGCTAGGTGAGCACTTTTTACTTTATCTTTATTTAGCCTATCCTCTTCCTTAACACAATGTGATATAAGCTCATTAAGAAATTAAGCCTCTTTTTAACAATTATCGCTCACCTTAAACTAGTTAAATTGTGTTGATAACGATATTAAAACTACATCTTTAAAGAGTTCAAGTTTAAGTGCTCTTAACTTAGAAGCAAGATGAGACATTTTCATGATGTACTTCTTGACATTGCTTTTACCTGTGTACCTCATTAAAATTAGGTTTCTCAAGAATGTACCAATTTTATATCTTGGAGCAAACACTGATAATAAGAATATGTTAGACAATGAATCTTCTTTTGGGCCTCTTCATTGTTCACATGTAAACTGAATAATCATCACGTGTTTATTACCACAGGTGCACATACAATTCTTCAAATATAGACTTTTCTTTAGGTTAATTGATATTCACAGAAATTACATCTACATAGCCATTTATATTACAAAATAAATTAATTTCCACAAAAGATATCACTTTGGCGACATGTTGCTTCAATTAATTCATCTCAATATATATATATGCATAAAAATATTTGAATTTAAAATTGTACCAAAAATAATCCTTAAAAAAATAAAAAAATTTGAATCAAAGTTCAGTCAATAGGTCAATGGTCAATGTTGATCGTTGACCAATCAACCATTGACTGATTCAGAGCTGAACTAGTAAATAGTTGACCTAAATTGGACCCTGAACCAACCCCAAAATCACAAAAACCCTTACCCTAATTTTTTTTATCTTCACAACTCTCACCATAGCTACCGTTTCCTATTAATTTTCCATGACCAGCTAAAGGTGCGGCAGTTATGATCTTTCTCTTCCAGTTTTTTTTATATGTTTATTGATGTGGCGGCCTAGGCCGCAGCAGTTACGATGTATCGCAGTTTTCCCGACGCGACTTGGACAACCCAGGCAAGCTTCTGATGTCGATGATGGCATTAGCTGCCACCAACTTTAAACCTTTTTTTTATTTAACCTAAATTTCCAAACTTAAAAAAAAAAGTTATCAAAATCCAAATTTCTTAATATTTGAATTTCCTTAATAATCCTAATCTAGAAAACAATAAAAAAAATTATTCTCAATGATTCAACATTAAGAGGCTTTGATACCATTTATCAAAACAAGAAATTCTTTGGTGAAAATCATCACGTATAATTTAGAAACATTCATGTTGTATCACTAAGAATCAACAACAAATTATGCGAAAGTTTGCCTAAATCTATAGATTTTAATTGCTCTCCAAAACTGTGTAGTTGGCTTTTTAGATCAATACATTCTCTTAGAAAATCCTTTAATTTTCTTTGTGTTGTATTTATGATGATAAGGTGGATGTCAAAAAGAATATAAAGATACGTCTGACCTAAAGACCATGACCTCTTATATCGATAACTTTTCTTAGTATATTTTGGTATTCATATTTCAGCCCATCATAAAAATAGAAATTATTCTTAAGTCTTTACACATTAAAGACTCATACCTTATCCAATACATTAAAACCCATATTATCTCAAACCTTAATAAATCACTTTTAATTAGGCTTACCCTTATATAACAGTACACATCACATAATCATTTATATGTAAGCTTAACGTTGGTTAAGGATCCAACAATGTTGGATTAAAAAATCCAACATTGTTTGCTTCTAGGTTTGGTATGTTGTGATTGCTAGGCTAGATAATTCACTAGTTTTATTCAATTTTTTTTATTATTTTAGTATATTAAAAAGTGCAACTTATGTATGCTTAGGACCATAGTCATTACAGGGTACAGTTTCTTTAGTTAATTAATTTTATATCTTTATTGTTTAGGTTGCTTTGATGATCTTGCATTAAATAGGTATCATCACTTAAATGATATTGAGCATGCTATAGTTGTTAGGCTTGGTGTATTTACAATCTGTACAACATATAATAGTATTTGATATATTTCATTTTTTATATTTGTTAAATATTTGATATTTAACAAATAATACTATTTCTAATTCTAATTCCAATTGCATGTTGTGTTTTACATAATTACATTCAATTAGAAAATGCAAATGATAGGTTGTTTGAGGACTTTGACGTATAAGATATGGTTACCAATCAAAAAGGAAAATTAGATATGGTTACATAATTTTTTGAAGAATTATTTGTTTAGTTATAGGAGATTCACTAAATAAAAGTTATACTATTAGTTAAAAAGTATGAACTAAATATTTAGTAAAAATTGTTTTTGAAAATGAAACTACCAAATGCCTACTCACTGTTTTTACCCTTTTCAAATATGTCCAATGAACACATATTGTTGTTTTCAGTTTTAAAATATAGGATACAGAAAATGATGTCAGGCGCATACTTAAATTTGAAACACATTAACTACAAACATTGTTCTCATTCTTGTTTTTGTTTTTAAACATTACTAATTCAAAAATAATATCGAACCGGCCCTTAACATTGTTTGGGCCATGTTTTCATTTTCTTTTTGTGAATTTAAGTGTAATGCATGCTTGGTGGATCAAATTCAAAAAACAAATTATAAAAAAAGTAATAAAATTTTCTTTTAGTTATAAACTTGAGAAGGTGTATAAATGTTCTTATCAAATTACAAAACTAATCTTGAAAATAAATCACAAAATAAAGAATCCAAGGCTATTCATCTATTTCTCTCTTCCAAAATCTTATCACAATCTTCTCATTCTCTCTCCCTTATCGCAAATATAAATACTCTTTCTCCTCATCATCAGTGTTGCTACTACACACAATCTTCTCATTCTCTCTCCCTTATCATATATCTAAATGCCCTTTCTCTCCATTATTAGTGCTACTACTCTTTCTCCCTTGGTGTTGCTACTTTCTTTAACATTGCTATTAATCCCTTTCTATAATGTTACTCTATCTCCCCTCGTTATTTCAATTGCTCTTTGTCCATTGTTGTTGGTCTCCCTCTACTATTATTGCTCTCTTTGTCGCTGCTACCACTCTAAATATATTAGTTCTATTAATGAATCCTCTAATTGTTTTCTTCTAAATTAGCTTCTGACCGTGTTCTCTTATTGTTTTATGCTCGTACTTGCATTTCTCTACTTGTTTAGTTGGGAATTCTATTTGTGACATAATGTGTGAAGAATTCCATTCAATTTTGATCATTTAATTTTGACGCTTTGGTTTCGATGATATATAGCTCTTTTTATGATGTAGTTTTTTGGGAAAGTTTCAATTCTCACTTGTGTTTTCAACTATCTTATAGAACTCTTATAGTACCATGTCAAAATAACTTAAACGAGTGTTACAAGAGGGTGGAAAAGACATTTCCCTTTTCAGTCTTTATATTGCCTTGTCCTTAATTTTAATTATTTGTGACGTGTTGTTCATCTTTAGTACTTTGTCTATGCTTTTGGATAATAGAGAGTTAAACATAATATGTATATGGGCTCTCCTTGTTGTAGAGATATGTAACCACCAGGCATGAAAGTGCTTTGTTTTTATACATTTTCAATAATTAGTTAATTTTTCTAGAAATATGATACTGTTAATTTGATCAGGTGTTATTGAAATTATGTAATTTTAAGTACTTGGAATTATTTAATTTTGAGCACTCTTTTTATTTTTAGTTCACTGCTTAATATTCGCTTAATTGAGTTTTGGTCAACTTAATCTTTATGTGCATGTAAATTTTGTTATATATGGAAGTGTCCTTGCAATTGCTTTTTTTTTTAACTTCTTCAAATATGTTCATTATAACTAGATAAGAGCTGTAGTATGATGATGTTGGAGTTTCTAGAGTTTTGTTTATGGTTACATTTTTTCTTTTTCAATTCTTATTTTTGGGTTAGATTGTAAGAGATTCTTCTGTATTCCCTTGAAAGCAAGTTGATGGTTACCTTGGGCTTAGATTGCACTAGTCCTTACTATTCTCTCAAAACTACAAACTAATAAATCATGCATTGTTCTGTATATATATATAGGGGTTTGTTTGGTTATTAAAGGAGAATGAAAATTTAGATATTTGTTAGTTGGCTTACTTTTGTCATTTTACTTCTATCATTTCTTAAACATAAATGAAGACTAAACAAAATCAAGTTTCTTTTTCTTTTTTTTTCTTTTTTTTGCCAATGTTATTTATGATTGTCCTGAGAAGGCAGGTTGGAATTTGTTATTTTTTGTCTGATCTTTTCGTGTTATTTGACTTTTATTATGAATTGTTTCTGTTGAATCTAAACATTGAAGTTTTGAAGCTCACTCTTTTATCTTGAGCACCCATTAGACTTTGTTCTTCTTTCTTTAAGGGCAAATAAAGTTTATTTAAATAAAAAAAACCCAAACATTAGGGAGACAAAAGATGTGATTAATTAACACTAACATCATCAATATTTGAAGGTTAGACGCTCGAAACTTTTGACTTTGAGTTTTTTTTTATAAAACTTTTAACTGTTGAATTTTGATGATAAATTAAAAGTACTTTAGTCAGCTTATGTTGGGGCTAAATTTATTACAACATGTTAAAATCATGTTTTAGAAATTATCGATAGGAGCTCTCTAAGTTACATTCACATGTAATTTACTTCTCTCACAGCTACGGTAATACAGTGGTGGGGCCCACATAACTTGTGTGAGAGGAGTAAATTACATGTAAATGTAACTTAGTATTTGCCTTATCAATAATAATTTCACGAGGAAATAGTCATTTCACTATTTTTAGATTCCCATGCTGAACTGCTATCATTTTTGGATTCAGAAGAATTGATAGGACTCGGGTGCTACTAAAAAGTAATGTTATACTAGACAATTGTTAGGTATTGAATTTGTTCATGAGTTATAAAATGGTCATACTAACAGGACATATAACGTGTTTCATATGGATAAAAAAAATTTCATTCAATTATGTTATACGCTTGAACATTTTCATTTGTTAAAGCATGACATGTTTGTATTAAAGAGGCAATGACAATATGTTTATATATATTGTCTTATGGTGTTGTTGTGCAGGTCGTGTCTGAATGTTTTTTAACGTTCAGCTAACACTATGTTTACACACTTTAAGCATGTGCTAAAAGCACCATTATTATAGTGCATTTTATGCACTAGTTTTGCATTGTTTACTCCCTTTAATATCAATGTTTTGCACTTAATAGTTGTAATTTACTTGTGTTTTATTTTTGTAGGTGCAATTCTATTGATTGGTGCTAAATTGAGCTATAAGATGATGTTTGAGGATGAATTGACTTCCTAGAGAAATTCTAAATTTCAGAAGAAGTTTGTTGATAAGGCGTGGGCGCGTGACAGTCGATTTCAGAAGAAGTTTGTTGATAAGGCGTGGGCGCGTGTTATCAATTGCGGACTTGACGTTTTTATTTCTTTTAATGTGTTTTATTTTTTCATGACTCTTGTAAGTTTAGATAAGATTTTAGATATTTTTATCTTTATCCTTTTTAAGAGAACTATAAAAAGAGGAGAGAAAGAAGGATTAAGGGGGGAGATTAGAATTAGAATTGGATTATTAATTATTTTCATCTTTTTAGGGTTTTCTCTTTTTCTCCATGAGGAACTAAACTTATTTTTCTGGTTGAAGGTTAATGAAGCTTTGATTCACCATTACTGTGAGATCTTTCTTGTGCTTTTAATTGTTTTATTACTTTTTGGGTATTTGTTTATTCTCTGAATTATTGTCATGATTATCTTTGTTAATTAGATAATTGGCCACTATTTAATTATCAATTTAATCTATTGCCAATTGAAAGATTCATCGTATGAAAATTTTGATGTTTGTGGCAAATAACATAGCAGTGCGTTGTGTTATGAGAATAAATAATCTAATTTAAATGAACCATCGTATGCGTTTGTTAATTAAGATTTGGGTCTCTCTAATTTTTTAGGCTGTCAATTGATTAAATCTTATGATCGTATCTAGGATTGTCTATTGATTAGGGAAATAACCAACGGTCGTACCTTGGTTATCGACTAATTAAGGAGAGATTGCCTATTAGAGTGTCTCAATAGCTATAACCGGTCTATTCATAAGCAGTAATGATTTGTAGTTGTATCGATGATCAGTAGTCGAGTCAAAGCTGAATTAATTCCTTCAACCAGAGTTTTCCCATTTTGAATTACACCTTTAATTTGCATCCTTATTAACTTTATTTGATTTTCATTATTGTCAACAATCCCCCAAATTTACATTTTCATTTTAAAAAGGATTTAATAATTACCAATCTCTGTGGACACGACCCTGCTCAATCACTATACACAATTTTATTAGAGTAGGTATTTATATTTGCTGGCTTCGACACCCATCAACCATGTTACTTGGTGAAACACATTCTAAAACAAAACCTCAAAGGAAGACATTGCTAGAGATTATAAACAATCCAAACTTTTACTTTCCCCCATATTTTGAGGTAAGAAATTTGGTACCTGTTACTTAATATTTATGTGACATTAACATCTGGTTAACGAACTAATAATTGTTACATTATTTAATAAAAGTGTATTGGTACAATTGATGGGACCCAAATCGTTGTGTGGTCACCAGCATATAAACAAATATTGTATCGAGATAAAAAGACTCAGGTGACTCAAAATATTTTGTGTGAGTGTTCTTTTAACATGATGTTCACATTTGTATATACAGATTGGGAAGGTACTATCAATGACTCAAGACTATTTATAAATATCTTAAATAGACTAGAAATTGAATTTTCATGTCAAAATGAAGGTAAGTTAATATCTTTATATAAGATTTTTTTATATAGAAGTTAATATCTTTTAGCATTTTTTTTAATTAAATTATATTTTATTGTTACTTTTTTTGGGATATAGGTTATGGATTCTAGATACACAAATATGAAAGGATCTTTGATGCCATAAAGAGTTGGGCAATATCATTTACATGATTATAAAAGACCAAGTTGAGCGTTAAAAAGTTTAATTATATAAATTTATCATTTTGTAATGTAATCGATTGATGCTTTAGCTTTTAAAAGCACGATTTTCAATTTTGGGGGATGTTGATAATTATAGTTTAAACAAGTAATGGCTAAGTCAAATTACATGTTGTGATTTACATAATTTTATTCCATGAGAAAATTCAACTGATAGATTATTTGAGAACTTTCATGTGCAAGATATGGTTACAAATAAAAAAAGTAAATACTAATAGGCCACTTACTAATATTGATTTATTTTTTACAAGTGTTGCAGAGATGAATGCTATAAGAGATAAAATTACAATTTACACGTGGCATGATTACATACGTAACTCATGATATCTGTCATGTAATTTAATAATAATTTTGTTTAAATCATGTATTGATAAATATAGTGTAAAAAAAATGACAATATAAAATTTTTTTTAATTAATGTTAATATTAAATTATTTATGGTATGTTTGTGTATGAATTTATATAATTCAATAAGTTGTTTTTTCAATAAATTATTTGTTTAGTTAAGGGAGATTAAATAAATAAAATTTATAATATTAGTTAAACACACTACTACAAAAATATAAAATAATAACCCATATGTTATGACCGTTATTTTTAACAACCGTCCTTAAAAATATTTAATGACCGTTGTTATATGAACGGTCATAATATTTATATTTACAATGACGGTTCTATTATATAACAGTCATTAAATATCACGTTAAAATATAATTTTACTTTTAATGATAGTTATTTATAAAAACGGTCATTGAAAGTTTGACATTCATAATGGCGATTCTGTTATATAACCTTAATTAAATATAAAGCTAATATTTTTAATAACGGTTTTATTATATAACCATCATTAAATATTAAACTATTATTTTTAATGACAGTTATTTATATAAACAGTCATTAAATATAAAATTTTTACTTTTTAATGATAATTTTATACAAAAATCTCCATAAAAAGCCACTGCTACAAAATTATAATATTTTTAATGACGGTTACCTAATAACTGTCATTAAATATAAAGAATTGATTTTACTACATTTCTTGACCATTTTATAACAATCTCATTATATATTATTTGCCTAAAAAAATTTAAAAAAAAAAAAGATAAAAGCAACAAAGGTAACATGCAATCCCCAACCACTCACGCTCCTCCTCTTCTTCAATTGTACAAATCACAATCATAACGACTCACTCACTCACACGCACAGTCGCACACACCCCTACCTAAGCTATCAAATGCGAACCCCGCCGGCGCTGTCAAATATGTTCAGGTGTGCCGGCACTGATGAGTCTAGCCGTCCTTGAGCCAATTTGCTTCCTTGTTCTGGCGCCGCTGTCAGTCTTTGCCAATCTTGAGCCAATTCACTTCCGCTAAACAGTTGCTGTCAATTCTGCCGACACTGCCTCTGTGTTTTTTCATCGTTAGACACAGGGTTATTGTGGTGGCACTGCCTCCACTGTCAAATCAGTTCAAATTTTCTGGGTGCTATCTTGAAAATGTTGCTGAGTTTGTTGCCAATAGTATTCTGAAAGTTGGAATTCAGGGTTATTGTTTCACCACTGTGAGTTGCTTTCTCCATTTTTGCAATTCTTTCCTCCTAATTTGCTTTGAAATATTTGCTCGTTGGATTTATTTGTTTTGGTTTCTCTTCGTTTATAATCGATTTGGTGATTGTTTGTTGTGTAGCTTGATTTTCACTAAGTGGAGTTTAATTATTTGTTAAAAAAAGAATTTTAAATTATTAACTATTTAATTGTCCTATGCTTATCCTATTGCTCGTAAAAGTTTTGTTCAAGCCCAGCCCATGAACCTCTTTACATTTTAGCATTTCTTTATTTATTTAAGAATCAAAAACCAGCATTCAGATTCAAAAAGAACATAAAGGAAAAAGGAAGAAAGGAAACAAGAGCATAACAGGACGTGAGAGAGGAGGAAAGGGCGAAAGAGAGAAAGACTAGAGAGCCTAGGTGAAGGATTTGGTTTTAAAGAGAGAGAATTCAATTTCAGTTCAAAATATTAAATACCCAACTTTTTGAATTTGTAAGCCTTCTTTCTCAGTTCACTTTATTCTTTTTCTTTTCTTCAAAATTCTTGTTTAAATTGGCATGCATGTTGATGCTGTTAAGTAGTTTCTAAATTAACTTGCATGCATGATTAAAATTCTGTTTATTTAGGTAGCATGTCATTGAAATTAGTCTCTTTTGCCATGCCTGTTTCAAGTTCAGATTGTTATTGGAAAAAAAAATCTCTGTTTGTTTCACATCCTATTTTGGGTATTAAAGCTAATACCACCTAGCAAATTCTAAACCATAATGGCTGATTTCTTCTCTTATTTTTGTTTAATTTATTCAAATTCACGTATAAATTTACATGCATGTGTCAGATATTTACCTAATTATCATATATGTATTAAATTCATTTTAGGTGAACCTTGATACTATTAATCAACTTCAAACTTACATGGGTTTGGCCAGTTTGCACATAATCTCTTTTTTAGACCGACTTTGACTATCTGATTAGATTTTTGTTCATGCGTAGCTTAATTAATTTCGAGATCTTCTTACTTATAAAGCATTAATGTCTTTCTCAATCAAATTCTCTCAATTTTCCTAGCTGCCATATGAACAACTCTAATTTTTTTTCCTTAAGTAAATTTGTTTGAGTTGTGATTAATACTTTAATTTAATAGATTATAATTTAAGTTTTGCAGCAGATTTTTTTTAAAATTGTGTTGATTGTGCTTTTTTAATACTGCATTACTTGAACTGATCTGAGCTATTAGTGTATTTAGGGAAGAAAAATTTTTTGCAGCTGTTAGTGGATTAATTTATGGTGCTAACGGTATTTTGCTATTTATTCCATTGTTTTGTTCTTCAGGCTATTGATCCTAAGACTTGTATGGTTTTATTCAAAATGTTGAATTGGTGTGTGATGGGTGTCGAAGCCAGCAAATATAAATACCTACTCTAAACAAGATTGTATATAGTGATTGAGCAGGGTCGTGTCCACAGAGACTGGTAATTATTAAATCCTTATTAAAAATGAAAATGTAAACTGGGGGATTGTTGAAAATAATAAAAATCAATTTAAATTAATAAGAATGCAATTTAAAGGTGTAATTCAAAATGAGAAAACTCTGGTTGAAGGAATTAATTCAAACTTTGATTCGACTCATCGATCATCGATACAACTATAAATCATTCTCGCTTATGAATAGGCCAGGTTATAATCTTTGAGACACTCTAATAGCCAATCTCTCCTTAATTAGTCGATAACCAAATGACGACCATTTGGTTATTTCCCTAATCAATAGACAATCCTAGATACGATAATAAGATTTAATCAATTGACAAACAAAAACTAGAGAGACCCAAATCCTAATTAACAAACGCATACGATCTTCATTTAAATTAGATTATTTATTCTCATAACACAACGCATCGCTTATGTTATTTGCCACAAACATCAAAATCTTCATACGATGAATCTTTTAATTGGCAATAGATCAAATTGATAATTAAATAGTGGCCAATTATCTAATTAACAAAGATAATCATGACAATAATTGGAGAATAAAAACAAATACCCAAAAAGAATAAAACAATTAAAATCACAAGAAAGATCTCACAAGAATGGTGAATCAAAACTTCATTAACCTTCAACCAGGAAAAATAAGTTTAGTTCCTATGGAAAAAAAGAAAACCCCTAAAAAAATGAAAACAATTAATAATCCAATTCTAATTCTCCTCTAATCCTTCTTTATCTCCTCTTTTATAGTTTTCTTAAAAGGATAAAGATAAAAATATCTAAAATCTTATCTAAACTTACAAGAGTAGTGAAAATATAAAACACGTTTAAAAAGAAATAAAAACGTAAGTCCGCATTGATAAAGACGCGCCACGCCTTATCAACAAACTTCTTCTGAAATCGACTGTCACGCGCCCACGCCTTATCGACAAACTTCTTCTGAAATTAACAATTTCTCCAAGAAGCCATTTCATCCTCAAACATCATCTTGTAACTCAATTTAGCACTAATCGATAGAATTGCACCTATAAAAATAAAACACACGTAAATCACAACTATTGAGTGCAAAACATTGATATTAAAGGGATTAAACAATGCAAAATTAGTGCATGAAATGCACTATAACAGTGTGTATTCCAATGGTTGCATTTTGATGAGAAAAGATGTTTGCAGTGCTACACTTCTTTTTGATTTTTTATTTTATTATCATTATTATTTAGCTTAGTGGCAACCCAATTTGCTTCGTACCCATGTGAGCGTGATCAAACACTAAACTTCTTGTATTCAACGCAAGAGATTTTACCATTGTAGAAGGCATTTTAATGATTTTTTTAAGTTCATTTGTCAACTGTTCTGTGCTTGAGGTTTCCTTATATGATGAATTTTACTTTTCCCCTGTTGACAAGAACTAGTTTTGCATCTAGATTACAACTGTCTGCCTATCCAATTTTTATGATTATTTCTTTGCTCTTTATTTTTCATGGTAGTAGAATTAGAATAATGTGATCGCTATACTCTTCCATTAGAAAATAGGAGAATTAGCGTGGCCTGAATTCATATGCTACTTTGAAGATAATTGTTAGGAGGCAAAAGGAAAATGTTATCAATGGCTACTTGATCAAACTGTGTATTCTTCTTCAGGACTGAAATTGTGATTGCTGTATATTTAGCATGATCTCTGTCGCTAATGTAATTTTGTCAACTTGTCTTTGCTGGGTATCCAATATTATAGTAAACCAAGTTATCATATTTACAAGAAATGTTGCATGTGGGATTGTCGAAATTTTCTGTATGTGCTATCCTCTCTCTAAAACAAGTAACTTAAATATAGCAATGAAGTTTCTATGACAATATGGTAATTGAGTTTTTTCCCCCCTCTTCCTTATCCCTGTAAGATTGACCGAATTTTCAGATTTATTCTTGTGCACATCAAATGAAGAAGTTTTTTGGTTTCATGCCTTAAATAAAGTGCCCGTAAATATAAAATCAAGATTGAGCTAATGAGTGAAAATGGTGATACTTGGGATTTTTTGAGGCTCTACTTTTTTTTCTTTACTTTAAAAGCTAATTTGTTTAGCTTTACCGTTGATTTGAATATTTTTTTTCTGTTCTTTGCAGCCAACCAATTAAAATGCTGACACTTGGGCTTCAATTAGTATTGATTTAATAGGAACCACATTGGTAAGCCTGGTTGCAGGACAAGAATTCAGTTTCTGAAGGGCAAGCTTGCTGGTTGGGTATAAATATTCCAAGTGCCAATACTGCCTTATGTAAGCACAAAATATAGTCTCCATTTGCTTTATGGTTTATATTTGTTTGTATAGTTATATGATACTGGATTTTAATTTGAGAATTCTTGTAATACATTTTTTCACCATTAGGAGTTAGTTTGATCAAGTTTATTTAAGTACTAAACTGTTATAATTAAGCTTGCATGTATTTGAGTTCTTTATATGTAAATGATAATTATATCAATGAGTAATGTAAATTGAAATTTGCAAACGTGGCTTCAGTTGTACAGTTTAGAATGTGAAAACAACTATGTAAATTTTAATTTTAAAAAACAATTGAAGCATAGTAATTTTAAATTGCTTTTTTTTGCTTTTTACTCATGCAATAGATGATGGTTCTTATATAAGAACAGTCATCAAAGACCAATATAAGATGATTGTTATGATATAAAACAATAATTAAAAATTGAGATTTGATGACCATTTTCACCAAAACTGTCATTAAAAATAAATGGAAAAGTGCTATTAATGACTGTTATTTATATAATCATCATTAAATGATACTTTTTAATAACCATTTTTTTTTTAAACCGTGATTAAAATTTTAGTATATATCTCAAATAATGATTGTTTAATAAAATAACCGTCATTATAAATGTATATTTAATGACGGTTGTTAACAAAAAACCATCAATAAAACTTATGTACCTATAGCATATAATGATTGTTTACTAGAATAATCATCATTATAAATATACATTTAATGACAGTTTTTAAATCGTCATAAAAAACATATCTCTTTTAACCGTCATCTTATGTCTTTTAAAACCGTCATTAAAGATCAATTTTGTAGTAGTGACAAATACTTTTTAACTATAAGTATGACTTGATTGTTTTGCAAAAATTGTTTATGAATATGGTACTAATAAACAAATATTATAGTTTTTAATTTTAAAAATACAGAATGCAGAGTATGATATGAGACACATAATTAAATTCAAAATATGGCAACTACAAAACACTATTTTTATTTTTACTTTTGTTTTTAGAAAATGCCAATTCAGAAATAATACTAAATATGCCCTTAGATTCACTAAATTCAGAATCAATTAGGAAATCAATTCATATTTTCTTGTGTCCAAAATAAAATTGTAGAATATTTAAGTGTCATCCATAAAGTTCAAATAACAATTGTCTTCGTCTGAAAATAGCTATAGAAAAGATTTTAGGTAAGATTAGTGAGCCGAAAAAATATAGGAAGCACCTTCAAGTTTAATCGTAAACGGTAGGGGAGGGCATCAGATCGGATTTAGCATCAAATCTGATTGGATATAATTTTGGCAATCTGATCGGATTTGATTTGAATCGGATTGGATTCAGATCAATCCGAATAATCCAATCAGATTTGCACTACTTTAAAAGAAAAAAAAAACAGATAAGAAACTAAGCTAAAACAAAGGAAACCTAAATTGTAAATCATGTGAGCAATCCTAGGATTCCCAGCCGCGACCCACGAACCATGACCAAATCAATCGAACCCGTTCACTCTCACCAGCCACTACCTGACGCACATGGCAAGACCACAACACTGGCGACACAATCAAGGCACAAGCAAACCAATCAAACCCAATCCCAGCCGCAACCCACGAGCCACGGCCAAACCAAACCAATCAACGACTTGATACACACAGTGACCCACGATGCCGATGACGCAATCGAGCCATGACTAAACCAATCAAACCCAATATCTGCGACCCGCGAGTGACGCTTAAACTAATTAAACCAGACAAGCAGCTAACAGTGACAGTAGCCTTGTGACATTTTCATGGTAATCCCGATGTATGAAAAATCCAATTATTTGTGTGTATTTTCTAAAATGCTTGTTGTCATCACTCATTTGTTTGAATTTTATATTTGTTAGTTTCGACTCGATTCATCCTTGCAAGTGTCAATGTGATATGGAAATGTTTGCTTCAAAAAATTAATTTAATTCTTCAAATCAATTTTTGATTTAATTTAGCTCCTCAAATTTCGTAAGATTTACTTGGTAGGATCATTTCTTAATACGTGTTCACTGTTCAATTTTAATTGCATTACAAATTTTAACTGGCATAGTTAGATTTTGACAGTGCTAGCTATAACACACAGTCAGCTTGCTTTCTTTTCTTTTCTGATGGTTACATGTGTTTTTCATTAATTATAGATTTCATAAATTTTTTGTGAGAATTGTCAAAAAGGTCCTAAATCTAAGTTCAATTTAAATTAATTCGAATTTGAAATATAATCTAAATCCAAATTCATCTGAACCGATTTGAATTCGAACTTATCCAAAATATTCATTCGATCCAAATCTGATCCGAATGATTGAATTTTAGGTTCGAATTAGAATCGAATAAATTTTTTCTCAATATGAACTATTCAAAATCTGTTCGGATTCATCCGAATCCAAAATTGCCCACCCCTTGTACTAAACGGGTTTTACAAAAAATATGACACTTGTGCAGTGAGAAAAGAACGACATACTTCACGCGCCAAGTTTTGAATAACTTGAACAAGAAATACACTGAGAGGGAAGGCACTACAGATTTAGGGAATCTGGATGTGCACAATAAAAACAAATGAAGAGATCTCAAAAAGCAAAAACATATTAGTCCCTTGAAGCATAAATAAACGAGAGAGGCGATTAAATCCATAATGAAAAGAACCAATGAGACTATGGGAATCTGATTTCCCTTGGCAACAAGTACCTATAAATAGAAATATTGAACTCTTTAAAAAAGAGGTGAGATATAAATTCTAACAGCGGAATTAATAGATTCTCTCTCCTGAATCTAGAGAGAAAAATACTTTCCGACACAAAATTACTTTTTTCTCCTTGATTTTTTCTTTTTAAAGAATCAAATGATGACATGGACACTGGAGTGCCTTTTACAGGTATCAAATCGTCACTTGAACCTCTAAAGCCTTGAAAGCTCGAAGATGATGGAGATAATCGTCATTTCCAGGCGGTAAAGGAAATTTGCTCCTTCATTTTCCAACCCACAAATTGGTCCATAAATTTCTCAGCTAGAATCAGCTCTAGCTTTTATTGGTAGCAACCACCAGCAATAGGCGCAGCTCCTCGTCTCAAACAATTCTTGGTTCTTACAAAAGATCAGACCCATATTCCACGTTGCAGTTTCTCATTTGAACATCTGTTTTGAAAAATAACAAGTGTTGCCTAAAGATTGGAGAGCGTGCAACGTGGCAAGTTCCGAATGGAACACAATGCATGGTACTCGTGTCTTCAAGGGAGAATATATATATCTATATATATATATATATATATATATATACACACCGATCCTTGTCTATTGTGGATGTAGGAATAATTTAAAATGCGAATTTATATATATTATATAATATATTTTTATTTTTATTATTTTTATTAAATTAATTAATACTATGTATAACATGAATTTTCTGATAATAATTAAATTATATGTAAGGGACAGGACGTGGTCCCGTGGACGGTACAAAATTCTGCGTCACTGGAGCCCTCCAACTTTGTCTCTTGCTTCCCGAAATTTCCAAAACCACTGCTTTTAGCCTGTATTAAAAACTCACAAAAGGACAAATCCTGCCTCTTGGTTCACAAAACCAGTAGCCATCACTACACTGTATATATGTATATCACAACTAGTTACGGCAAGGAACAAGCCATTTTATTAGTTATCTTGAAGCAAAGAAGAAAGGAAATTAATTAGAAGGCAAAAATATTTGAGTTCAAAATGGGGGCAAAAGGCAAAGCATGGATTGTGGCTGCAATTGGAGCTGTTGAGGCATTGAAAGATCAAGGATTCGCCAGGTGGAATTATCCTTTGAGGTCTCTCAAGCAACATGCTGGGACCAATCTCAGATCGTTGGTTCAAGCCAACAAACTTTCTTCATCCTCTGCTATGGCGTTGAGTAAAGTGAAAGATGAGAAGAATATCAAAGAATCTGAGGAGTCTCTTAGAAAGGTCATGTACTTGAGCTGCTGGGGTCCTAATTAAAAGTATTTTTACCAAATCCTAGAGAGTAGAATTACTGTTGAGGTTGTAGTTTTTTTCTGTGGTGAAGCTTTAGAAAATGATATGAATTAAAAAAAATGGGTATACTTCGCCCTGGAAGCAGAGAATTGTAAATATCAGTTCAATGAGAAAGTTTCCTCATGTTCGATCAGATGAAAGACTGCAATTTCCTTTTGGTTTGAATATTTATTTGCAGCCTCTGTTCATTGGTTTAGTTACTAGTTTCTTATTAATATCATTCGGCTCATTAAGAAGGATGTGATAATGCTGAGGCTTTAAAGTGCTTAACCAGCTTCTAGCTTATCAATCTTTCCATCCCAATAGCTGAGTGTTAGCAATCTACATGTCTGACAGAAACTTCTTAACGCTCAATCCTGTAAGTAATGATTGTGCCCATCAGTTTAATTATGTGCTCAATAATTATCTTCATTTGGTGTATCACTACTACACATGCAGGACGAACATAAATGAAGGACTTTAGTGATTGGTTATATTTTAACAGGTAACTGGTCATTTTAAGGGTTTAAAAAAAAATTATCCCCATAATTTGGAAAGCTTAAAATCGTAATCTTCTGTTATTTAACAAATAGCCTAACAAGCTGACACTTATTTTTAAAGGTGAATTCATGATAAATATTTTCCTTATCTCAAATCTAACTCCTTGTTAGGGGTGGCAAGGAGTGGCCAAGGCCAAGAACCGAAACTGATTGTTTGAACAGAATACGCACGAACCGAATTATAGAACCAAACTGAAAATAATTTGGTTCGATTTCATTCTATAATTCGGTTTGGTTTAAGTTAAGAAATTTAATAATTCTTTTTTATATTTGTTAAAATTTTAGACTTCTTATTTAAATTTAAATTTCTTTTCTTAATTTAATTCAATTATAACCATAATTTTTACAAAACATTAATGTAAAATAATTTTAGGTTAATAAAACCGGGGTGATACATTTTTTAATAAATAATACAAAATAAATAAAATTTTAAAAAATATGTAAACATGTAACAAATTGTTAACTTTTCTATTAATTTTAACGAAATTGTTATCTTTTTGTGAAATAACGTATCTACTCCTCTAATTTTGTTTAATTAACGTTTCTACACATATATTTCAATATTTTTCACACAAGTGACAATTATTTGAAAGTACTCCTACAGGTGATAAACCATTAATTTTTGTTGTTAACTCTAACGAAAGTGGTTAGTTAATTAAAAAAATGATATTTCTACTCTTACTAGCTGATTTTCAATTTTCTTTTATAAAAAATATAAATTAAATCTAAATCTAGGCTCTTTTTGTGGTTAAATCAAACTAATATTTAAAAAAAAACATCTCATTGAATCAAACTGATTCTTTAACATATCATTAGCATTAGTTTTGCAAACATCAGACTCAAATCTTCAAGAATGCAATATGATGGCTTAGTGAACGTTTGTTCTTTCAAAGTCTTGTTTATAGCAACCTATCTCTCTGTCCAGTCCAATAGCAACAAAGATAGCCAATATATTTTTCAACAAAACTCTATCAATATCTTTTCCTCATGTTCTTTATCAATTACAACATTTTTGTATCGTTAGAGTTAATAACAGAACTTAACGGTTTCTTATTTGCAAGAGTATTCTCGAAACAATTTTCACCTGTGCAATAGATGTCGAAACATGTATCACCCAAGTGACACTAAACCTTTATTCTTTATTATTTGTATCAATTATTTCTATTTTACCCTTTTCTCATTACAATTAATGGTAAAAATTAACGACTTGTCACATGTGTGACTATTTTTTAAAAATTCTACTAATTTTTTTATATTTATTAAAAAATGTATCACTCAAAAGACATTAATCCATAATTTTAAAATAAATAAATATTATAATTTATATATAATAGTATTTTTATTTTAAATAGTGAATCAATCAAAATTCCAATTTGAATGGAAACGAATGAGAACCAATTGATTTTTAAATTTATGAATCATTTGATTTGTTACCTTAGATTTTAACCAAAACAAATTGAGTAATTTCAGCCCGGTTCAACATAACCTCACCGCATGCGCACCGCTGCTTCTAGCACACATATGCCAAAAAGGTAAAGTAGCAGAGCCATCATTTTAGCAGCAATCTCACAGAAAACAAGTGGTTTTTAACATCTGGCTCCCGCATTCCGCTGGCTTAAATGGACTTCAAAACAAAAAAACAAAAACTGCGTGCCCATGCATTATTGAAACTGAGGTGGAAAGTGACCCATCTTTGTGAAATAGAAATCGAAAACCCGAAATAGTCCCCCAATAAATTAATCTTACTGTTGATCCCATAAGGGTAGAAATTTCTCACCGGCACAAACCAGCTGCAGGAAGCTAAAAAAGCCTCTAGTTTTGTGTCAATACTTTCAGCTGTAATACACACGGCACTTGCACATACTCATCTGCAGGTTCCTCTATTCTATATAAACAAGACGTCCCTCCTCTTTCTTTATTTCACCAAAAAGAAATATTCTAATTAATCAATCGTACCTTCAAGAAAAGAGCCATTTAATTTGTTATCTCAATAAAAATTGGAAGAAGATGAGTTCGACAAGCAGAGCTTGGATGGTAGCAGCTAGTGTTGCAGCAGTGGAGGTTTTGAAGGATCAAGGATTCTGCAGATGGAATTACCCCATTAGATTAATACACCAACATGCCAAGAACAATCTCAGATCGGCCTCTCAAGCCAAGAAGCTTTCAACTTCATCCGCTGCTTTGGTTTCGAGTAACAGTAAACTGAGAGAAGAGAAAGCAAAGCAATCAGAGGAGTCCATCAGAAAAGTCATTTACTTGAGTTCTTGGGGTCCATATTAAACCAAATACTACAAATTAAAACATATGTGAATCACTTGGGCATGAAGAAACTCTCAAAGAATGACAGGTGGAAAGAAGATGGATGCACATGAGTGAAAGTTGAAAGTCCATCACTAGTGTTACATACAAGATTAATCACATAAGATGGCAAAATCTGGAGCCATGTTGTTCTATATTGATGAAAATTCATGTATTTCTTTTTTTTTTTGCCAGATGGCTGTAAATGTTGCAAGACTCATGCATGAATTTCTCTGTCAGCCCCAAAAATTGTAATATCTTCGATGACCGAGGTAATTAATAACAATAATTTATTCGAATTTTTTTCCGAAAATGATATTTAGACCGAGTCAAACCTCGAAATTCAAACGCAGCGTTTTGCTGAAACAAAAAACGACGCCATTTTGCTTGCCAAATATTTCCTATTTCCTTCGTCGATGGAACTGCAGCCAGCCAAATATTCCCCTTTCCTTCGTCGATCGAGCTCCAGCCACCGCCAAATATTTCCCCTTTCATTCAACCACAGCCAAATATTTCCCCTTTCCTTCAGCCACAGCCAAATATTTCCCTTTTCCTTGGTCAATCGAGCTCCGGCCACAGCCAAATATTTCCTCTTTCCTTCGTCGATCGAGCTCCAGCCACAGCCATTCGCAATTCACAATCCACAACTGAAACTCAACTTTCGCAGCCACCGTAAATGCCAAAACTCATTTACAAGGGACCATGCCGAAACTTATCTTCGTTGAGCTTTTGCTTTTGCTTAATCTAAGCCGAATCCTATCGGCTAGAAGGAAAGAATAACAGTTTAAGGGTTCCGCAGGCTGGTTCTATCGTTGGGGTTGTGTGGAAATGAAGAGGAAGAAAAAGCCATACAATGAAATGATGAGAAGCTTGAGAAAAACGACGCCGTTTTGCTAAAAATTAAAACGAAAAAAAATACAAAACGTGTCGTTTTAGGCCAAGTTTTGGGTTGACCCAGGCAAACACCAATGTTCTTTTTTTTTCCCCCTTTTTCGGCAGAACCGGTAATATTAGCATTTGGTAGGCAAAATATTGCGACACAAGTACGTAAAAAATGTTACATTATTATTGTTCAAGCCTTCAGCCATTAGTACAGCCAGCTCATGACATAGTCCTTAATGATCCCAATTATTCAATAAGATATTTGGCCAATTTGGTCACGGGACATGCCAAGAACAATTAGTCTCATGTTATTAATTTATCGAAACCAAGTTTCGACAAAAAATAGAATAGGCCAGCTACATGTCATGGGCTACTCAAATTTGCCACTAACGTAGGTAAATTGATGCACATATGTATGCTCAGTGAAGGATCGACTAAAGACCGGATACACTTAGTAGCAGGTTGCGCTCAATAATAGGCTACCTAATACATTAGCCACTCATGATGCGCTCAATAAGCGAACAACCCAAATTCACAAGCTAAAGTGAGCAAGTCATGCCCGATTCTAGAATTCTATACAACACACTAACACTTGTAAATATCTAGACAAATCTACACTTATGTATTATAGAACCTAAGGGATATTTAGGCAAGTTGTGTAAGTTACACGGAAGCCTCTAAACCTAGGCAAGCCACTCTATAAATAAGGCATGACCCTTGCCATTTTGCTCAACACCACATACCTAGCAACTCAAGCATTTTTGTAAAGCTCTTTTGCATTCTTTCTTTTGAGTAATCAAATTTGCTTTGGGCATATTGCTCTCTCTTCTCTCTAGCTTTCTTGCAAGCATCCTTACTTAGCTATCTTGAGAAGTTCAATAGACTTACTTACCAACTTTTATGCTAGAAGTTGTCTAAGTGCCACATGGGTTACTAAGCAATATATTCATCCTATGACATATGGCCTAAATAAATATGGTCCCTAGAAGGCCTATAAAAACATTGATTGAGTATTGGAGAATGCATATTTATAAAGAATAAAGTTGTCATTTCGTGCTTTAAGTTTCACTAACATTTCTATTTTTATGTGTTTAAATCCTCTAAGTTTTTATTATTTGCGTTTTATTATAATTTAAGTATTTTATGTATTTCAAGGATATTTTGCCATTTCACAACTAAGGAGAAGTCAGTTAACAAAGCAGATAGCATTTTTTAACTCAGAACAGTTGAAAACCTTAAGGGTATACGGTACTGTTCACAACGATGACATTGTTCACATATACAGTATTATGATGTGGCATTGACCGATGACGTGGAAGTATTGTATTGAACCAATGATGTGACATTGACTGATTATGTGATGTTGACTGATAATGTGTTCCAACCAATCAAAGCTTGCCACGTAGCGCAATCCTGAGTGTCTGAATTATTTTTATTCAATGGCCATGATTTACCCATTTTATCTATAAATAAAGAGTTCTCCCCCCTAATTTGACACTCATGAATCCATGTTTAAGCTCCATTTTCTGTAATTCTCTCTTCATCTTGTATTTTCTATGTATTTTAATAAAATTATCATTTTATCTCTAGTTCGATTATGAGTGGCTAGTTTAGTTTCAAGCTTGGGTTGAAAGTAAAGTCTCAACATGATCTATGAGCTTAATTAGATAGGTTTATTTTCTTTTTCTCTCTAATTTATATGGTTTTTTTTTACTCATTATCGATAGACAATGTATCTTATTTAGATTTTATATGATATACCGACTCTTTAGTGAAAGATCATTACTGTCTAGCACAATGAGCATTTGGCACTATATTTATTAGAAAGAAAATTCCCCTCTAGTATTTTGTGAGTTAAATTAACTCAGTTTTGACAGAGAATAAGCTATATTAGTGGATGGTCTTGCCACGTAATCGACAGAACGATTATTATTGTCTGGCACAACGTGTTCTTGACACCATACTTAGTGGAAGATCATCATCCTCTAACACACTGAGCGCCTAATACCATACTTATTAGAATGAGGATTATGAGGAGTGAAAATGCCCTCCTCATGAATTAATTGGAACTAAAAAGGAAATATTAAGCCAATGGTAAAATGTTGAGTGTGATTCCAAAGACTCAAGCATTTCATTTGTATTGTTTTCATCTTTAATTCATTCCCCACATTTTATTTTAAATCTTAAGATAAAAAAGTTCACTTCCAACCAACTCACATATACACTTAGAAAATTAACCCTATACATAACTAAATCTACCGCTTCGTGTGATCGACACTTGTCACCATAAATCTATTCTACAATAGATTTGTGCGCTTGTGAGTACAATAAAATTGCACAACAATAAACCACCTAGGAGATTTAAAGCCAAAAATGTTCTGAGATTTCTAGGACCCCATCCTAAAACAAATCATCTAAGATAAACATCCTAGATTTCAAGATTCTAAGACTCCTAGGATCCTAGTACAAACCACCTAAAACGAACCTTCTAGGTTTCAAATTTTAAAATCTCTTAGGATCCTAGAATCGTAGGACAAAACCCCAAAAGATTCCAAAGTTCCTATAATCTCAAGATCCTAAGACAAAACACCTAAGACAAACTTCCAACATTCTAAGCTTGCGTATCCATATGTCAATTAGTACAAGCAGAAGAAAACAAGTGTCACCAAATGTCATAAGAAAATCACCAATTTTTCGGAAACATGAACTTGGAGAGAGAAAGTTAGTATTCTCTTTTTAAGTCAATTTTTTCTTATCTTTCAGTGAGAATCGAGGGTATATTTATTGGCCAAATTGATTTGACTTAGGCCCTAGTTACTTTTATCTTTCAGTGAGAATTGAGGGTATATTTAAATGTCATTAAAGTAACTAGGGCCTAAGTCAAATCAATTTGGCCAATAAATATACCCTCGATTCTCACTGAAAGATAAGAAAAAATTGACTTAAAAAGAGAATGCTAACTTTCTCTCTCCAAGTTCATGTTTCCAAAAAATTGGTGATTGACTTAACTGTCAGAGGGTTTACGCCCTCAAGCCAGTCCTCTGATCATTTTTTTGTGTTTATAGAGCATCATTGGGCAAAGACGTCCTCATCACCTAAGAAAGTGGACTCTTAAGAGAAAATTTAAAAGCTAATTAAGATCAGCCCGAAAGAGAAATTCATTATCGTCAGATCCAACAAAGACGAAGCCCAGTCCTAAAGGGACCATCCTTAGTTGAAACTACCACAGAATAAATTGAGATAAATTTGCACCAACAAATTGGCATCATCTTCCAAGACTTTTAAAAGTCTTGGAAGTCCTACCACGAGGATGGATGCTAACCTTGAGTACTATGACCTTGAGGCTAATGATGAAAGTTCTAAAGTGGATGACGAAGTTCACTTCCAACGAAAGAGATAACAACGAGATCTGGAGGATGATGACATAGTGCTTACCCATCCTCCTCCAAATCCTCAACTAAATCCACATCGGCACACCAGGCACTAAGCTCAACCTCGTGTTGTTTGATTTCAATAACAAGTAAATCAGGTGGCTTGTAACATTAATATAATGTTCAACCAATATTATGCTCAAGCTAAGGAAGGGAGAACTCAAGTAAAGGTAATATGATTAATTCTAGCTCCTCTAGAACGAGATCTTAAAAAGAATTGAATAAAGGTTATCTCAGATTTTCCTTAAACGAGTGAAGATCTAGGGAGAGTATGGTTATAGAAGAATTAAACCAAGGAAAGGAAGTTGATGGATGATTACAAGAGAGAATGTAGAGACTTGAGCAAATGGTTTGAGAAATGGGATCACTAGATGATACAATAGCGAAACTTGAGCCACCATTTACTCTTGATATAATGATAACAGAATATTCATCTAGGTTTTATTTACCCTAGATGGAGCCCTAAGATGGATAAAAGGATCCTATTGAAATCTAGAATTATATTGTATGCTTATAAAAGTGCAAGGAGCATCACAAGTAATTCTTCATCGAGCTTTTCCTCTTACCTTGGTCAGAGCAACATGAAAAGCTTCGTAGGAAGGCCACACCCCCATCAACCTTTGGAGATTTGAGTAGAGAATTTACCTCCCACTTCTAAGATGCTCGACAATGAAGAAAATTAGTGACCTACCTCTTAACCGTTAAACAAGAGGAGGGGGAGTACTTGAGAGATTACATCAGAAGGTAAAATAATGAGATTACCCAAGTAGATGGTTATGATGGTAGCATAGCACTTTCTGATGTTGTAGAAGGACTTAGGAGGGGAAAATTATGGTGGTCGGTTTCAAAGAAACCACCCACTTTTTACTTTCAGATGCTTACAAGAGTTAAGAAATATGCCAATATTAAAGAAATATTTCAAAACAGAAATTGAGATGAATGAGAACCAAGCAAAGGAAAGAAAAAGAAAGATGATCGTTGAGAAAGAAGGGCTGGTAGACTCGATCAGTTTTCAAAGAGAGATCAATTTCGTCCTATGGAGTGCTCTAAATTTCTAGACACTCGTCCTCGTTCAGCCTCTCGATTCACCTGCTTTACAGAGCTTAATACTCCACGGGAGCAAATTCTTTTGCAAGTGAGGACTGAGGAGTCCATCTTGGTCTAGAACCCAACCTCCTATGAGAACAAATCCATCCCGAAAGAATCTAAATAAGTATTACCATTTCCATAATGATCATAAACATAACAGCTACGAGTGTTTTGAGCTTAAGGAATAATAGAGAGCATGATTCGACAAGGGCAACTACAGGAGTATGTAAGAAATGCTGATGATGGAGTGAAGAGTGATATAACCAGAATCTTCGAGGAAAAGAAAAGGAAAAAAGGAGTATAGTGATGAAAACATATTTTATGTCAATTACATTTGGGAAGGACTAGCTACTGGAGACTCGAAAAAATAAGGAAGAATTAAGCCCGCTCCCCAAGCAAAACGTAAACCAAATAGTCTTGAGGTTAATTTGAGTCATCAATCCCAAGCATCCAGGGTTCGTGATATACCAATAATCTTCTCCGAAGATGTTCATCATCCTAATTATGAAGCTTTAATTGTCACCCTCCCTGTGATAAACAAATGCTTCCATCAATTTCTCATTGATAATTGGAGTTCGGCTGATACTTTATTCATGTCAACCTTTTGGTCAAATAAAGTAACTAGGGCCTAAGTCAAATCAATATTATGCCTAAGTCAAATCAATATTTATTGGTCTAATTTTTGATTTAGTTGCTGTAGTTGACTTCTTGCAGTCCTCGCACTTTGAAAACAGTTTTAATATTGTGCTCTTGCAGAAAGATTATGAAGAATTAGTGACCTCTGTTGTGAGCGTAGTGGATCGTGTAGTCATAAGACCCATTTACCTTTCTCTCTTTTGCATTATCAGTTGAACAACTCATGTAAAATACCTCCAGTTTTCTAAAATGAACTCTTAATTTTTGCTGGGTCTTATTTTCCCTTGCAGGAAAAGATAGAAGAATCAGCTACTGATGTTCTTATGGCCGATCTATTTATAAAATGCAATTTGAAATACTATTATAATTTTCATCGATTTGAATTAAATTAATGCAACTAGTTTTACACTTTCGATCTTCAGGAAATTATCCAAAGAGAGCAAGAAAGGAAGCTAGATGAAGGATTCCTTGCAGAAGTTAATGCTCAATTACGATAAGTAAGTTTGATCTATTTTAATTTTATATTGAATATTGTAGTTCCGGCTGTATTGGCCGGTCCAGCAATGTAAACTTACCTTCAAAACATCTTTGTATGGGGAATTTTCTAGCATAAAAGAGGCGTGGTGTTAAATGTTTTTTGCGTTGTGTTTATTTTGTGGGTTTTATTTGGTACACTTATCTATTCAGTATCCTTTTTTTTTCCTTGCAGTTCTTTGTTGTTGGAAGCTTTAGTTACAAAAGGTGAGTTTATGGGCACGTCGATGGAAGTATGGAACAAGAAAAATTTATGTTGGGGAATAATGATCACACAATGACGTCGATAAATGAATTGTAGTTACAATAGAAAGATCGAATAGGAATTTTGGATGGCATCTATAGGATGTTGGTATTGATGCACTTTGTATTTGTTTAACAATACTTATTCAATTCATCAATGCTGGATTTATTTTAATGTACTTAGGATACTTAGTAATAAGAGTAGGATGAGATAGTTTTATTAAAGCATTTGAGCTGTGTAATGTGTAACAGTAGCCTTTAATTTAGATCTCTCACTTCAGACGGTAAGACTAGTTGTTTATTTTTTAGTTTTTACTACTAATGCTACAAGCAAAGACGGAAAGCGTAGAACTTTAAGATTGAACCATAAATACTTGGATCCACATATTAAAAAATACTGATCAGGATCCTAAAACTTAAAATTTGTGCAAATCCAAATTTAGATACACATGCATATGAAAAACCGAATATTTGGATTCACATTATTTTTTAATTAAATTATTTATTAAATTAAAATTAAATAAAAAATATATAAATTAAATTGAAAAAAACATAATACAATTAATTAAAAAATATAAAAATTAAAATAAATTAAAAAATATATCAGGATTCACACTATTTTATGTGAATTTGTAGTGTTTTTATAATTTATTTATGGATTTATGGTGTTGCTAGACTTGAATTTATGTTATTTCTAATGTTTGATTTATATTGTGATATTTTTATTTGTGATTTTATAGTGTTATGTGTGATTTTAGGTATTAAATTATTAATTATTAAATTAAAATTAAATTTCATTTGATATAATTAAGTAAATTATTAAATTTTAATTTATTTAAATCCATACGGAACCGGATATAAAAGTATCAATCCAAATCTAAATTTAAATACATTATCCAGATTTTTTCGTCACAATCGAGTCTGGTAATAACGCATCTACTCAAGAGCACGCCAGACAAATCAATGCAAATGTCAGTACCATAACGGAGCCAGTTGATGGGTCACCTTCTAATTTGACAAAATTGTAAATTTTACTATAAGGACCTCCCTAAGTTACGTTTACCGTAACTTACAGCTTGGGATATGACAAGCTGACCAATAGACACATGACAAGTGGATATACCAACAATAAAATGGAATTGGTTTAAGTGGTTAGCAGCCGGTCATGAAAAAAGGTCAACGCAAAAAATTTCCCGACATAACCGGTGGTGACAAACATAACGATGCCGTTTTAACTATCAAATTGAGAATACACCATTTACTTTAAGCAAGAGAATTTCTTCTCGTCCAACATAGTCCTCAAAATTCACTACCAAACTCCACCCCTGAGCTCCAGCAACGCAGATTTTAAACCTATTTTGTCATCGTATGAGTATGAGGAACATAATACAAAAAGCATTAGTTATCCTTATAGGGAACCGCACTTCAAACTCAATTCATCACAAAACTTAACAAAAATTATTGTCTCAATTAGCAACGGTAATAATGGCGGATTTTCAGAACTTCTGGGACACAGACGAGGAGTCAGCAGTAGAAGATATAATCACCCAAGCGAAAGAGCCTTTTGTTTTCAAGCTAAACCCAAAACCTACATCAATGATAATCATCACCATCACATTAAAAAACGACGATCTCTTCATCATCATCATCCAAGTCCAACTTCAAAGTCGGAGTTTTTATTGGATTACAAACAAAACCCAGATGGGAAACCTGGTTTGGAGGCTGGAAAATCATTTCTAGTTGTCATTCTTCTCCTCCCTGGGCAATTTTATTAGAGACCAAACAGAACCCAGATCGAGAAATTGATTCTAAAGAAAATTCCAGATATGGGTCTATTTCCGCTTCTGTTCCTGTTGACGCTGTTTCCTCAAAATCAAAGCTAAAGTTGAAATCCAAGAGATTTTATTTGCCGTTGAGTTTCCTAAGTTCATGGATGGATAACAAGTCTTGTACACATGGTTCCTAGCTAATATACTGGCTCCTTGAGTTATACAGTGAGTCAATGACCACAATGCCTAGATTTGCATTTTCGGCTTAGGGTTGTTGTGTGTTGATTGAAGGCTGTGGGGGCTAACAATTTTCTTGTGTTGAGTGAGGTGAAATTAAGGAACAAAGAGCACCGACGACAACGAGTTGTAGGTGAATCAATTGGGATTCAATCGATTATTATGTTTCAGTTTGCCACCGCTCTTTTTTCTCCTCTACGATATGATCCCTCCCTCTTCAATTCTCAGTGATTTTGGCCTTCTCGAATGCTGTTGAAAGGTGAAACCGATTGGTCCAGTTACCCGTCACTTTTCCCTAACCAATTCAGCCGGTTTCCCTTTTGTTATTACTGCTGCATAAACTGAAGTTCAACCGTTGGATTGAAATTGGAGATATTTAATGGATTGAGATTAACTAAACCGTAAGTTACAGTAAACGTAACTTAGGGAGGTCCTTACTATAAATGTAACATGACCCGATGATCGTTCCATGTATTATTATTATTATTTTAATATGATGGCAATTGTAATATAAAATAATCTACTGAATAATTTGATCAGTGATAAAAGTGCAAGGAAGTTTCGCTAGTTTGTACGTCATACAGAACATGCTCAATGAATCATGGAGATACAAATTCAGAAATTAATTTTATAATAAGTAAAATTATTTTTATTTTGTCATATAAATATTTAATTATTATAAAATCTTAACATTTTCTTTATATACTTTTTAAAACTTATATCAATCAACTACTTTGACACTAAAATAATTATTTTATTTCTAAATAAATTAAAAGATTATTTTATTCTATAAAATATTAAAAATAAAAAAATTATAATTATAAAAATACCCTAAATTCAACCAAACAAATAAATCTCAAAATCTAAGATAATAATTTTTAAATGAAATTATAATTATAAAAAATTAACATCTCGTAATTACAATTTTTTTATAACTATAAGTTTATTTAATTTTTGTAATTAAGTTATGTATATGGAAGTTTACAAAAATTAACATAAAAAAAAAGTTCCTTATAATTAATATTAAGAAACTTCTCTACAAAAATTAAATGAAATTATAATTACAAAAAATTAACACGATAAATTTTGAATGAAATTATAATTGTAAAAAATTAATATATTGGATTTGAGATTTATTTATTTTATTAAATTCAGGGATATCTTTATAATTATAATTTTTTATTTTTCAAAATATTTTAAAATAAAATATTCTCTTAATTCATTAAGGAATAAAATAATTATTTTTTAGTGCTAAAATAATTTATTATTACAAACTTAAAAATAAAAGTAGTGCATAAATAATTTCTCTTATAATGATCGTCAACTAATCTATAATTAATCAATTTTATCTAGTTATTAAGTTAGCCGCGGGTCCACAGTCACGTTCCCCACGTTTCCAAAAACCACAGGTGGTTTTCACTCCAAAACTCTGGGCTCATTCGAATTTTAATAAGAGAAACCGCTCGCTCGGCTACCCGAATTGCTTTGTCACGAAGTAGCTAAATCCCCATTTCGTCCCCATTTAATTAGTGCCTTTGTGAGGACATAAAAGTAATTGTATCCTGCCCAATAATTGCCGCTAGCGAGAGCCGGTGGTTTTGTTTATTTTATCTTTTTCCATCTGTGTGCTCAATCGACAAAACCATTAACTCTTCTCAAAAAAAAACACAAAACAAAACCATTAACCAAGTCTGTATAAATAAGAAGCCCCCGCATACCGTCTACTCCATCAGAGCAAAAGCAGATCTTTAAAAAGAGTGTACAAAGAGCAAAAGAGAGAAGGGCATCTGAAGAATATTATAGAAAATTAAAAATGAGTTCAACAAGCAGAGCATGGATGGTGGCAGCAAGTGTTGCAGCAGTTGAGGCCATGAAAGATCAAGGGTTCTGTAGATGGAACTACACACTCAGATCATTACACCAACATGCCAAGAACAGTATAAGATCATCAGTCTCTCAATCATCAAAGAAGCTTTCCTCTTCATCTTCTGCTGTGGTTTCAAGCAAACTGATGAGAGACGCCAAGGCCAAGCAATCAGAGGAGTCTTTAAGGACAGTCATGTACTTGAGCTGCTGGGGTCCTAATTGACTAGTCCCCGTTCCCCAACTTGATTTGATGCCAAGAGATCTGTGTATATTGTAATATTAGAAGAGCAATACTGCTCTATATATCACATATTAATTTAAAAACTCTTTTGAACATTTTTTGTCCTTTTTGCTGGGAACGATGCCTGTTTAAGATTTCATCCATCTCTGCCCCCATCTAATCTTACACTGGAGTACTAAAGCAAAGAACAAGATTCAGCTAAAAGGCTTCAATTTTAATTTTTAACTTTTAATATTTTTAGTGCGTTTTTATTTATTAATATTCTTAGTGCGTTTTTTATTTTTATTTTTATTTTTATTTTTATGTATATGTATTTGGGAGAAGGTCTAAAGGATTTCTTACTTACAATCTGTTGGCTATTGATTACATTTCTAAACCGGCTAGACCCAGTTGTTAAACGAGTCGAATCATAACTGAAGCACCTTACCATGTTCATCTGTTAGTCCTACGTAGAGTGGGAAACTCACGGAGAAAATACGATGTGCCCATCAACATATATTATAAATATAAATTATATTTGAAGCAGAGCAGACCAGCACAATTTGATCTTATAATTACTATAATAATAACGTATGAGCATGGTAGGAATTTTGCAGACAAATAATTGTAGGGCTTGCGGAGAAAGGAAATTGATAGCAAATGCTTCCAATTCCAACTCCCATGAAAGTCTATCAATAATAATGATGGTTTTTAATAACTCATAATGGTCTTCACTAAAATGAGATCTATTTTAATTTAAATGGTCGTTTTGATTGAAAATTAAAAATGCCATCTGCCTTAAATCACCCCGAGTGCCCTTTTTTTTTTTTTTTTTTTCTAATTTTGTAAAAAAAGTAAATATTTATTTAGTTTATCTATTTTAATTTAAATGGTCGTTTAGTTTGTATATGTTAAAAAGCATTTCAAAATACCTTACAAATAAATGTGTTATATTTTTATCTTTATTTTTCTTATCTTTTATAATAATATCTTGCAATAATATTATTGATATTAATTAAGTTATTTTTTAAAATGTTAATTTAACAAATTAACCAATAAATAGTCATATGAAAGAATTAGTATTTTTTGTATCTATATAACAATCTTGTCAATAATTAATTATAAATTAATTAATATTAAACAACTTAAAGCAATATTTAATATTCTTACAACAATGTTGCTAATAATTATTTTATAAAAAAATTATTTTATAAAATTAATCCTAAAAATAAGATAGTAATATAAAAATTTGGCTAATTTGATAAATTATCATTTTATTTCTTTTCATTAACATCTCCAATAATATTGTTATAAGGGTATTGTTGTCAAAGAAAATAAAAAGTAAGGGTAAAAATATAACATATTTAATAAAAAAAAATAGGGGTTTCTTAAAATACTTTTTTAAATATAAGAACTAAACGAACACTTTAATCAAAATATAGCAACTAAACAAACATTTATCCTTAAAAAATAATGAAAGAAATGTTATAAGATTATTTTTTTTTATTGTTTACGATCAACAAAAATTTATGATAAAATATATATTGGCAGCCTAAATTTGTACCGAAGGAAATTTAAAAGGAAGTCAATAGGCCTTACCTTTTTCAGATTATGCAACAGAATAAACAAGTGTTGGATCACGTTACTGGTAAAAAAAAAATCACAATGAAAATCCTCCTTAAATCACAATATAAAATGCCTTGATGGGTTGTTCAAAGATTTCGTTTAATCTTGATGAAGAAGAGAATAAAATTATGTATGCTTCTTTGTATTTTATCACACACACTCTCTTTGCTTTCTAAATAAAAATAAACCGTGTCACTCCCACAACAACAGTTTTGGAGCATATATAAAATAGCGGTTTATATTCAACTTCTCACTCTCAACCGTGCATGGTAACCACTAAGTGGTTACCATGTGCGGGTCAGGATCGAGTCGGCTCATCTTGGGCGCCCAACCCATCCAACATGTACAATTTATCATTTAATACTTTAAATCCAAAGATCTATTAAATATGGTTAAAAAATTTATACCTACCAATAGACCATATCTACTCTAATATATGAAAATATATCTATCTTTAGCTATAATTAATTATTGTTGGTATAGAAAATTTACTTTAGCTCTCAAAATGCTCTCATCTTAATGGAAGCATTGGTTACCAGTCTCCCAAAGGGCTTGAGTGGCATTGGATTATGTAATTTTGAAAATGGCGAATCCCACAATTATCCAACCAAAACATTCGGCACGAGAACTATAACGATTAAGAAATAACTTAGGTCATGTTCGGTTGATGGAAATTGAGGCAAGAAAGAGAGGTTTTTTCTTTCCTCTTTATTTTCTTTTGTTCGGTTGATAGAAGTTAACTAGAAATCAATTTCTGTCTCAACCACAATTTTTATTATTTGAGGAATTTCGTTTCATTGTTGATAAGTAAGAAAATTTACGGTGCATTTGGTACTGTTTTTAGTTAATATTTTTACCCTTATTTTAAAGAAAGAAAATAATGTTTTTGATGTGATGTTTTTTAAAATAAAAATTTATTTGGTAGTTTGATTTCAAAACAACATATGAAAATAAAACAGAAAAAATATGTTTTGTTATTTATCTGAAAATGTGAAAAATAATAAAAATGTGTTTGGTTGTTTGTTTGAAAATATAAAATTTTTTCTTCAATTTATTTACACATTTTGTTTTTTATTATTATAATTTTAATCAAAATGAGATCAAATTAGCAATAATAATTTTCATAAAATCCTCTCATAATTTATTAAGTTTAAGAAATTAAAATAAAATAATAAATGTAGAATTCGTTAGCATATAACAAAATAAAAATTCGTACTATAATTATATTTATTCATTCTTATTACATAAAAATTACCCAAAAAAAAGGGATCTTCATCTTATATTTGATATAATAAAAAATCGTATAAAATTTTAATGAACAATAAATAAAATTATAAAATTAAAAAAAAAAGTACCTGAATCTTGTTATGAAGAAATAAGGGCTGTTGAGTGGTTACAATGAACAAGAAAAAGATAAGGTATAGTAGAAGTAAAAAATTGAAGGGATAGCGTAAAAGTAATTAAATAAAGAATTAATAAAGTATTAATTAAAACAACGACAATGGTGGGCTAGCACCACTTTTTACCTTGCCCTTTTTAATCGTTTTTCAAAGAGTCAAGAACGCCAATTTGGGTAAGGTACTATTTGTTTTTTTTTTAATCTAAAATATAAATAAATCTAAATTTTATTAAAATTTGAATAGTTCTAAATATGTATATTTAAATAACATATTTGTTTTTTTTTTCAATATATGAACACAAGTGTTTAGTTGTTTATTTTTCAAAAAAAAATTGAAATATAATATTTTGATATATATATAACCTCATAAATATTAACAATATTTTAATTAAATACATGATAAGTTATAAATAAATTATTTGATTAGTAAAAAAAATTGATAATTTTTACCTTAATAAAGTATGAAAAATAAGATATATATCAAACACACGTATTTTTTGCATTGATATATGATACTTAGAATGTTATTTTTGGTATATTATATTGATAATTTTTTCTTGTTAATCACATAAGTCAATCAATAATTGTTTAATCATTTGAACTAGCATTAAATAAAATTCATAATCTATTATAAAAATAATAAATATAAATATAAAGAAATGGACTTATTATAAAATACATTCACTTAAAGTTCTATTATGATTAAAATTCTTGTTCAAACACGTACAAAAAAGGGATAAATAAAAAATAATAAAAGGATAATTTATATAATAAAAAATAAATTTATTTAATAGGGGTATTAATAAGAACCAATATTAAAGTTACATTCAGATATTTTGCCATTTAGATAAAAGTTAGAATATTTAATTTTTTCCATTCAGACCTAAATATATTATAATCAAATATAAGTAAAAAATAAGCCCCCAAGGGCGTAGCCAAGTTGGTTGGCAGTGTAATCTGTCGCCTCTCACTTATGTGGACTCAGGTTCTAGCCTTGGGGTGGGGAGGGGGATAAAAATTAATTTGGGCTTACCCCCCTCCCCTTTCCTTTTAAAAAGAAAAGAAAAAAAAGATATAAGTAAAAAATAAAAAATAAAAACTATAAATGTTTGAAAATAATTAAGATTCAAACTTTAAACAAAAAACAAACAACCCCTGAGTTTTCTTTACAAAAGTTTTAAAACAAAAATATGTTGTTCTGTAACTTTTTTACAAATTATTAGAAAATGATTAACCAAACATGTTTTTTGTTTTTCATATTTGGAAAACAAAAAACACCCAACAAAAAATGTTACCAAATGCACCCTTAGATTCCACGAAGTTAATAGGTCATATTTCCTTATTTTACCCTCATTTAATTTTGATTTTCTAGTTTTATCCCAAAATGAAAAAAAAAAAAAAAAGACATAATGCCATGTTCGTTGCTAGAAATTAAGGGAGGAGAAGAGAGGTTGTCTATTTCCTCTTTATTTTCCTTTGTTCTATTGGCAAAAGTTACTGAAAATCAAATTTGGCTCCAACCCCAATTTATATTATGGGTTATTTTTCGCCCACCCCCATATGTTTCAACAAAGATTACCGTGCACCCTCTTGTTTTAACAATTATCACCATGCACCCTTTTCGTTAAATTATGTTGTTTGATTTAACTAGCCAAGGGTAAAATAGACATTGTATAATAAACAAATAAAGAATCAAGTTAAAGGTGTTGCATAAAAGAAAGAGAATAGTGAGAGGGAAGAGAATAGTGTTGTCATTTCAGAAAAAATAGCTTCATCTCTGTAAAATGTACTCTCTAAGGGCAAAAATCAAAGCAATATGGAGGGAAAATATTGTGTGTTGGAGATGATTTTGTGTCAATTTCTTGATCCTTTACCTACCACATGCTTGTTTTTCAAGAAGCTTAAGAATTACACAGCTCATTGTGAAATTTTGATTAAGGAAAATTGCCTATTAGTGTGGCTTGTCAATGATTCTTTTTGCAATTACTAATATTAGGTTATATGAATTTTCACATTAATGTAGTTTATATAGCTTGTATGCCCTCATACATAACATGTACATGATTTTTTTTCCCAATTTAAAGAAATTTTTATATGGTTTGTCTTATGTTATACTATTTTTTAACTGTAGATAGCTAAGGATAACAATGAACCAACTACTGTATTTATAAAATTCATGGGAGAGACACATAATATGTGAATAATTGATCTAGAGAAAATGAACACCATTGTCCTTGTCAATAGAGTTATGCACATGGTGTGACAAAGGAAGTTAAGATTTTACGAGAGATTCAAGCTCACTCTAACACAACTATAAGATAATGATTGCACTGACATACGTGATGATGAAGATCTTTTTTCAGCGTGGGCCCTATACAACCACTATGGCTACTATGAAATCCTTCTTAACTTGAAGACTAGATCAAGGCCATCTAACTCATTAGCTAGAAAGTCACTTTTCCAATAGCCGCTTATTAATGCCACAACAAAAAACACTCCACTAGAAAGCCTTATAACTATTAACCTCAATGTTCCTATTAATGAAACCCAAACTAGTGATATCCAAATTAAGCTTGTACCACATCACCCATTGCATACCCAACTAAGTCCTATTCACTCTAATGCATCCTTATACGAAGACTTCATAAATATCTTTAAAAGATCACCAACTTCCCACGAAATGAGTACTCCTTGTAACAGTAATGCCATACAACAAGTGCATATTGAAGAGGATGATGATGAAGATTCTTCTTTGAGGCTCCAGACGGCTTCTGATTAGCAACAGCATACCTTTAATTTATCTCAATCACTGTCTCTTCTCCTCTATGATAGAATTTCAATCCACTAAAGACAACATCAATTGTTTATAGATAAAGCACCAATTTTAGAATCACAAGCATCATCACTACTGAACACTCAAAACTATAAATCTCAAGTTTTATAAGCTTTCAATCTCAATTATAGCCAGATAAAAAATCAAAATTTACAATAAACAAACCAATCCAATACTAAAGTTAATGAACAATTCTATAGTTACAACTCTAATGAAAATATGTACAACATGTTTGATAATGATGATGAGTTTCAGCAAAATACAGAACAGCCTCTGTTACATATACAAGTTACTAAACCAGATGTTGGTGAATCTGATGATAATGTTGGTGATTGTTTGTTATCAGATTATGAGAGTGACAACAATGAATTTGGTTCATGTGTTGATGAAGATAGTGATAGAGTAATGGAGGTGATGGACGCTAAGATGAGGGCCAATATGTATATTCTCAATGATAAGCCTGTTGAGTTTTTTATTGGATAGTACTTCAAAAACTTCATTGAACTTGCAGTTGCTTTGAGGAAGCTTATGGTATACGAGAGGTTCAAGACCAGAAAAGACAAGTTTGAAAGGACTAGAATTTCTATTGATTGTGAAGGATATAGGTGCCCTGGCTATTTACATGCAGGCAAAACTGTAATTCGAGAGACTTTCATTGTAAAGCCATATCATAATGTCAATACTTGCACAAGGCTACTAAAAAATCTAAAATGCACTGCTAAGTTCATAGCCTCAAAATTTCAAGAAAAAATTATTTCGCACCTTGAAACTAAAGTTAATTTCATTATAAATGAGCTGAACAGGATGTATAAAGTTAGGGTTGACAAGCAAAAGGTCTATCAAGCTAAGAAAATTGCTCTTGAAAGTGGTAGGATAAACTTTCAGTTAAGCTATAGGCTTATCAAATTATATACACAAATGATCCTCAAAAAGATGCCATATGCCTTGGCCATTGTGCATGTCATGAGATTGCATGGTAATTAGGTTAAAACACACTTTGATCGTGCATTGTTTCATTTCCAGCACTCAAAGAAGGCTTCAAAGAAAACTATAAATCTTTCATTGGCATTTATGATTGCCATTTGAAAGGTCCATACAAGGGTATTTTTCTCTCAACTGTTGTATTGGATGCAAATACTAGTATTTATCCTATTGCAGTTTGTGTGTGTAGTGTTGAGAGTACAAATACATGGACTTGATTTTTAGGACACTTGAAAGAGTATATAAAAGATTCAAGGTAACTTACCTTCATTTGTGATAAGCAAAAGGGAATTCAAAATGCTTTAAGACTCAAGTATCCTAATGCACATGTTAGATTTTGTGCAAGACACCTTTTAGCGAACTTAAAGTCTAAGCATCCAAGAACTGGCTTTAAGGGTGGTTTTTGGGAAGCTGCTCGAGCCTTTAATCAAACTGATTTGAAAGAGTAATGGAGAAAATTAAGAGTGCAAATGCTGGTGCAAATGAGACACTTGGAAGAGTGCATCTAAGATTCTGGTTAAGACATTTTCAAATCTGACCATTGCACTAATATCATGAAAGAGTCATTCAATGCGTGGCTTGGTGAGCAAAGAAAACTACCTCTATTGACTTTGTTGGACTTCATTCAAAAAAAGATGATAAAGAGAATGATAATAAGAAGGAAGAAAGCTGAAGCTTGGCCATCTAAAATTTCTAGGACAGTGTATGAAAAGATGCAAAAAAAAACCTACATCTATCTAGAGGCTATACTATAGCTCTTGCAAGTGAGTGACTATATGAGGTTGAAGGCAAAGGGAGGACTCATATAATTGATTTGGAACACCATTTATGTGATTTTGGTTTTTAGGATATCAGCAAGCACCCTTGCGTACATGCCATGTCTTGTATAGTATACAATAAGAAAGAGTAAGAACAGTTTGTGAACCAATGTTTTAAGAGAATAGCTTATCTGAAATCTTATGTTGGAATTATGCAATCAATTTTAGACGAAGTCAACTGGCTAGCAGTACTTGGTGATGAGATTTTGTCTCCTTTGGTGAGAAATAGCCTAAAAAGTCAAAAGTAAATCGAAGAATGGAGCCTGATAAGGTTTCTCTAGAGAAAATGGGATACAAGATGCAGTGTAAATGTTGTCATGAGTTTGGCCATAACAAGAGAGCTTACCCAATTAACCTAGACAATGCCAACAAGAAGACAAGACACTTCCATGTAAAATAAAGACTAAAATTTATATTTTTCATGTTTCATAGATGTTAAAATTGCTTGTTGTAAATAGAATTAATTCTGTATTTTCCTTGTGAATCAGAACAACCTCAAAGCTTACAAAGACACAACTGCAAAAGAAAGAGAAATTGAAATTGGTAACATGATAACTGCTTTTAAATATGAATGTAGAGTTATATTTTTTATTCGCATAAGTTTTGATTGTTGGCATTATATGTATGTGTGTTTGAGTCATGTTGGTTGATTTTATATAACCAATTTGTGAATCTTCCTACAGAAGCAATATAATGTTGCAGTTACTTTTATCATAACCTAACTTGCAAGACTAGTGCAAAGGAACACATCTCAAGGCCATTACAATCCAACAACTACAAGAGTGACTACTCCATTTGAAAGTCATAATGCTGTAGTGACTAATCATCCACTGAATTGGTAGCAGTCAACAATGTCTCAAAATTTTAGTCAAAGTGTTCGGCCACATAACCATTTTGGGGCATCAACTTCTAATGTTAAAAGGCTTGAGTCAAGTGACAAATGGATTGGAGTTCAAGGTAGAAGCATTATGCAAGGAAGTAATGTCCAAGTAGGAGGAAATGGCATGGTTATTGGCAATGAACAGACAAGGGCATTAGATAGGGTATGTTATTTACATTATAATTTTCAAGAATCTTAACATTATTTACAATAAAATTTGAAGAAGTTAATACAAATTATTGTTATTTTTTTTATGCAGCTATGAATTAATTAGGTTGACGTCATTGGCAGCATTTAGTAAGGTAAATAGTGGAAGTATATATGATATTTGATGACACCTTTCACAATACCACGACAAACTCTAATTGGAAATAGTTATTTTGCAGTATTTTGATGTCTTTTTTAACCATAGGCTTATGAATGAGTGCAAAGACACTATTATATAGGTGTGTTTGGAGTTTGTGGTATTTTGAAAGTTGTTGGGTATAGGAAAATCATAGGCTTAACAGATGTACCAACAATAGTTTTTTGCTTTTTTATGAAATATTTGTAGTAGTTGTATTGTTTCCAAATTGTTATTGATGCTGTCAATGATTAATTATATATTTCAAATATCAAGTGTTACAAAATGCATTCATATATTGGAGGGATAACCTTTAAATGCATGATATTACAAGTCACGTGTTACTAAATGCATGAATTACAATAGTAGTGGTGATATGAAATCAAATAATTAATATTATATGTCAATTGTTACCATCTGATTTCTAAATATTACATTTGGTGATAAACAATATAAGAAGTAAAAGGATGATAATCACGTTGACAAATGTCTTTGTTGCCTTCAAAATACTTTCTAGAGTATCAAATCTACTATTTACTTCATTTCTTAGCACTTGAGTTGTGTCTGTGCCATTGTCATCATCATCATGTGTTCTTAGAAATAAATCTCGTCTTGTAATAATCTCATTAGCTTCATTATCAGTTGGTGACCACCATTTGATAATCCACATCTGCCTATTTTGCAATTGTAGAATAGCTTGTGTGGATTATCTGGAGTTTGCGAAATTTTGATTATTATCCTACACTTGCAATAACATCTCTTGTTGTAAATTTTATAATACCACCATTTATGTCTTCAGCATGTGGGACACCATGGTTGCTTGATGAAGAAGGATTCTAATTTGTGTTTGATGTTTGGGGTTTGCCATAACCATTAAATGTATTAGTTGAAGTACGCGTTGTTTGATAATGATTTACAATGTCTTGGCTGTAGTGGATGATTGAAATGTGAAATGGTTTAAGAATGATGAACTCTTAAGTTATAAATGGGTGTTATACATAGAGTGGGTTAATTTGTGAAAGCTAATTGCATGTGTTATGAATCTATTTAACATGTTCAGGCCGAATGATTATCTCTTGTTATTGTTATGAACATTTGGGCAGGCAATTAAAACTCCCAGGTTACCATTATAAGATTGTTGAAACATTAATTTTTATAATTGTAAAATGGTAATTTTTCGCTTGTAAATTTTGTGGGCAATTTCAACTTTTGGCTAGAATAGTTTTTTGAGGATGTTTGCCAATTCAACGTGCATATTAATAGTGATTGATGCCATTTTTGTAATTTAATAATTTGAAATTCAAATTGTGGACAAAATCGTCTTCTCCCAAAATAACTGTCACAATTGTTAAATTGAACGACAGAATTTAACAGAATGGGTGTGCAATGATCATTGTTGAAACGAGTGTGCACGATAATATTTGTTGAAACATATGGGGGGTGGCAAAAAATAACCCTTATATTATTTGAGAAATTTAGTTTCTTTATTGATGGGTAAGAAAATTTGGAATCCACATAATTAAAAGGTCATATTTCCTTATTTTACCTCAATTAATTTTGATTTTTTAATTTTATCCCTAAAGTTCTTTTTTTTAAAAAAAAAAAAAAAAGCCTAAATACCGAGGGCCTTTCCCGACGACTCACGTTTCAACAAAGAAACCGACTGGTTTTTTTTTTATTTTTTAAAATTTAACCGTACGCTTCAATTTCAATGGATTTCTTAATAAAATAAAGGAAAACCAGGTGCGCGCATGGGCTGAATTTATCTTTTCGTGACGCACCCCATACCCATTTTGTCCCCCTTCTAATTAATCGCACCAAGCGGTCCTGCAAGGGTGTTACTGTCATTATATAGTTCCAACTACCAGCCAAAATAGAATCCACTGGCTTTGGCTGCTTTGCCCCAAAACCAGCAGGAAATTGAAAAGCTATAGCCTGTGGCCACTTGTTTTGCATATTTCCACAACTTTAGGCCTTTACTCCATCCTCACCCCTGGCCCTGTTTGTATAAATAAGTATCCTGCCGTGCCATTTTCTCCATCAAAACATCAAGTCTTCTAAAGCAAAGCAAAGTGAAAGAGTATCTGAGAGACATTCACAAAGATTCAAGATGAGTTCAACAAGCAGAGCATGGATGGTGGCAGCAAGTGTTGCAGCAGTTGAGGCCATGAAAGATCAAGGGTTCTGTAGATGGAACTACACCTTAAGATCATTACACAAACATGCCAAGAACAATATTAGATCATCAGTTTCTCAATCATCAAAGAAGCCTTCTTCTTCTTCTTCTTCATCCTCTGCTGTGGTTTCGAGGAAATTGATGAGAGACTCCAAGGCTAAGCAATCAGAGGAATCTTTAAGGACAGTCATGTACTTGAGTTGCTGGGGTCCTAATTAACGGGTCCCCAACTTGGATAGTGCCAAGTGATCATTTTGTCACATACTAATTCGAAAAATCTTTTGAACAATTTTTGTCCTTTTTGCTGTGAATGATGCTCGTTTAAGATTTCATCAATCTGCGCCCCCATGTCTTCTTACAATGAAGTACTAAAGCAAACAACAAGATTAAGCTCAAGGCAGGGCCACCGACGAACAGAAATGGTGACTTTCAGGCCTCAAAGGAAATTAGAAACAATTACTGCGCCCAATTCCAACTCCCATGTCTTGATGCAAGTCTTAACAACAACTAAAAATCGGCTTCACTCTTAATGCTTTTTTTCGGTTTGAGAAGCCATTTTGAAATATTATGAATCTAGATCCTTAATTAATTAATACTAATTGATTGTTTTATTTATCATAAGTTTGTCATTGTATAAATTTAAACTCCCAAGAAAACATTAATTGAAAAATCTTTTATTATCCTAAAAATTTAAATAAAAGTAATAATTTTATTTTGATAATGCTGTATGCCAATTATCAAATAAAATTAATTTGGCACCATAACGTTAGGTGCATGAATTTGCACTATTTAACCTTTCAACCATACTCCGGGCTTAAGTGGGCTTTATATAGAAAATGTAGTGCACGTTGGCCATCGCCGGAGTTTCTTTGTCAACATATAGTGAATTATTAATTTGGCTCTCTTTTAAATAATCACATTCACATCAAGTTATGGCTTACATATGTCATTTTGGGATTCGAAACTACTCATCATCTGAGCCCTTCAGAACTTTTATCAATTCTCTATCATTTAATCTTTTATTTATAGTGTATAAATAAAATTTAACTTCTTTAATTTTTATTTATTAACAACCAATCACTACTTCAATTTTTTTCTCGATAGGAGATTTGGTCATGAGAGAATCTTGATCCATTATTCTCATCCTAATTCCTAATCCTGACTAGCAAGTAAGAAATCCATTGGTTCTTGGCTCCTATTTCTCTTAAAATATGGGTACTAATCTTATATAAAATTTAAACATTTCTTAATGATTAATTTGATCAAATGGTCAAAGGTGGTTTTAAGTATAAAAGAAGAAAGTTGTTGTTTACTATCCCACATTATTTTTCTAATCATACTCTAATTAAGAAAGAATTTTTTAAGTTACCTATTGTAGTAAAGCTTAGTTTTAGACAATTCTCTAATTAATAATTATCCTAAATGAATATTTATATTTTATACAAATTCTACATTTTATCATCTTAATGTTATAAAGCTATAATTTTATATTTGACAACCTCATTATTAAATAACCTATAAGCTATAATTAATAATGTTGTGATTATTGTCTAACATTAATTTAGACTTTATTAATCTTTTAAATTAAAAATAAATAAATTTTTATCTTTTTATTTAAAAAAAAAAAACCTTAATAATTTAATGTTTTAATCTTTGATTTTTCTTTTAATTCCTATTCCAAACCTTATAATCTCTAAAATGTTGACAAAGAATCAACAATAATTAAAAATTTTCTTGCTCTCTTCTTGACTATTTTTTTTATGATTTATTTGGATTTAAAAACTTTTTTGGGATCTTCTTAAGGTGTAATAGTTTGAAGCTTTTTTATATTTTTTTGGTATTAAAATTATTGATTGTAAGGAGAACTCATAAAAAAATGACCTAACACCCTAAATACTCAAAGGTCAGCCTTGCAAATGGTTCTTCCTTTCCAATTTTAAACTAATTATTTACGGAGTCAAAGTCATAAATTCAAAGAGAAAGCACAAGCTGGACACCTATCATGGGATGAGTACTTTGGGTAGCAAATCCATACAAGTGTTAAATAATTATTGCCTGAAAGTTGCTAAATAAGCTTGGAAGTTAGAGAAAAGAGTCAGCAAATGAGTCAAAAGATTGTACATTATTCACAAGAGTGTGTCTGTGCGCACAAGAGAGCTTGATAGCTTACAAGATTGATTGCTTGAATTGCTACGTACTTAGTATAGAGAGGCTTACCTAGTTCTAAAATGTTCTATATTTAGAGAGTTCTCAATGTTTGGTGAGAGCTCTCATGCCTAATAGTGTCTAGTGAGTTTTAAAGAAATTTATGCGCAAGTTTTGTGCTAAAATGCACTAGCAAAATCTAGAGACTTCGTACCTATGTATAAGTAAAGAGAATGTGCTAGAGATTGCTGGTGATGGGAGTTTCTAGAGACAAGATGAGCTAGCATACCTTGAACTTGCCAAGTTAGCCTCTTTGACTTGAAATTTTAGTAGTCTGCAACACATTGATAATATAGGCAACAAACCTGCACAATATAATCTTTTACATAGTTATACTTCATTAAGTATGAACAAGTGAGGTCTAATGGAGCGGAAATGGTGAACTTTAACACAAATCCTAGAGAAAACCATCCCTTGGTTGGATGGTTGGTTCTCACCCATCTTATTTTCAATTGAGGGAATAAGATTAACCCATTAGTGTAATTTTTTCCTTTACTTAGGGTAATTTATTTGAGTTTCAAGTTGATCTTTGGTTTTTGTGCTCATCGCCATTTTTATCAATTTTTCCAACCCACACAAGAGTAACAAAAGTTGAAATAGTTTAATGAATGCCCTTAATATTTGAGTTAATGATAAAATTACCTTAAAAATTTTATCTTGGTGGGATTGAGGTGGGGTTCATTTGTGGGGTACATATCATTCGTCCTATATAAAAGAAGAAGAAAACTTTATCATATATTAAAGAAGAAAATCTTAAGTATATCCCAAGTATTATAGCAATCAATTACTAGAATGTGATAAGTGCATCGTAAACTTAAGGTGGATGACTAATAATTTTTCTTTATTTACTTTATGCTTTATTTTTTTTATAATTTTTTTTGCCTTCACAACAAGTTTTAATCAAGATTATTCTTGACTTGGGAGTCATAAATAATTGCTTTATACATTTATATATCTTGAATAGCCCTCAAGGGAGCGGCCAAGTGATTTTTATATGGATTTATTTAACTGGCCAACCAAGTTTGAATTTTAACGGAGGTAAAGAGGCTAAAAAATTAATTAGGGTTTTACTCACTGCTTACCTTGTAGAAAACAATAAATATAAATAAATATAGACAAGAAATCCCTTATATAATGATATAAGTTACATCAACGGTAGAATTGCACCAACCAAGCACATAGTTGTATCAAGTAAACCACACTTAGCTTATTTAGTGCAACTCTTTGGTTGATATAACATAAATCATTATGTAAGGGATTATGGTCGATAGAACAAATAAAAATATACCTTAGAATGAGATTGTCCGATAAATTAATCATTACCGTTATGGGCAATACATTTGATATTGTCACCGAGTGTCCGTACTCGCTTGTATGATTTTCTCCTCATTTTAACTGTATCGTCTGCCCAGACTGTTTCGGCATACTAGATATAACTTAATCCTGGGGCAACCTTAATAAAGAAATTAGTGGTTTTCGCTCCCAATCTCCAGGCTTAACTGGATTTTAGTAAGTGAAACCAGATGCGCAATGCCAGAATTTTCCGTGTTGTGACTGGTGATGTAACCTAAACCCCACCTTCACCTTATCCTCTTGACTTTATTAGTCTCATTACACAAGTGTAGAAGTGGTCCTACAATGACATTAACATTAATGTCATCATGTGTTATCTTATCCCAGTTCGAATCCAAGAAATATTTTTGGCCTTTGTTTCTCCTAAAACCTCCAGCAAATTAAAAGGCATTGTAGTTGCTGGTTTAATGGTTTTATCTCCTTAACTTTTGTCCCTTACTTACATCATTCTTTATATAAAATAAGAATCCATCCGTGCCATTTTTCTCCATCAAAACATCAAATTTTCTAAAGCGAAACAAAGTGAAAGAGTAATCTGAAAGACATTCGTATAGATCAAAGATGAGTTCAACAAGCAGAGCGTGGATGGTCGCAGCAGTTGAAGCCTTGAAAGATCAAGGGTTCAGCAGATGGAACTACACAATCAGATCTTTACACCAACATGCCAAGAACAATCTAAGTGCGGTTTCTCGGTCGTCAAAGAAGCTTTCTTCATCATCTTCTGCTGTGGTTTCATGTCAAGTGACCAAAGCTAAGCAATCGGAAGAGTCTTTGAGGACAGTCATGTACTTGAGTTGTTGGGGTCCCAATTAAACCCCAGTGGGCACTACCCAGCTGATCAAGAAGATCATAACTTCAAGAGTTTTGTTGGTGGGCAGTAGAGAAGGAAGTAGTTATTAATCGATTGAGATGGTAGTGGTAACTATTTGTGTTTACTGCCTAAAGGGTTCTAAATACTAATTGAGTTGTAAATTATAAATTGTAAGCTCTGTCATATAATAATAATCTTACTAGGATTTCTAAACATCCAAATTTGCTTTATTGCCCCAATCGTAATATTTGGTAGCATAACCAAAAATCTTCAATTTCTCATCAGAATGTTTTTACAACGTACAATCAAGTCATTTCTTAACTTCGTTAAAGTAAAAAGAGTTTTGTATGCGACATCTGACAACCAAGCTCTGAGATTCTAGATTCGACCGACATGGATACAATACCCTAGCAATGGAAAAAAAAAAAATTAGGTCTAGCCGGCATCTGAAAAGATCCACAAGATTCGAATTTGAATTTTTTCTGAATTTGTATTATTAGAAATGCAAATTACAATGTTAGAAATTAAGATCGGTGGTGACCTGAACGTGGATCCGAATGATGGTGCATTCGAAAAGCCACATATCTAGATTTATGTTATTTTTGCAAATAAAAATAAAAGTAAAAAGACTTATATAAATTAAATGATTAAAATTATTCACAAAAAATAAAAGAGCAGAACCATTATACCCTCCATAACACTCTTAAAATCTCTTTTCTTTATTTACCCCTTAATATATTTAAAAATAATAAAAATTTCTTATAATACCATTTAGGGGTGAACAGATAACCTGACTCAATCCGACCCAAAAAACATGGGCAAATGAAGATTTCAATTCAATTGGATTGGAATTTGGCAAACCTGATGATCTGATCTGATCTAATCTGATCATAAAATCCAAATAAATCAAAGCACATGTAAATACTAATTTCCAATCCGACAAGTTTGGATTACTTTTTTTCCAACTTGGTTAATTCAAAACACAATCAGATTGATCTGAGCCCAATCCAGACCTAAATTTGTGCACCCCTAACACCACTAATTAGAATGATTTCTAATAAAATCTTATTCTTTCAGTTTTCTTTCTTTGTGTTCTAACCACATATCAACAATCAACCTTTATTAGTCTTCTCTTCCTGTCACTCATTCACTCACACACACACACACACATGTATTGAATTTTCAATTAGGGATCCTTGAAAGCAAAGGATAAGTTAAAAGATAAAAAAATACAAATTTCAATATACCAATGCGCTACAAGACAAAAAAACATTGCATTGTAGTTTAAGTTTTTTTTAATCTTTTATCTTATCTTTAATTTTAATATAGTTAGAGATGTGTGTGTGCATTCTACAATGAGGGCATCTTCACCTTAACAAAGTGATGATGCACACTATAAAATAAAAATATATATATAAATTTCAGTACATTAAGATTGTATATTTTTGTCTATTAATAACATTTTCGCTTCGTTAAAATGAAAATGCCCTCATTGTATATATTCCTTCTTTGCAATTTATTTTTTAATTTTTATTATTAATTGGACAAACCATCTTTCATGGCTGCTTGTTGAGATGTAATTTTTATGCAACTATAATCTAAGTAAATAATTTATTCTGATTCCTATTCTAGCCCATTTTTATTCAAGCTTATTTCGATTCTAGTCTATTTTAATTACTAATTAGTAAATGCACCATTAAATTAAATTATGAAAACTTAATAATAATTTATAATTTTATTAAATTATTGACTTGAGTAAAATATAACCCAAAAGAATAATTAATAGATGCATTGCTAATCCAAAAGAGTTGGAGAGAAGGTCTTGGTAAAACAAAGGGTTAATTTCAAATTACTCTATTCATGAATTGATTATTTTTAAATCATCCCTTTATTTTTAAAAACCTTAAATTATTTCTATGTTTGGAATCATAATAAATTGTTTACTAATTTTTTATTTGATTATTTGTGTTTATTTGAGTTTCTATAATTATAATTTAACTTATAGTGTGTTTACTAATTGATAATTAGAATAGATTGAAATTAGAATGAGTTATAAAGAGAATGTGTTATAATAAGAATTAGAATAAATTATTTACTTAAGTTGTAGGAATCAGAATCAAAATCAAAATCAAAATCAGTTGTATTCACATTGATATATTTATTTTACCTTAGAATTAAAATAGATTGACATAAGTTACTAAAATACCCTTAATTAATCATTACCAAATTTTTATAATTTACTATAGTAATTGTGATTATTATTATTAAAAAATTATTTTTGATATTAACAATAATAACAACAACACCAAACATAATAATTACAATATTAATAACAATAATATTATTTTCTCTCTCTTTTCTTTTCGGTTTTTATTTTTTTCATTTTTCTCTACTTTATTTTCTTCTTTTTCTTCGTCTCTTCTCCATCTTCATATCAACAAGTGAAAAAACACTGTCGGTGCTGCACGACAACCAACAAAGTGATTCCGACACTGCTGCTTGATGAGAACGGCGACTGTAGTTCCGATTTGTGCTGAAGTAAATTTGATTGCCTGATGAAATAGATTTTGGGTTTTGGATTGCTCTGATTTTTAAATATTTTTTGTATCTTATAATTTTTTAATATTTAAGTAGGGGATAAAGTTGTAATAATGAAATTTAAATAGGGACATTTTAGTGATTTTCAGGAATTAGAGTCCGATTCCAACCCCAACACCTTCCCCACCCACCCCCCCCCCCCCCCCACCCCCCGGGCGAATCAGACTCTCATTCATGATTTTAATTTGATGCTTGGTCCACCAAGACCTATTCCTCTCTTTATTCCAACTTAAGTAATTTTGAATTTAATTTATATTTCCCATTCAGAGAGAAAACAAACCATAATTTCAATCTGTTATATCCTATATTGATCATTTTTGAAATTTTTGGCATTGGTTTTTATCAGATGTTAAGTAGTTTGGGATCAAGTAATTTTTCTGTGAAATATTTGACAATAGTAGAAAATATTTAGTATCTATATTTTGTCCTTAAATGTGATTTTAATCCTTAAATGTGATTTTAATAAAAGTTGAAGTTGCAAAATATCCAAAGGGTTTTATCAGTTTTTTAAAGAGGTGTCAATAGTCCAATTCAAAACTGTTTCCTTAGATTCTAGGCTGAAAAGCAACCAAAAGAGGCCGATGGTTAGACTGAACCATCGGCAGCTGCAGAAACCACCACGGGCTAGACTGTAGCTGCCCCATGCTCGCATCACCTTATAATATAAAGCAATGCTTAACTCTCAGTCACAGAGAGATGAAGAGTGAGTATAATCAATCAAAATTCAGAACAAAACATGAGTTGGAAGAGCAAAGCTTGGGCTTTTGCCGCCCCTGTTGCAGCCTTAGAGAAAATGAGGACCGATAAACTTTGTGAAAGCAACTCCAGCTTAGAATCTTTGCACCACCACCACCAAGCCATTAAGAACATGTGGCCTGCTGTGTCTACTCAAGTGGAGAGTTCTTCTTCTTCTTCAAAAACGATATCGAACAAGAGAAGCATTGGCAAGCAAGATGTAATAGATCAATCAGAGGAGTCACTCAGACAAATTTTGCAGTTGAGTTGCTGGGGTCCCTCTAACTAGATATGCTCTGTATGTGTGAACACTAATACGTGAAAAAATTGATGTAATGTTTATTTATTGGGGTGAGAGTAGGAAGTGTAGAGTTTTCTTATTCTATTATTTACTTGCTTGCTTAAACGGGGATTGGAAGTACCACTTTGTAAACTATACCTACTTTTGGAATGTGGAGTGAGATTCTCACTTCGATGGGACGAGGTGTAATGGAAATCTTTCTTTTTTACTTCTTTTTTATTAATATAATATAATTTATATTTATTAAAATAAAATAATATTATATTTACTTAAAATAATATTATATCATTTAATAATATTAAACTTATTAAGTAGAATATTATTATATTTAATAAAAAATAATAATTTATGTAATCTAAGTTAAAATTATTTAAAAATAATATTATCATATTCATAGAAAATTAATAATATTACTATATACTATATTTATTTGAAATATAATATTATTGTATTTATTTAATTTTAATAGTATTATATTTATTTAATTTTAATAATTAATAATAATAAATAGTTTATTTTAAGAAAAATATTATTTTTATTATTTTATTGATAATAATGTTTCATTTTTGTTGCTCTTATAAAAAATTTTGATTTACATACTTAACAATATTAATAATTATTATTAAGCTATATAATTAAAATTATTAATAAAATAAATAGTTTATTTTATAAATATATTTTTTTATTAACTTTGTAACTAAAAACTATAATTTTTTAAATAAGTGTAAAATTATAATTTAAAACAATTTATTCCCAATCCAATATAATTTGAACATATAAATAGAATTTTAATTTTTATTTCACCTTTCCATTTCAGTGTAAGTAAACAAATTACTTCTACTCTCACTTCACACTTTTAATTCCAAGATTCTCATTCATTAGAATTCTCAATTCAATCCGACAAGTAAATGCTATCTTACATTAGTGAATGACATTGAAATGCTACCCAAAAATTAATGAGTATCATTTGTCTTTATATTACAGTAGGCCTTTATGACGTGACAAAGGACATTCTAATAGATTGTTGCTCATAAATTAAATCTGATTTATTGTTCATCATTTAAACGCAACAAAGAGAATTACAGAATCCATAATCTATTAGGATTTGATAACTATACGGGTATTATTTTTTCTTACATATTTAGAATTACTTTTGAAAGGTTTAAAAGTGATTTTAAAAATTAAAAAATAATTTTAGTGTTTAGTAAATTTTTTTAAAAAAAATTATTTTTAATAAAATCATCTTATCCTACAATAAATTTTGAAAAATAGTGAACAAGTAGTTTTTAAAATTTAATTTTGAAAATTAATCTTATACTTAATACAATTTCATATATATTCTCATATATATTATAAAAATCTAAAATTATCCTTATTAATTAAGAAATAAAATCATTACCCTTTAAGATATTATTATTATTACCAATTATATTGAGATAACAAAATCAAAATAAAATTAATAATATAAAATATTTATTTTAATTATCAATTATTATATATACATAATAAAAAAATTATATACACGTTTATAAATATGCAATTAAATTTTATTTGACATTATGTCCAATTCACTATCACATTCTTAGAGCAACTTAATAGTAAAATTTATCAAATAAATATGAATGCTTTTAACACTCACAGTACTTGCCACTCGACCTTTGATCGAGTGGTGGGGGTTAGAGTCCTTAGGAACTCACTCTCCTTTAATTAAACATCATTCAGTGGAGTCAGTTACAATCTCTTCTTTGCGAAATGAAATTGGAGCGGATAAGTCTCAAATATCTGTGAAGGTAGACAACCTAGGTAAGTATTTTGTGGAATTTAATACATGTAAAATTGTAATCCCAAATTGTCAATTGAAACAGTAGTTTTAGTTTAATATGTAATTGCCTGCTAAAATAGTAATTATAAATATTTAATGTAATATCAATTATCTTATTATATTATCAATATAAAAAATACTCATGACATTTTTTAAAATAAAATTTATCAAAAAATTTATTAATTCTATATATATATATAAAGTTAAGACATTTCCAAACTCACCCTAATAATTAAGCTAATTAGTGGTAACATTCAAATTTTGTAGAAGCATCATTAATGTCGCGTGGGTCCAATTCCAAAATTGATTGCCTTGCGTCAAAGACATGAGAAATAAGAAAGTGACTTTACGCGGAGGCCGCTGGGTTGAACCCAACCAATTGCAATTTTACTTGTTGGCCGATGTGTGTAACGTGCGTATTGCTTGGGCCAAAGGGTTAAAAAAAAAAATTACTGTGTGAGTGTGTGTGTGTTTATTTATTTATTTTGTTTAGCGAAAAAATTATTGTGTGAGGATTGCAAAAGAAGAGATGCTTTCTGCAAGAGGGGCACAAGCGAGAATCGGTGGCCATTCTTCCTTTCCCTTTACCTTGTTTTCTTATTTTAATGTCACCCATTAAGTACATCTTCTCATACGCACATCATGCCACTGTTATGTGCTCCCATTCCAATATTCCATGGCTTGCTCTCTTAAGAAATAAGATAATGCTAATAATCAAAATCTTTTATATATTCCTTTAAAGAAAACTTAATTGCACAGAACATCAACTAAATTTTAAGTAAGGGTGTAATTTGCCCTTTTTTTAGTAAAATATTATAAAATTTGTAGTTTGCGTCAATTTCAATTCTTTTGATCTACAGTATATGAGATTTATGTTTTTTTATTAAAATTCACACAAAAATTAAAAGAGCTTTCTAATTACTAGTTCAAAGTTTTTTAATAAATTTCAAAAAAGGAGTTTAATGTATTTTCAAGTTCCTTTTCCTTTCCATAAAATAAGAACACACTTTGTTTGTTTGCATAAGAAATTACATTTTGTGATACGGAAACTATAATGTAACTTTAAAGTAAATGGTATTTCAATTATTTCAGAAGCGATTGATCAGTAACAAATGGTCAAACTATATTCTTATTTGAAAAAAAAAATTAAAAAAATAGGTATCCATTTTTTTTTTTGAAGAAAGGTATCCATAAACTATTACCCAAAATTTAACCTTTTCTTTATTGAACAAAATTTTAACCGATTATATATATATACTTTTTTAGAATAACCGATTATATAATTTAGAAAGTGAATCTCTAGAGTAAATTATTTGAAGACAAAGCAGACAAGAAAGTCAAAATAGAAGAGAGAAAACTAACTAACAGGGGTCACACGGAAAAGAAGTGAAGTGTAAAAAGCCCGGGAATCCTATGCAAAATCAAATGCAGCATAAAAAAATAAAAAAATAAAAAAATAAAAAAAAAGGGTGAAAGCAAATGCAGGTGAATCCCAAACTTTTTTGAGTTTGAGATATTATCCCAACGGAGATAAAAAAAAGCATCCATCGCCGCCAGTTTCATCAATCAAGAAAAGGCAAATAGTGAGAGCAAAAAGATCATCATAGGACTCATCCACTATCGATACATAGTAATAAGTACAATTAACGTAACGTAACCATATTGTTTGATTTTGATACCATGAAACAGCTTTCACCAACACAACACAAATCTTTAAAAACACTACATATACTTATTCTATTTTATATTTAATTTTATTTATTTACAAGAGAAAAAAGAAAATAAAAAGAAAGAAAGCGAGAAATAAAGCAAACCAACCCATTAGGCCATTACCACCCGTATCCAGTTGGTTTTTAAATAAAGAAAGAAGCAGGAGAAGCAAAATGGCTGTTGATGAGAAGAAATCAGGGGCTGAAGGCAAGGTTTGGGGTCTCTGTAAAATGCCATTTTGGCAATCAAGCAACGGTTCTTCTTCTTCTTCTTCTTCGTCCTCTTCGATGCAAAATAATAATAATAATAATAATAATAATAATAATAATAATAACAACAATAACAGTCATGTTTATCAGCAGAATCAGAGTCAACAAGTGATGGGGAGATCAAGTGTTGTTAATTCTTCTAATGTTTCTTCTATGGCTAAGTCTTTGCTTCCCACTAGAAGGAGACTCAGGCTTGATCCTTCTACTAAGCTCTTTTTTCCTTGTAAGTCTGTTTTTTTTTTCTTTTTATGGTTTATTTCTTTTTTTAAAAAAGAAAATCTTTTGGTGATTTGATAGGTATGAAATGTGCTTTCTTGTTTTACTTTGCTGATTTTTTTGATCTGGGCATTCTTGATGCATTCATTAGAAATGAGATTTTGTGTTGTGGAAATTGTTGATCCGGGTGTGCAGTTTATTATTGTTTGTTCCCCCTGATGCTTCACTAATTCGCTCATCTTTTGAATTGATGTGCTTCTAATTTTTCTTTGCTGATTTGATAGCTTGATCAATGGTTTCAACCGCTAACTGCTACTTTGAGAATGGAAGATCTGTTCCTTTGAGCTGAAAGTGGTTTTATTTTCTTTCTCGACAAGTTGACTTTCCTTAATTCACTTGCTCTCTTGAGTTAAGGGAGTCTTTTATCTTTGGCTCCTTAGATTTCATGATCTGCTTATTTCTTCCATTAGAATGTCACACATTGCTTTTGACTGGTTTAATCGATTTGTGCTTCAATAGTTGATTTTCTTGATCTGGATTGAATTCATCCATTCTCAATACTGAAGAAACTTTATTCTTTAAAGTGGTTTCCATTGCATGATTTGTGGTTTTCTCTAGATTAATTATCTTATTTCGGTTGCTGGAAATGAGATTCTTTATGCTTTGCTTTGTTGATGTTTTAAGTAATAAACTCTTTCCTCTTGTGAGTATTTAAGTTCAGCAGCTCAGAATGTTTAATAACTCTAGTCAAATAATCGGGGGAAGGTTTTCATTGATGTTAATATCTTAGTCTCTTCAGTATTTGTAAATTGATCAGGCTTCTGAGGATTGTAGCTTGCCAGTCTTTTAAATTGAGGTTTATTCCTTTTTCTTTCTTCATTCAGTGTTTTTTCTATTTTCTTATCAAGATTTCTCTTTAAAATTGTGGTTAATAATTAGAAGAACAAGTTGTTCAAGTTTCTTTATCTTTTGATATTCGCAAACCAGATATGCCCTTTTGAAGCCCACTGATTTGTTTAATTTCTGTTGCATGAGAAGACGAACCTGGTAAGCAGGTTAGGAGTGCTATTTCAATTAAAAACACAAGCAAGTCCCATGTGGCTTTTAAGGTATGAAAAATCTATTCCTCTATAGATTTCTTTGTTTACTGCTATTGATGTGGATGTTTGATTTGTCTTAGACATGGTCTTGTAATGCTTACTTTTTATTGTTAAAGAATTAACGTTACCTGTGGGTTAAATTCTGCTATCAGGCATGGCTAGTTTATCAAATTCAAGTTTTTAGGTACTCATGATCAAATTTGGATTACATTGGTGTGAAAATGATGGATTTTATGTTCAACCTAAATCTGAAAGTTATTCCTAGAAGGTAGAAACTTTCACCAGTCAGCTGCTCTAATAACTTCAATCAATTATTTTGGAGAAAAAATAAATAAATAAAGAATTCATATAGAAACAAATATCATTAAATTTTCAAAAATTTATCAGTTTCGAAACTTAAATTGATTCAAATTTGATTTTTTGGGGTGATACAAGAGGTTTGAGGTTCAAATCTTGTTAAGACCGGAGTTTGAGAATACATGTACTTAAACAGAAGTTATCGGAAACAATTGATTCATATTGGGGAAATCTTGATGCAACCCTAAGAAAAGTGGCGGTAAACTCAAGCTTAATTTATATTTTTGTCCACTCTCTAGTATAAATTAATAGTAATTACTTCTGCTGTTTATTATTGCTTTCAAGTAGACAATCCATGTTCATTACATTTCTCTTCTCCTTGTTCAGTTGTACTAGTCTACGAGTCTATCTGCTATGTGTCCTTGCCATCAATTCTAGTTACTGAATATAACTCCTCTGATTGACTATTTATTGTTGTACAGTTTCAAACTACTGCTCCAAAAAGTTGTTACATGCGTCCTCCCGGGGGCATACTTGCTCCTGGAGAAAGTCTTATAGCTACAGGTAATTCATCCTTCTGATCTACCATTTTATGTGTCCCATCCTCTCCTATCATGATTTCTGTTTATTGTTTTGCATTGGATAGTTGTTTAACCATTTACGTTTTAGTGGGTTCTCTTCTGAATTGGTTATTTGACTGATAGTATTCAAGTTTGTGGAGCCCCCTGAGAACAATGAGCGACCAACAGATCAGAAAAGCAAGGTCAAGTTTAAGATCATGAGCTTGAAAATGAAAGGAGAGATGGATTATGTTCCAGAATTGGTATGCATTGCAAGCCCAGTTTCTTGACCCATCTCATTGAATTTTGTTTTCATATCTATTTGATTTGGTGAACTTGTGGAAGTTACATTCTAAAGAATATTATTTGCCTTTTTACAATCATATTTGTCTTTGGAATCTCTAGGCCAGTGGCAGAATGTTATTCCATTAGTGGAAGGTTGACTTTATATTGGTCAAGTTTGTTAATACAAAATTTCCTGGGTTTTGATTTTATTTTTTCTTCTACAGCACAAGTAACTTGATCAAATGATATGGAGCATGTTTCCTTTCTATTTTTGAAATCAAATGGGAGTGTGCTAGTAAGATGGGTCTATTTCATTTTGGGAAAAAGCTAGAGGAAAAAGACTTTTGGGTGTGAATTGATTGAGAGCTTGTGGACTGGGAGTTATAAAATTACCATTGCTCACCATTAAATTATAAATTATTAATTTACTGATGAAGTAGGATCTCACTTGTCTGGATTATGGGCAGTTACATTCAGAAGTTTGATAAAAGCACTATGGTTTGATGATTTTTCATGTCGTACATGTGCCAGTTAAGTCCTGCTAAATTAAAAATTGAATATTTTGTTCGGAATTGTGTTTGTGTCCTCCCCTTGATTCATTCTTCAAATATGATTGCCGATCCTTGTTTTCATTATCTTTATGGTCTTGCTTCCACTTTTGAATCATTATTTGCATCAATCAATTTTCAAATCCTTGATTTTGTGTCTGAATGTTTAAGGCTATCTTTAAAATGTATTCATTGTGTTTGGAAGACCACCCTTCAAATGGGTATACATGTTCCTGGCCCATAGGTGTATGGTCATGTAAATCTTGATTACATGAATTCTGCTCAGATTTTTTTCCCCTTTATTGCAAAATTCTTTCTGTGGGCTATAAAGCTGACAAGATTTGTTATAACATATGCAGTTTGATGAGCAAAAGGATCAAGTGACAGTTGAGCAAATTTTACGAGTTGTTTTCCTTGACCCAGAACACCCTAGCCCTGTGAGTAGAATCAAATATTTCTTATACGTTGCATTCTTTCTTCAATGAGTATTTAGTTACTTGCTCCATCCATGCCTTACATTTAAGATGTATCATAATCACTCAATGACATGTGGGGTTTGTTTATGCCAAGGCACTTGATAAACTTAAACGACAGTTGGCTGAGGCAGATGCTGCACTTGAGGCACGCAAAAAACCTCCAGAAGACACTGGGCCACGTATTGTAGGGGAAGGACTTGTTATAGATGAATGGGTGAGACATTGAACTTGATGGAGCTTGCCTTACACTAGCTAACCCTTGTACACTTAATAATATTTTCTTCTGCTCCAATTTTCTTACTAGAAAGAACGAAGGGAAAGATACCTGGCCCGGCAACTGGTTGAAGGGGTTGATTCTGTGTAAAGTGTTGTTTCCACTTGCTTTTGAGCACTTTTCTGCGGCTGAAATTCTCATCATGCAAAGTCATATTCTTTGGCCCTATCATCGGTAGGGTGTCCAAGCTTTCAAGAAGGATCAGGAGGGAGTCTCAAGGAAGGTATTAAATGAAAGCATGTTTGTTGTTAGTAGATGTGAGGTAATTTGTATTTACATGAAACTGTATTTCACATGATGCACTTATTTCAGGGCTGGTGCCTTGCTACTTGTAGATATTGGGATTTTGAATGGAGAATTTGTTCATTTTGTTTGATCCAAATCACATGCACTTTATGTTGCTGAATCTCTGTTTTATTTTATGTAGTATCCTTGTGATTTTAGTCTTGGAGAATGGGAGACTTAATGCATAACGCATTAAGTTTGGCTTTCTGGGTATCATTCTTTTGTTGAACTTGAAATTTTCCAGCTTATATTCTAACTTTTAGATAGTTTAAAGCATTGGAAACAGATGTTTTAGTCGGTGGCTTTCAAGGTTATTTAGGTTAGGTTCAAACAATTACTGAAATTTTACTTGATGGCAAGCCACTAACTGTACATGGCGATTTTGAACAATACTAGAATCCCTAAATTTTACAACTTTTACAGTGCCAGTGAATGATGAGTTAATCTCATTTACAATCTTGAACCATTTTATGCCAACGCTCTATGAGTCTTGTGATGTGATAGATGTTTTAAGTTTTAAGCAAATGTAAGTCGTAGAATCTGTAACCGTGATATTTTATTTATATTAATTAAACCAAAATAAGAAGAAGAAGAAGTTGCCCCATCATGAAATTCTCCATGGTATATTGAATATATGTGGATCGGTCCAACTCCAATCTTCTCCTAGCATTCCACCCCTCTGGATTAATAAATTAATTGAGAAAGAGTGAATTTTTAGGCTAGAATTTGTTGTTGCAGGTATTGATAAAGTCCCTATTATTGGTTTGATTATCATTGCTTGCATTTTGATGCCTTAATAGCTGGAAAGAAAGGTCTACAGGCTGCTTTATTTTAACCGGGGGAAAATAAATTTGTTTTATTTTTGTCAAATTAAATATGCTTTCTTGAGATCTCAAATCTGGATATGGTTCTGATTCTTCTTGGTCCACAAAACTTATTTTAACATCCTTACTTACTGTATATGTCTATCATGAGTGATTAGCTATCCTATGGTGATTAAATAAATAATAATGGGTATGGAACGTTTGGATCTAGGAAAATAGTATATGATTTTGTTGCCCTTGGAATGGTATTTCCTTTTACTAACGTGAGTGCTTTTTTTTCATGATATTATATTAGAAAGGGTTGATTTCAAATTACTTTTCTCATAAATTGATTATTTTTAAATCACCTTTTTACTTTTAAAAATTTTAATTTATTCTCTATTTAGTTAAGAAAGAAAATTATCAATACACTCCTATTTTTTCTTTATCTTGTGGCTAAATATAGGGATAATTTGAGGCTTTTAAAAGTAAGAGAGGCGATTTGAAAATATCTAATTTATGAGAAAAGTAATCTAAAACTTAACATGACTGAAATATATTGTGAGCGAGATTTGTACAATAACGAGATATGTTTAAAAAGCATTTATATTACAAAAGAAGATAATCTCTCTGATTCGAGGGCTGTGATTCTCTCTCTATCCTTAGATATTTTTGCTCACCTCATCAAGATACACACATGTAAAGTGACTAGTTCGCAAAACTTTGATAACGCAACAGAAGTTGTGTTAGTCTATCAACTCGTACATCATAATTCAAAGCCCCTGTTTATAAAAATGTTGCTTACAACTGATTTTACCGCATTTATCCACTTTTTAAGTTGTATTTCTATTAGATGCCAAACATGTCCTTAACTTTGTAACAAAAGAATAGAGGATAACGTTGAAAATCAAGCAGATCAATCAAAGAGAGACCCGATTATATAAGAAATTGCAAATGGGGTGGGGTGGGGTAATATCCAATAAAAAGATAACTAGCAATCACTTTCAATCCATGCAGTAGGGAGTAGCATTATTGAAGAGCTTTAATCCAAGCGTGCCTGCTTTCATTTGGCAACTTACTATCGTGGGGTTGGCCCATTCAATGAGACAATGAGTACGTTCTCACTGCCACGTCTTTCTTTATTATTATTTCTCATTAAAGATGTGAATTTCTAGCGTTTCTCTATTATTATTACTTTTTAGGTTCAGAGGACTTTTAAGCTGAACTTGAGAGGTTCATTATCCTTGATGCAGCCTAGAGAGCTTTAGCGTTGATGAAACTTTGATAATCTTTTGATGGACCACGCAGGCCGACATCGCAACAAAAATTCAGTCAATGGTACAGGGACTGATGTTTTGTTTTCACTTTTCACCATAAATCCAATATTATTATTGATGACAAAAATTGACTCGTCTGATCGCTTTATTTGAGTTGTGTTAGGATCGTTTGTTGTTGGTCCATCGACTGAAAGATTCCTTTGCATTATTGGGTTGGTCAATTTTTGGCCCATCTCTATATTTTAAGTTTTTAATATGACATTACATAAACAAATTAGATATTAAAAGACATAAAATTAGGAAATATATAACTCTGAACTCTCTCACATGCAAAGTTGAAATGAACTTGTAATTTGTAAATTTGTAATACAATAGTGGCCTATAGACTTAGTGGCAGTAATCTCACACACACAAAACATACCTGAATTAATTCATCTCATTTAATGAGGTGGTACTCGTCGTGTGACATAAAATAATACCTCAAAATTTTGTGAAAACCACTTCACACAATTTTTTTTTTTAAAAAAAAAGTGTATTAAACGTATTTTTCTCCTCCTATTAAAAAACATTAGTAAATTAAAAAAATTATACTTAAAATTAAACCAAGCCAAACAAGCTAATGTAGGTTAGTTAGTCATATTTTTATAACAAATACTCTCTTTTATTAGGACGAACATCCACAAATCTCCTAATGTTTTGCACTTTATAAAAAATACATTTTTTTTTTTGCACCTATCTACCTAAAGCCTATAAAGTGTATCACTTTTCCACTTTTCCATTAACACCAGTAAATGATTTAATGTAATATTAATAAAATTACTAGTTTACTCCTGTATGTAAAAGGCTATTTAATCCTACCTAAATGATAGAAAAAAATATATTTCATTTTGTAGATGTTGCAATCGATAAAAACCACAAAATTAGATATATCAATTCATTAAACTTGTAATTTAAAGATATAAAATCACCAAAATTACCACCCTAGCTAATTTGTACCTCGTTTACAACATAAATCAAGAACTCCTGCTCATCCAATCTATCTTGAATGACATATTTTTGACAATAATAATAAATCTTTAATAATAATAAATCACCAATAGAAATGGTCATAATCATCCAAAATATATTCAAAGTAACTATAAACCTAATTATGAAAAACATTTAACAATTTAGTTTCTTTCACAAATAAAAAATAACAATATAAAATTAGTTATGGGAAACTTAGAATTTATAATTTGTTTCCATCAATCTAAAATAACAACCAATAAATAGTCTTTTTACATTTAAGGGTAAAATAGTCATTTGACAATATTTCATTGACTCCTCTAACCGTGTTAATGGAAAAATAGAAAAGTGTATCATTTTGTAAACTTCAAGTAAGAAGTTGCAAAAGGAGGAAAAAACAATTTATGTATATTTTAATGAAGTGCGAATAACCGGTGAATATTTTTCCTTTTATTTAAGTCAACAAAATTATAAAAATAATTTGACATGCATAGCCTCGCACTTGAGAAGGTCAATATTTTAGGAACACCAAAGACATTTTCGGGTGCAAGACTACGCATATCAAATTACCTTGATATTTTTTTTCCAACTTCAATAAAAAGGATAAAGACAAACACACCACTTAATGTTTCTTGTTTATTCTTCATCTTCTTTTATTTAATTTTTATCCATTCATTATTCAATAAAATACTTTAAAAACACTTAAAAATCATCGCAATTAATTACATTGTACATTTGACAAAGACTAAGGTAGCATTTATTATTTTTTTTATCTGAAATCTAAATAGGTCTAAATTTTTCTAAAGTCTGAATGAGCCTGAATATGAAAATTTAAATAACATGTTTATTTTTTTTTTAATATTTGAATATAAGCGGCATCTTGTTTGTTTTTACAATTAAAAAATCTTAAACTTGATTATTTGACATTTATGTCTTTATAAATTAAAATAAAAAAAGATTATATTTTATAACTTAAGAAATAAGTTATTTTACTGAGATATTTTTAGAATATAATATTACTTATTATTCAGATATTTTTTTATTTAAATAAAAATTATAAAAATTTATTTTTTCTATTTACATACAAATATTTAAAAATCATACATAAATTATAAAAAATAAATAAATATATTTTTTAAAAAAATTTAAAATTAATAAAATTTTAAACTTCAAATATTTAATCAATAACCTCAAATAGAAAAAATAACCAATGGTTTTAGGAGCACTTAAAATTTTCTCTCCGCACCCGTAAAAAGATTTTTGGGTGGAGCCCATTACGGAGATCACAATTGGAGTAAAAATTTGTGACCCACCAGGACAAAAAGCGGAAAAGCGAAAAAGCAATTATCAAGAGAAGAGAGGCAGGACGTTGGGTGATGAACTTGATGATACATTTGTGTAACAATTATAACACCCCCATCAAATCCTATCAAAAGTTGTGTCTCAACTTGCCTCCATAATTTGTGAGCTAGTGGTTTTAGCGAATTGTTTTCTGAAATCAGAACTTTATTTTTATTTCCCTTCCACAGGTGGTTTTCGTTTCATGTGTCTATTCAAATCTCCAAGCCATGGCTTGGTTTAGTCCATGCCTCTTGTTGTTCTATACCTGTAAGATATTTTTATGATGCCCAAACTTTGAATTTATGGATTTAATTTTAAGAAGTGAAGAGAAATAATAACAGAGAATAATAAATTATTCAAATCACTAAATCAGAGTGAGGGTGGAGTACAGTAGACTAGTAGAGCACGTGATGGGCATATGGTGTTTCCAAAATGCAACCCATAAGAGCGACCCACGGTGGCGAAGTCATCGTTTCACACGTGTAGGTGATTGCACTTTGCTTGTCACGAAAACGACAACACTTTAACAAAAAGAAAGATAAGGCAGCCACCTGCCCCCCTGTTGCTGTTACACACAGCATTCTCGCACGTACGACAAACTACAGCGATTTCTCGCCTTCTCACCTTGTGCCCTGTCCATATCTATCTATACATCTCGTTTCGTTTGCTGACGAGTTTTTGGTTTAGTTAGTTATTCCCAATCTTATCTCGCGATATAAGTTGCTTAGAGTTGAGAAACTCGTGTCGCGATAAGATGTACATCCAAAAGCAAAAACAGAAGAAAACAAAAGAACCTCGATTATTTCGCCCGCCACGCAGAAACCAAAACCAAAACCACGAGTGGTTTTGTGCTTCCCACTAATCCTTTTCACAATACTGCTTTTTCCTTCATCTATAAATAATTCTTCTATAAGCAACCAACGGCAAGCTCTAATCGGCACTCACCATTTGCAACCAAAACGACACAAAATTAACAACACAAACAAAACAAATACAAATCTTATTCAGCGACCGAGCTAGCTAGCTAGCTTAAACAAATTAATTCCCCTTTTATTTCTTCCAAACAATATTCTTAAAGAGATGACTTACCTGAACAGGGTCTGGATGGCGGCAACCGTGGCGGTGGTGCAAAGCCGTACAGACCAGAGCTGCAAAGTGAAGTCCGGCCTTACTTCCCTTCACCACGGCAATAAAAGATTATTTTCCTCCAAGGATTCCTCTGATCTTCGCCCGCTCTCCGGTTTCGTTGGATCCGATATTTCCGGCGCTCAGACGGACGAGTCTCTCCGCCGAGTCATGTACTTGAACTGCTGGGGTCAGGTGTAACGTAGTCTGATCTAAGTCAGCAGACTGTGTTTGATTACTGAGACGGAACAGACGGACGAGCTAGTGCAATATGAGAGGTTTTTATAATCTAATTGTAAAAAAAAAATTGTACAGAATGAGATGATATAACATGCTTGTACATAACCAACTCTGCAAGTCGGATCGTTTCATTTCAATCTTTTTGTGCTATTAGTGTAATTATTTACATCCCTCTTCTTCTGTTCTTTTTAATGAATCAATCAATAATCGCACACTCGCTCTTCTTTGAATGCTCCAATTCAAACACATTCAAGTTAATCACAACTGGCAGTGCCAGAAGTGATTGCAAGGTGGGAAAGAAACAAATTCTCTAATCACAATCGCGCTTTCCATCCAAACTCCGAAAATTAACAAAATAATTTTTTCTTTTGGAATGAATAAAATTTTAAAATTCAGCTAACCGTTGCAAGAAGGTAAAGCCACATCCCTCGGAATGAAGGGGGCATTCCACAATTCTAGAACTCCGTAATATTATTTTATGCCCACGCATGAAGAGCACAACACAGATCAATGACTGAATATAACCCCAAAAATAAAAAAAAATAAAAAAATATAAAAAAATAAAATATAAAAAGATACCCACGACGGATAGCCTCTTTGTAGAGAGAAATATATTACATGAATAGGGGAGCCTGATGAGTAGGCTGAAGGAGGCCCTTTATCCAAAAAGGAGAGCAAGGAAATAAATAAATAAATAAATAACAGAGAGCGGCGTTGTTCATGGACAGCGAAAAACAAAATGTTACACTCAAAGAAGAGAACATCCATAATCGGTCGTGAACCAGTTCCCCGGCAAACACAATGCAAACATGCAACTTGACGGTAGCACATACAAAACTTTGTTATACAGGTAAAGAAAGGCTCCTATGGTTTCCGAGGTTTTGTGGTTTTATCTCCCACGAAGTAACCTGTTGCGCTTCCTCAGGGGCGATAAATGGCAAAGAGATCTCGCGGATCATCAGGTCACCACAAAATGGACACTCACTGGCTATTGCATCATCTAATTGCGATCGAAGCTGCCCATAAATTCAAACAATAGAAAAGTAATTGAATCAGTCAATTTCGTTCCACATTTGAAAACCTTTACTTCGTGAATCAACTAGAAGCATTATAAAATCACTAGTGTGCACAAAAGCCATAAATTTGATTAAATTCCATGTTACCATGAATAATTTTTGAGTAATGATGATAATAAATTAAAAATGCACATTAATGAAGGTCTTAATAATGAGATAAATCAGCTGTACGCTGGAACTCATCGAAAAGCAATGGAACAGAAAGTTCAGTATACTGTCATGGGCAATTAGGCGAACAATCTTATTTCAGACTTTCACATTCAGCAGAGTGTCTGGTGCTCAGCAAAATGCAATGGAACAGAAAATTCAATATAACATCATAGCCAATTAGACGAACAATCTTATTTCAGACTTTTCACATTCAGTAATGCATGTTAGCCCAGGTGCAAGTGAGAAATGAGAAAACAAACCTTATCTGTTGGGGTCATGCTAGTTATGGAATCCTCAGTTGTGACACCATTTGCATCCTTCCTTCCTTCGCTGCCCAATAGAGTTAGTTGTTTCTGCAGATCCAGTATATATTCTGCCTACAACATTTTTTCAGAAAACGGTATTTAAAAGGAAAAGAAAAACCTGAAATGAGAATTCATCCTATAAATCCCTGAAGGATAGCCCAATTGGTCTTGCCATAGAAACACGAGGTCTTTGGGCATGACGGGGTGAGGTGAATGGTAACTATCACTAAAATAACATCCTATAACTTGACTACAACTCCCAAGCAGTCCAGTGACACTTAGACCATAAGAGATAGAGGAATAAGTGTATTACAAATCTTAATGTCAAAAAAAAACTGTCAGAGCTGAACACGTATTTTGCTGATCAGGTGTATTGACTAAATTTCTTCTGTGGATATTCATACGGAATATATGTTGAGACTTAACAAATTTGCCAACTACACCATATAAATTTCTTGTAAAGATATCCAGTGGCAAATTTGTAAGTCGCAACATATATAGATCTCATGCTACCGCATGCATCCATATTTGCTGAAAACCAGAACTTTTATATCTTTTGTGTGGCTAATGTGAAACCCACCAGAAGCCACAATATTCCACCAACGGTAGCTGCCTATAAGACAAAACGATATCAACAACACTTACTTGAGTTTCATTGGTGCACTGAGTCACATGGGCAATCAAGCATTGTGCATGAAAAGCGTGCCCGCATGGAAATACATAGAAAGGTGCCATTGGTCCAACTGATGCATAACCCCGAGCCAAGCGATAATCCCCACCCGCGATCAAGATTTTACGTTTGCAGACCTGATGATTTATACTTAAGATGTCATAATAAAGGCATGATGCTGAATAACAGGATTCAATTAGATGGACTATACCACAGCAAATTGAATGAACATCCAAAACAAAACCAATAAGAGCTTAACTCATAATCTTGTAAAAACTCAAATGAAGCAAGAAAGTGGTTAGACAAACAGGGAAGAAAGCGGAAAGATGGAACCATGGTGGGAACACAAATCCAGAGATCTTGGCAAACTATAATGCACAACTTCAAAGGTAAATCAAATTGAGCATTATATTGGTTAGTTCCATTTTAAAATGTTCCCAGATAAAAGTACACTTTTAAGCAGAATATGAAGAGCACCCTTCATCATAGGTATCAAATGGAAGTGAATACTAGGAAGAGCAATACCCCACAGTCCTCGTCGCGATCGATGACAGCATATCTTTGAGCAAGTGCACTGATATCACTTCTGATGTTGTCAGCACCATGTGTTGCATCATTCATCTCCTGTTTAAGCTGTTCAATTTGCTTGTTATAATCCTCCAGCGATGAGCAAATCGCTTCCTAGGGACACAGATTAGAAAGTTAACATTCACAAGTTGGATGAAAGAACAAACTTCAGAAAGAGCGTACATATAAATTAACACAACAGAGTTAGTGTGGTCTACCACACAAACTAGCAAAAACTTTGTGAATGCAAAAAAACAGAAATATGCTTTACATGTACAATAGATGTTTTATATGCCAAGAATGGAAAAAATATACCAATTCAATAGAGTTGTAAGCTAAGGAAAGAGTAGATAAGATTACTGAACACTATAACAAAACCCAGAACGATAGAACTAACTTTGAAGTCGTCAATCAACGCAAAGTCAGGAAAGAACGGTAAGATATCCTCAATCTTTAGAAGTCCATCAGTTTCTTTGAGAAAAGCAATTGCCTTCCGGATATTCTCCCTTTTAGTTCCCTTTTCCTGTTCAATTACATGCTTTGCAACCATAAGCCAAAGCTTTTTCCTCAAGTCTTCGTCATCTTCAACCTTATCAGCTTCGGCCATAGCTAGCTCAGGGTCAACCTAGTACTCAAAAGTAGAAGTGTAATTAGAATGTCCTTGCGAAGGTACTTCAGCAACGTTAATGGATAGAGAGAGAATGAGCTATATAGGCAGAGAGAAAAGGATAAAAGTCTACAATGTTATTGTATTGCAGTACTGAAGAACTAGTACAAGATATATAATGCTAAACTGAAAAAAAAACAATGGACAGACAACTCAATGACTATACCAACCAAACAAGCACTAACTAACGTCACCCCTCGCACACTTACTTGAGCTTTAACAAGCAAGAGTATATTGAAAAGAGATCCACATAAGACAAGATCCAAAGTTTTGAGGTTTACATTTGATATGGTATTATTGAAGTCAAACCCAATCCCTGTAAATTTGAAATCAAAGAACATTTAGAGTACAATATTCACTGTAGATATCTGTTGGAAGATTTTGGAAGATTTCCTAGGATTTTTTGTAATTATGTATCATATTTGGTTATGTGCTATTTTAGGTAGTTGAGAGATTTGTGAATTGTATAGATATTTTAGGAATTAGTTTTTATTTTTCCTTTAATTAGAGAGATTAGTTACTCGATTTGTATTCTAAAGAGATCCATAAATTCTTATATACAGAAGCATAATAAAATATACCCTATTTGTCATATTTTTGTTCTCTGCTTTATGGTGTCAGAGCAAGGAAAAACCTAGGGTTTTGGTTTTGCTTTCATGTCCCCAAAAATGTCTGAAATCACATTCATTTCTCAGCCTCCTCAGCCTTCTCAGCCTGAGCCCCAAATTGCCCGAAACCTAGCATTGGGGAAAAAAACCAAGGCCTAGAAAAAACCGAACCAAACCAGTGGATCCGTTCGGATTCGGATCGATTTTAATTCTTATAAATATCTAAATATCCGATTTATAAGAAAAAATTAAACTACTAGTTCGGATTTCAGTTCACTCAGCTCAACCGAATAACCAAACTGAAAAACCAGAATGTTTTCCTAATTTTACCAAAACATGAAATGTGTTATATATTAATTGGCTATGCAAAATTATTACAATAAACCTACTCACACACTAATTTTATTGTGTTGTAACTAATGCTAATTTTATTTTTCTTTACAACTTTATGTTTATTTAAATGGAGCATTAGAGTCTAGATTTGTATTCTTAAATCTTAATATTTCATATTTTGTTAATACTAATTAATCAGACAATAGTGATAAATGTGCTTTGAATACTTTATTGTTAGTATTTGTAATGAAACTATGATGAATTGATTGCTGAGAAAAATTATTCCATTAATAAGGCCTAACGGGCTAAAAATTTGAAATTCAAAATAGACCTAATAAGCTCAGAACCGAAAAAACCAAACTGAACCGAACTGCACCGAATGGATCGGTTCATGTTCGGTTTTTTATTGTATTCAGTTTTTATTCAATTCTTTTTATAAAATAACTGATTTGAATCGTTTATGCTCAATTTCAATCTGAACCAAACTGAACCGTGTCCACCCTTACCGAAACCTACTTGAAAATTATCCTATTTAGATCACTACAATTTGACTGAATGGCAATAACTTCCTTTAGTGCTTGCAATCTATTCGCATGTATCTCAGAGGTAGAGGGAAAATCGACTATATTACAGGAGACACAAAGAAGCCTGACATAAAGGATTCAACCTACGCCATTTGAGATGTTGAAAACCCCATGGTAATGACGTGGCTAGTTAACTCCAAGGCAGAAGGGATAAGTGCAAATTATTCGCCAAGGTGAGGACTTTGTAACAAAATATTATAATTCTCTTAAGAGAATTTGGCAGGACTTGGACTTATTCAATGATTACGAGTGGGAGTCACCCAAGGACTGCAATTATTACAAGAAGATGGTGGATGTTGGCCGAGCCTTCAAGTTTCTTGCAGGTTTAAACATTGAATTCGATGAGATTCGTGGCTGGATCATTGGAAGAAACCCTCTGCCCCCAATCAGTGAGGTATTTGCAGAAGTACGTCGAGAAGAAAGCCAAAGACAAGTGATGCTTAGAAAGAAATTATAGGTGCAACCAAACCTGTGGAAGGATCAACTCTAGCTATTCCCAACACCCAAGTCAGCCAAAGATCATCCCAAAATCAGTAAATTGAAGATAAGAATAACATGCACTGTGATTACTATGGGATACCTTGCCATAAACCAAGAAAATTGTTACAAATTACACAATGAACCACCCAATGGCAAAGCAAGCAAACCTGGTGGACAAAATATGCCTACAGCAAATGAGAATGAATCATTTTTGTTCAAGGGCAATTAGATCATCTTCTTAAACTTCTAAAATCCTATTCGTCACCTGATACTCCTATTGGGTCTATGGCACAAACAGGTAGCAATTCTTCGGCACTCTCAATTCTAGGAAAATCCAGTCCTTGGATCATCAATTCAAGGGCCTTTGATCATATGACAAGTTCCTTTTATTTGTTTAGCTCCTATTATCTTTGTTTTGGTATTGAAAAAGTTAAAATAGCTGATGCTAGTTTTTCATCTATTGTAGGCAAAGGAAACGTTAAAGTTTTTTAAAAATATTACTCTAAATCTATTTTACATGTTTCAAAACTTACCTGCAATCTTTTTTCTGTCAACAGATTGTCTAAAGATACTAATTGCTCTATTCTTTTTCTACCTTCCGCTTGTGTTTTTCAAGACCAGAAGTCGAGAAAGACGATTGGAACTGCTACAGAGATAAATGAGCTTTACTACTTTGATGAAACTGTTTTCCGTAATAAAAAAGCTCATGGTTTAAGTAGTACTAGTTCAAACTCTGTCTATGATTAAGTTATGTTATGCCATAGAAGATTAGGGCATCCTAGTTTTCATATCTCAAACATTAGTTTCCTAAATTGTTTTCAAAAATTGATTGTTCAAAACTTCATTGTAAGGCTTGTCACTTGGTTAAAGATCATCATGTTTCATTTCCAATAAAACGTTATTTTGCTTCAAAACCATTTTATTTGATTCATAGTGATGTTTGGGGCCCAACTAAGGTTAACACACTTTCTGGCAAAAAATGGTTTATGACTTTTATTAATGATCACACAAGGTATGTTGGGTTTACTTATTGGAAAGGAAATCAGAGGTTGAACAAAGATTTAAAGATTTTTTCTTGATGATTGAGAATCAATTTCAAAATTGGCATTCTAAGATCGGATAATGGGACCGAATATTTTAACAAATATTTAGGAACATTTTTTACTGACAAAGGTGTGATTCATCAATCAACTTGTGGTGACACACCACAATAGAATAGAATTACTGACAAAAAAAATAGACATCTTCTTGAGGCAACTAGAGCTATCATATTTTCTATGAATGTACCTAACAATATCTGGGAAATGCTCTCCTAACTACTTGTAACTTGATAAATAGAATCAGTTTTGAGTTCTAAGATATGAAACACCTATACAATTTTTAAAAAATTGTTTTCCCACATCTCAAATAACTACGGATCTTCCTTTCAAAGTGTTTGGTTGTGTTTGTTATGTGTATATACCAAATATTTTTTTATCAAAACTAGATCCAAATGCTGAAAAATGTGTTTCTTGGTTATGCATCTAATAAAAAAGGGTACAAATGCTTTAACTCTGTTACAAAGAAATTTTTTGAGAGTATGGATGTACACTTTATTGAAGACCAACCATTCTTTCAAAAAAATTCTTTTTAGGGGGAGAACATAAGTGAGGAAGATAATTTTTGGAATACTTTACCTATTCTTGAGGAATCTATACCTTTGATTAATTCTTATAAACAAGTTTCGGAAGCCATTGTTGAAAGAGTGGAATCTAGTGATAGTACTCTTAAACTAAATATGCCAAATACTACCTTATTAGAGACAGGGGGAGAAGTACTTCAAACATATCACAATCTTCATCCTGAGCTTCAAGTTTATAGCAGGATGAGGTTTCACAAATGTTATACTGATCCCTTTGTTCCTCCAATAGAAGCCCAATCCAATTTGCCGAGTGAAGATCTTATAACTCAGAGTAATCCTTCTACTCCTATTTCTTCTCTATCTAATGATTTTCCTAACTTATCCTCTTCAGATCTTGACCTTCCAATGGCAATAAGAAAAGGTACCCAAACTTGCTCAAAACACCCCATTGCAAAATACTTGTCATATGAAAAATTATCACATGCTCATAGAACATTTGTGCCTAGGGATTCTAATTTGTATGTGCTAAGAACTGTTTAGGAAGCATTAGATGATCCAAATTGGAGGTTAGCTGTAATGGAAGAGATGAATGCTCTTAGGAAAAATAACACGTCAAGTATTACTGATCTACCCCAAGACAGGAAGACAATCGAGTGCAAATGGGTGTTTACGGTAAAGTGCAAAGCTGGCAAAAGTGTGGAGAGATACAAAACAAAACTCGTAGTAAAAGAATTTACCCAAACTCATGTTATAGACTACCAAGAGATTTTTGCTCTTGTGGCTAAGATTAACTCTATCAGAATACTTCTTTCTCTTGTACTTAATTTCAACTGGCCACTATACTCAGTTCGATGTCAAAAATGTCTTCTTAAATGAAGATCTACAAAAAGAAGTATACATAGACTTGCGACCCAGATTTGAAGAAAGTCTTGGAAGAGGCAAAGTTTGCAGGTTAAGGAAATCTCTATATGGGCTAAAGCAATCACCAAGAGCTTGGTTTGAACGACTTGGAAATGTTGTAAGTAGGCACAGCTTCCTACAAAGTCAAGCTGATCATACTTTGTTTTTCAAGCACTCTACCAAAGGTAAAATAGCTATTCTGATAGTGTATGTACATGATATTATCATGACTGGGGATGATTTGTTTGAGATCTAGAAGTTGAAGAATATGCTTGAGGTCAAGTTTGACATTATGGACTTGGGAAAGCTAAAGTATTTCCTCAGGATGGAATTTGCTAGGTCCAAGAAGGGAATCTTTATCAACTAATGCAAATACATTCTTGATTTGCTTAAGGAAACAGGGATGACAAGTTGTAAAGCCACAGAAACTCCAATGGACACAAATGTGAAGCTAAAAGCAGCGGCAGCGAATGGATTGAGAACCTTATCAAAGATTAATTGGAAGACCAATCTATTTGTCGCCCACAAGACCTGACATAACCTTTGCAGTAAGTTTAGTGAGTCAGTTTATGCATTTACCTAGACCTACTCACGTTGAAGCTGTGCTCAAGAATTTGAGATCTCTAAAAGGAACTCTGGGGAAAGGACTCTTGTTCCAAAATAAGGGTCATCTCCAAGTCGAAACCTACATAGATGCAAATTAGGTAGGTGATGTAATTGATAGATAATCTACCTCAGGCTATTGCACTTTGGTAAGAGGGAATTTAGTCACCTGGATAACCAAAAAGTAGAGTGTTGCAGTTGGGAGTAGTGCAGAAGCAGAATTCCGCTCTGTTGCACATGGCTTCTGTGAAGTGTTATGGATAAAAAAACTCCGAGAAGAGTTGATGGTTCCTACACCAACACCTATTAAGGTTTCTTGCGATAACAAGGCAGCTATTTCCATAGCTCACAATTCAATTCTACACGACAAAACAAAGCATGTAGAAGTGGATAAACATTTCATCAAGGAGAAGATAGACAGCGGTGTAATATGCATGTCCCACATACCTACCACGAGCCAAATTGCAAACATATTCACCAAAGGACTTCCTAGGGCGTAGTATGAGAACTTAGCAAGCTTGCCATGAGTGATATATTCATGCCAGCTTAAGGGGGAGTGTTGGAAGATTTTGGAAGATTTCCTAGGATTTTTGTAATTATGTATCAATTTGGTTATGTGCTATTTTAGGTAGTTAAGAGATTTGCGAACTGTATAGATATTTTAGGAATCAATTTTTATTTTTCCTTTAATTAGAGAGATTAGTTACTCAATTTGTATCCTATAAATTCTTATGTTCAGAAGCATAATAAAATATACCCTATTTGTCATATTTTTGTTCTCTGCTTTAATATTTTATGCCTCAATCAAAATTTCTCAAACAAACCCCAAGGAAACTTTCCACAGGAGTCCCGTGTGAAGCTTTTTCTCAGTCCATCCCCTAATCTCCGATCCTCAGCAGTGAGAAATTAATAGAAACCCTGATATATGTATATTACAACCAGCAGATGTGCTGCATTTCTAGAATTAGATTTATCCAACTGAATTTGTAAGAAATTGATTTGAACTACTCTAGTGCCAGTGTGGTTTTGATACAAAATTCCAGCAAAAGTTACATTAGATTATGCAAAATGATACATAGTATGGAAGGACTATTATAAAACAGCTATGAACACTTAGGTACTTGGATAAACATAATATGAAAAGAAACCACGAAAGCATTAGGATAACATATCACCTGTAAAGCAAGTGCAACTGCTTCTTCATGCATAGACATCATGCTGTATATATGAACACAGGCACGCATTCGCTTTTCCTTGAGGCAAAGACGCAAGGCATACTTGGGATCATAGAAGAATTCAGGGCCATTTTCTCGTCCTTTCCCAAATTTGCATTGTAGGAAGCGCAAAAGGGCACTATCATCTTCCTAATTTGATATGAGAAGGAAAATTAAAAAAGTTAAATGTCCTAACAAACAGAGAATAAGACTTAGAATTGTGTCTAATATGACTTCCACACTATCACATCATCTGTACCATGCATAAATCACAAATACATTAAAACACACACTTGACATAATTTCAAATATACTTGGACGTTACTGAAATATCTTTGAGAGTTCCTCATTAAAGAATCTAAATGTTTTCATCAAAGATATGTTCAAGTAGTTATATATACCACAGAGAAGAAACAAAGGAACAGGCCATAAAATGTCATCATTATATCTTGGGCACACAAAACAACAATATTAGACATTGAGGCAAGAATGTTCAGAATAAATAACAAATGTATGGCATTCTATGGCAAGACATGGATTTAAAGATGTAAACAAAAAATAATAATAATAATAATGAGATTCACCTAACGTTGATTGACAATAAAATCAGTTATATTATGGGATGGAGTATGCAAAACACAAATACACATATAATTTGGTATTGTTGCTTCAAACATAATTTTAAAATACCATAGTGAGTATCTCAACCTGCTTGGCATACAGAGAAAGCAGCAAGTTGTGAACTCCAGGATCCTCATTATGCAAGCGATGAACACAGAACTCTAGATATTTGATGACTTCATGGGTTTCATTCCTGCATTTTAATGATTTGCATAAATAAATAAACTTCAGAGTGTCAAATAGAAAAATACATCCATTATATCAAAATTACAATGTTGCTAGACAGAGATGCCTCCCTAATTAAATGTGAACAATAACAATTAAAACAAAAAGCAGTGCCAAAACCTAATTGCAAGAAGGAAAAGAAAATATATTAATTCAACATCAGTGCCATGTCAGTGACAAAATACAAACTAAATTCATGATTTTCTCCTAATAACTTTAACATTTATAAAATGACCAACACTGAACGTATCTATAAACAATATGTGCACAGCTGCAATCTCTAACAAAATGAATTCAGTGAAAAGACAAAGGGCTAAGGAAATCAAGTACCGGCACCCGCATGCTATCATACAAAGTTTTTAACTCAGCTGTAAATGCTTTGAACCCAGACATATTTACTGAGGAGATGCAACCAGAAAAGAAAAAAAAAGAAAAGAGCACATGAACTCAAATCATTGATGTGAAAGAAACATATAACAGATAAAATATGCATATAGAGAGCTACAGATTACTTCGCATGAGGTTCACTTGAATAACGCATCATTGCAGGAATCAGTTTCCTTGGATTTAGGTTGTTTGTGGTCATCCATGACTCCACCGTTTCATATGCATCAAGCATGATAAGATCTGGTGCAAACTTGTACTGCAAAGTAGGAAGAACTTCAGTAATTGTCTTTTCAAGAATAATGTTCTCTGATAAACATGAAAGGTCAGCTAGCTCATATGGTAAAGATGAAGATAAATAACTGGTGATTTGAGTACAATGAAGAAACACAACAGGAAGAACCAGCTACCAGTATGCTGAATTGATGTGTAAGTCCTAAAGGTTCTATGTTCCAAATCCAGAATTTGATCTGTACCTGAAGATCTATTGGGACAGCAGGTTTTCGAAGCACTTGCAATGCTTTTTTTGCTTCTCCTTGCTGAATGAAACAAAGTACATAAGCAAATAAATGGAGAGATAACTTCAAGTCAAATTGACCAAGAATAATCTTGTTGCTAAACTTTAAATAAAACAGTAATGGATCATCTGAATCTCCAATGTTAACCATATAAATTAATTCCGTACCAAATTAGCTCCTCTCTCTTATTAACAATATCTACTATCAACCAAAGGGAAAGATTACACGCCAGGGAAAGCTTACCCAAAAACAAAACCCAAAAGAAAAAAAAAATTGGATTTTTGGCACCAAATAAAAAAAAAATTCCAGATAACTTTATGAGGCAAAATGTTAGAAATTAAATAAAATAAGTCCAAATACTGAAAATAGTTAGACAAGGAAAAACTCAACCGGTAAATGAACTTGTGCAAAGTACAGAAGATCCATAAGGAGAAGAATGCGTAATGAAGAGAACAGTATCCCACAAGTAAATATTTCAAAATGGAAATAAAAAGTACCTGGATATAATGGTGAACAACGATCTCGTGCTGCTCCTTCAAACTAGCAAAAAATACCAGTTCTTCAACCCTACCATAGCTGCAGAATATTGTACCAAAATATATATATATGTATAAATAATGAAAGAGTGTTAGGCTACTTTTTAATTTTGCAAAAGCGAATTACAGTGAAATCATAAGCACAAGAAATAGGTCTAAATATTTGATCTTAAGCATCACAGTACATCAATACTTACAATGCTTGAAAAACCGAACAAGAAAAACTGAAATATACTTAAAATTGCCAGATGCTTGAGAAACATAACAATTTCCAAAGTCCATGTATTTGATTAAGCAACTAAAATGGCCTACTTGTTACATGAGAATTCAGGGAAGGAAGAGGCAGTTACTAATAATTGGAAATTTTTGCCAGTTAATTTGACATAATTTCTATAACATGCATAATGATGTAACGGAGAAAAACTGATTGTGAACACTGTCAACATTTGCAATTTAATTACCTTTCTAAAAGTTTCATTGTAGTTGCCTCATCCAATACATCCTTGCAATCACTCAGGAAAGCACGAAACTCTTTAATAATTGATTGGTACTCTGAACTTCGATTCTCCAAAGCAGCGTCATCTTCCAAGAGTAACCGATTTATCTAAAAAGTTGAAACATAAACTGTAACATCATGATTTATTTTGTAGTGGTAACTATCTATTACTGCTTTATAACTTCTTTTACAAAGAGAGAAAAATGATTTTCACACAATAATACAAGTGAAACAAATATAAGATCTTAACACATGCTTGGTTCTCCAATTTATTATTCTAAAACATTGTTATGTTTCATAGACTAGAATACTTGATAGGCAAATACCTCTTGAAAACGGTTGTCAGGAAAATTGTTCCAAAAGCACCATGTTCTCTAGAACAATTTCAAGTGCTTTTTGGCATTCTCTTTTGCTTTCACTAAAAAAATTTTCTTTGTTTTGCCACCACAGCAAGTAAAAGGAATATAAAAAGCATCAGAAAGTTCTTCAACAACAAACCTGGAATCTCAAGATGCATTATATAATCCAAAGCAATTTACCATTTAATTTGTGCTAAATTATTCAAATCTAGTAAACATCTAGCACAATGTAGGAGGCAAAAGGATAGTCATCCAAGAGTTAGGCATAAAGAGAAGCAAAAACCTTGTCTAAGTACAATTCAGTTGCCCATGTGGAAATCATTGTTATTTGGCATATGTCATCCTTTGCAAGATTATCAAGCTTGCGCAGTAGGAAGGTTCTCAAAGCATCCTGCAAGGAGAAAACAAAGGATGAATTTTTAATGAAGTGTTCGAATTCAAAACAAAGTATACCAGAAATTCAAAGGAACTTTCAGTTAGATCTACTCTTTGTGGAGCCTAGACCTATGTTTATAAGAGCTTCATATGATAATCTTTGTCAATAACTATAAAAACAAAAATGATTCCTGTATGTATTTCCCAATAATGATAATTAGCGAGCAATTACAAAAATATATAAAGAAGGCCAGGGATACCAATATACTAGGGGTGCAATAACAGCCCATGACTTGACAAGTTTGGACAGCATAATAAGTCCAAGTACGACCCAAACTTTCTAGCAAGATATGCGCATACATAAAAATAACAAAGCCATCACAGGTACAAGGAAATTTCTTGATATAACATGAAAAGGCGTGAAATCAATTTAATGAATTATATACCACATCTTCATAAAACTAAAAACAGGTATGGTTCTGTATTTACCTGCTCGCTTACACTAATAAACTTCAAAGTGATCTCCTCAAATGATAAAATATAGTTAATCTGCAAAACACCTTCCATCAGCCGCAGGGATATACACTAGATAGAAAAATGAAAACAACATTGTTTTCATCTGATATCTATCCTGAATAGGCCAATAAAATAAGATGCACATGCGCATGCTCATATATCTGCAGATGCCAAAAGATTTGCCTTAAAGGTACCATTGGTTGATAAATAGTATACTATTGTTCATATTTATGTATTTCAACAGCATATATTTTTCAATGTCAATTTCATCAATACGAAAACCAGCAAGGACAACAGAAACATAGCTATTAAAAATGCCATAGTAAACTAAATCCGTAAGCATTATATAAGAAAGAAACAGAGAAATCACTTTTGCATAGAAAGAAGCTGCTCTATGAAAATCCTTGGTGGCAAAGGCAGCTTCAGCCTGCATCATAAATAGCTCCAGTTATACACTGACAGTGAAAATAATAATAATAATAATAATAAAATTAAATTAAAACTTAAAAAAATAAAGAAGATTTCATAAACAAACATATAAGGCCACAGGGGGGAAATTAATATAATTTTGCTATAAGAAACAGAAGTCAATGTCTCAACAGCCATCAGTTTCAACATCCATAAAGTCAATTAGACATGACCTGAACTAAATATACTTGGTCTCTCTGGAGTGGATCACGACAATTTGCTAAAGCTGCAGCATACTCTTTCATATCCAGATATACCTTCCACATATCTCGGCCTTCGTCATTGACAGACACCTAGAATATGTTCATAAACAGAGTCACAAAACAATAAAATAGAAAGTAGAAGGTAAATAAATAAATTCTCTGACTAGGGCAACAAGTATCACTAACAATGAAAATAAGCCCTCATAAGACACAAACCTGGAAAATAGAATTCTGGTCATATGCATAGAAGACACCAGCAGTTGCATCACTGCACAATCCAATGATACCCCTTGAAATGGAGTCTGATGTTTGATCAAACTGAAGTTCCTCAATAATTTGCTCACTGATTCTATTTACAACCTATGAAAAGTTGAAAAGCACAGCATATAAGTGTAAACATGTTGAAAAAAGGGGCAGGGGTGGGGGCATTATGTAGGGAATCTTAAGTAAAAACCAAGAATCTGCAAATTTGATCTTCATAAATCCTAGAAAACGAATGGGCATGCATTTAAAAAAGGCCCTACGAAATTGAAGTGCCTTAAACTCAGTACCAGCTAGTCTAGAAGAGAGGGGGGGAGGGGGAACTATTAACTCCAAATGCATAGTTGTAATTGACAATTTGACAAAAAGAATCATCATAGGTAAAAATGTAGCATAAGCATTCAGCACAACATACCTTAACCTTATTCCCCATAAGCAGCAGGAAATGATATTCAGACACTGCCATAGAACCGGGTTTAACTGCTTCTGCACCTTCAGACAATTTTGAATAGCTCAAAAGAGCCTTGTTTTCCACAAAATTTTCATCACCATTTGGAGAACTACCCAAAATATTCACAAAAGAAAATGTAAGCAATGATTGAGATAACTGTACAATAAACATGAACAACCAGTAAACTTCTAGAATATGTCACAAAATTATATTGAGATGAGAGCCCACAAGTGCAGCATCACTGCATGTAGCAATAAAACTGTGTTTTCTGCGAAAAGCTGACACAATTTAGAAGATTGTTCCATTCACATGGAGGGAAAAAAAATTATGGATATTCTTTACCTACGTTGTGCTCCAAAGTTTAGGCCACCATGATATATACCTGCTCCCGAAAGCCAGGCAAAATGCACCGCTCTTCTTTGCTTGATAAAGAAATGCAATTCACTGATATAGAAGACAACCAAAACTAGGAAAACATTATATACTTAGAAAATTCAAGAAAAAAATAGCATACAAGATATATATTCAGGCCGTTATGAAACCATGTTGATTGATATAAAAAGAAAAAAAAATATTAGGATAGCAGTTTTGACTTTATAAATAGTTTTCCATATCCAAATTTTTATTTCTTTCTCCAATTTCCCACAGCTTAAACACTAGAATAATGTAAACATGAAAGAAAACACTTGCCTGTTTAGTATTTCACCAGGAAGTTCCATGAAATGCACAGCACGATCTAAATAGCTAGCAAAAACAGTCTAGAAAAGCAATGCAAACAGTAAGCATGGATGTCTTGCTGCATAAGTAGACAGAAGGCTGTATGCCAATAACTATTTCTTCAAGTCACCGATAAAGAATCTAGTAATCAATAAACAAACTCAAGAAACACCAAAAACAAAATTTCAATTAAAATGTAGAAAGTAATAACTTTCTGAGTAATATGTTGAAATAAGACAGCAACAGTGTCTCAAATACATACAAGATTTCAAGTATCTGAAAGAGCAAAGATGTACAGACACATATAGCTACTTTGAAGACAAAAGAATTAAATAATGAAGTTCCTATGAGAAGCAGGGGAAAGGGCCAGGTTTAACAACCATTTCACTAAGATCAAATTAGTTGCTATCCTTACTAACTTAATAAAAAGGAAAATAGACCCTTACTTTGTAACCATCATGATCAACAGATTAAATGTAAAAACAAGTATCTAAACAATTTATGGCCTCAGACGATAAAAGGATGCCCAAAGTACAAAATGGGAAACATATGATTTTACAGAAATATATAAATAATAGTGCAATAAAGCTTTTCTCCAGAAAAATACAACTTCTGGCTTGGTGTTCTAAAACAAATCAACCTGTTAGGCACAATACCCAACAGAGTACATGCAGATTCAGCTAGCATCTCTAAGGAACCTCTAAACTCAATGGTTTAAAAACAAACCATTGACCTACCAAAAGCAAATCAAGGAGATTATCATCAAAGTACATGCGGCTTCAGCTTGCATCTCTAAGGATCCTCTAAACTCAATGGTTTAAAAGAGAAACTATTAACCAACTGGAAGCAAATCCAACAGACTATTATCAAAGTATTCACAAACCATGCATTAATAAAATTATCTTATAAAGCAAATAAGCACTCGAACGGCCATTTAGAATTATCTTGGAACCATTTGAATTATACTTTCTGTACTTGATGGCACATGAAAATATGTTACCCTTCATTCTGTGACACATTGACCAATTTCATCCGTGTAGGAAGAAAAGAGACCAGAGATAAACTTACATCAAGTGATCCAAATCCAGTGAAGGAATAAAGTCGTGTAGGAGTAACAGCCATCACGTAATACCTTGTACCACTGCTTACACTAGCTGTTTCCATCTGCAGATAAAGAATAGAACTGAGGTGGTGAGTACATCAGCAATGCAAATGGGTAACCTTAATCCAAGAATAAAGTGATAGTTTTCAGTTTCTAGAGGAAAAATTAATTGAAATTCTAGTTCTGAATACTATTCCAACGTTCTACTGCATGCATTTCTGTGACATCATCAACTTCATCAAACAAGAACAATCAGGAGGGGCCTGCATAGATTAACAAAAGGTTGTTCTGTTTCAACTGATCCATATTAGCTTCAAATACACTAGAAGGAAACCATGGCCGATAGTCCATTCAGATGGATAAATGGGACACAAAAACAAACAATTAGGTACCATTCAGATGGATAAATGGGACGCAAAAACAAACAATTAGGTAAAAGAATACAAATATTTAACAACTTTGATCTTGCAAAAGAGACTTCCAGCTGCATCGATAGTATTCAAAACATATAAAGTGTTTGAGATTTTCTCTGTCCAAGGAAGACCAGGGAAGAATATACAAACAGCAAACCAGAGCCCACTTAGCAAAGAAAAGGGCAAAAAAAAAAATATGGTACCTGCAAACCCATAAAAGCTTCAGGAAGTTCATTTAATTCAAATAAAAGCTTTATATATTTCTCCCTCTTGTCCTTCTCATCCACAGCCATCTCATGAAGTTGGCCAGCATCCGTACCGAGAATGATTTCCTTTGTGGAAGCTGAGATAAACCAAATACAGTAGCAGAAATCAATAAATATGTACCAACCTTACTGCAATATAGCACAAAAGCAATTTCCACAGCAACTAGTAAATTACCTTCTGTTATCTGTTGTCTATTCCATGCAACAGCATTTACAACAAGACCTTTCAGTTTGCTTAATACACGGGGCTTGCTCCACTTTGCATGAGTGTAGAAAGTTTCAGCTCCACCACCACCAACTATGGTGGAAATACAATGACTACCTCCAGGATCTACAAAAACTCTGTGTATGGATTGCTCCCCAGGTCGACCCGCAGAAAGATCAATATCTATATTTAAAATGGACAAAAAGAAATCAGGCATTGCTTCATCATATTAGAAAGTGCAATCAGACCAAATTGAACTGATGCCAGGAGTAGGCTAATTGAACTCCATATCCACTCACAAGCATGCAAAAATAAATAAATAAATAAATAAAGCTCTAGCTCAAGCAGACACAAGGTAGTAATTTGATTCAATTTGGCATGTTAGAATTTACCCTATTGCTTAAATTGAAGTGATCAATGTAAGTTCCTTCTGTAAAATCAATCTCAGGAATAGCGTCTTAAAGTTCCTGAATTGAGCTCGATCAGCTCAGTTCATCTTTAGGCAGACAAGTATACATTTCAAACATTCTACTGAAAAACAGTAATATCAAATCAAGACATCCTTCATTAAAAAATGTAACCACCTAAAATTTAATGTGAATGCAACAAAATTCTATCTTTAGTTGAAATTCTTTGCTAATTAAACTGAACACAACCTTTCTTAGTGAAATTAAAATTAAAGTAAAATAGAAAATAGGTTTAAAAAAGATTACCATAAGAATCTCCGGCACCGAAATCGTGTCTGATAAGCCATCCTTTACTAGTGCCCAATACAATCACATCGTTTCCAGCTGACATGCACGTGATTACACCGCGCCCCTTCGCCGCGTATCTTTCAAGAACGTCTACTTGGAATACTTGCCGCATTAGATCCATTGTTATTTGACCCCCGAATTTGAAATTACTCCATTTAAAATGCCATCACGCACGCATAGAGCTGAAAAAGAATAAAAAGTTCACGGTGCCAGAGCGATCAATCGAGAAAGCGCACAGGCCAATCATATAATGGAAACTAGCCCGAATATTGGAAGTACTTGAAAAATAACCTCTTCTGTAAGGGAAAATGACTAAAACGCCATTAACAAATAACAGCCCCCTGATAAACAAATTTAACAAAAGCCCAAACTCCCCTTTCTTCGTAGTCGTTGAAGCGTAAGCAGGCCATACAACAAACCAAGCTCCTGTGAATGTAAAAATTCATTATTCTTCTTCATCAAATACAAAAACCCTAATTTGAAAAAAAAAATCAAATTCTTTCAACGAAATTGATAAAACAAATAGCATAAATAATTCGACACAGAACATGAAATAGAAAGAGATTATTATTCTATTCAAGACTACGAATCATTATCTGCTGCCACAAAGCAAAATATTGCTTTCATTTATTTTTCTTATGAGGTGAATAAAAGCAATTGACAAATATGATAAAGTCAAAAAAAACAAAAATATTATTTTTCTTGCCGCGCGATGTCGTATAGCTTTTTTAGGCGGGTCAAGGGTACATTTCAAATTTTGTAAGAATTGGGATATTTAACATCGCAACGGTAAAATTTTTCATGGAAATTTCCAGGAATTTATACTAAATAGTAATTCTTTGTATAAAAAAATAGTAATTAAAAATAAAAAAATAAAAAACAGAGAAAACGTCGTCGTTTCGTGCATGAGAAAGCTTCATTTTTTTTTGTTATTCACTCAATTGATTGGCCCAAGAATGAAGCCCATTCCGAAATCCGAACATGCAAGACCAACAACGCTCTCCATGGACCCCATCAGTTACAGATAATCAAGAAAGAGAACAACCGACTCAGCAGACTCACTCAAGTGCTAACAAATTATATTTCCCTATTAAACCTTTAAATCAAATCGGAGCGTCTATAGGAGCCGTTTAGCAACTAACGGCTGAGATTTCACCAAACCCTAACGTCCAACTTTTCCCACAACGGTCAAATATATCGTCAGATTCAAATATTCCCAGATAAAGATTTTTCTCTCTTAAAGTTGCCGTCTTTCCCTTAACGAAAACCTTCAAATCTTGTTCTTTCTCTAAAAGAAGCCATTACTTTTCAAGAACCGCCTTTACCCAGTACGCTAAAATGAGTGCTCTTCAATACCCAGATACACTTAACGGCCAAGAACTTCAGATTTGGAACAATGCGGCATTCGACAACGGAGAATCTGAAGACTCCACAGCAATGAAAGGTTCCTGGGCGAACTTGAAATCTGTTTACATGAATCAGTCTCTTGAATCGGATTGCAGTAAAGAGAATCTGAGCCCTCGTTTAAATAAATCCCCTGTTTCTTCTCTCAAATCTTGTGTACCCAATAAGCCTCTACAAGTGAATAGCTCTATCAAGAACTCACAAACGACGCAGTTGAAGAGTGTTTCTAAAGAAGAGGAAACGCGTGATGAGAGAAAGATTGACATCGAGATTGAGGAGATTGAGAAGGAGATCACTCGCTTATCGTCAAGACTGGAAGCGCTTCGACTCGAAAAGATTGACATCAAAACAAAGGCTATAGAAAAACGAGGAAGATTTGTGCCTGCAAAATTCATGGACCAGAAACACATGAAAAAGAGCGAAGAAAATTTGCTTTCGGGCGCTAAATCAAAGCTGAATCGAAGGGGAATGAGTTTAGGGCCAGCTGAGATTTTCTCCGCGGGAAAATCAAGGCCTTCTTTGGGGAAGCCAGAGATTATAACGCCAGTTCTATCAATACAGAATCGGAGGAAATCTTGTTTCTGGAAGCTGCAAGAAATTGATGAATTGAAGGTTACAAAAGAGAGGGGAAAGAGTCTGAGTGTTAGTCCAAAATCTCGCAAAACGGCGGCGCCCAAGGTTCAAGCGGTGACAACAGTGGGTTCTAAAAAGACAGTCAAGAAAGAAGATAATGTGCTTTCACTCATTCAGCCAAGAAAACTCTTCAAAGAGGGAGAAAAATCAGTGAGTAAAAAGCCATTGAAACCTGGGAGAATGGTGGCTAGCCGTTATAATCAGATTACAAATGATGCTGCTCGTAAAAGATCTTGGCCGGATAATGATAAAGAAGAGAGTAATAGGTGCGATAAGAGACGCGCTTCACGCGAAAACCTGATGAATTCTGGGAGAAATCAGAAGACTGAGAGTATTAGAGTAAAGAAGAAATGGGAAATTCCTAGTCAGGTAGCGGTGTCCAAGGGATCTCCTTCGTCCATTTCGAAGATGAGTGATGTGTTGCCTAAGATTAGGACCGTTCAATGTGTTGACCACAGTCCAAGGGATTCAGGAGCGGCGAGAAGGGTGGCTGAATTGGTTGGTAGGAAATCATTCTTTTCTATTGAAGAGGAGGAGGAGGCGGAGGAGGAAGGTTTTGTTTGTCAGGCTTTGAGATTTGATGATGATGGCTTTGAGACATAATGATGGGTGATTCTTTTCAAGTTTCTTTGTAAGTTCTTATAGCTTTAATGATGTAAGCCATAACTATTGTTATGGTTTTGGAATTGTTTTCATTTGTGTTCTATGATATGGGATATAAGCTTCTTGTTTCTGCTATGCAATAATGTTGATAATGATAAGCTCCTCCCTTGCTTGCTTAATGTTGATAAGTTAGCTTTTTGGTCTTGATGTAGAGAGATATATGTGGATGTGATATTAAACTGCACTCAACTGTTAACGTTTCATGTCAATCTGGTCAGCTTTTTGGAGAAGAATGATTAGGGGTTTTACATGTAAATAGTTTCTAGGTTTCTAATTTAGCAGTAATATTTCTGTTATGAACTAGTGGGATAGGCCTTTTTTTTTCCCCCCTTTCTTGTCCTATATTTTGATCTTATTGTTTTTCTGGAAGCAAGGCCTTACCATGGTGCAGAACCACAATTGTTATTAAGCGAATTGAAACCAAACTAGCAAATGCCAATCCAGTTAATCTTAAATTTCAAGTCAATGAACAGTAAAAAGAAGATTTGAATCATTATACCGCTTTCATGTTGTTTAATCAAAATATAGTTCATAAATTGTTTGTCATTTTGCTAATCACATGCATTTGATTGGAGATGGTTTTGGAGTAAAATGATACTTGATTGCCAAACCTAAGCATGCCTTGCATGGAGACAAAAAGTATACAGGTTCTGCTTTTAGGTGGTAAAGAAAAAGTAGCTTCTGAAACTACAAGAAATGGAAGTGAAAAACTGTTGGGGAGCTCATTTGCACAAGAAAGTGAAGGGAAAGCAAGAGTAGCAGTATGCTAAAAATAGCTGGAGGAACTTGAATTCGGAACATATGGATGAACGAGAATGCTTGGCTGTCATACTCTTGAATTTTGCTGATTGCCTGATGCCGAATGCAGCAACAAAGATTCTACCTCTCATAACAATCGGAAGAAGGGTGATCTGCATAGCCAGGTCAAATTCATGAAGTCTAAGCCCTTAAGATAGTGCTAATTCTAAAAAGAAAACAAACTAGAAAGAGATTAAACTTTGTTCGAAGTTAAAAAATTCTTACAACCCTAGTTGTTTCTGTTATGCAATAATGTTAATCTGCACTGATATGTTAATATCATGTCAATCTTGTCTTGGGCTGTTTTCCAGAGAAGGGTGAATGGGGGACTTCTAATTTAGCTGCAATGTTTCTGTTATGCACTAGCAAGTAGGACAAAATTTCTCTTGATGTAGATTGTCATTATTGTGTTTTCAGATGCAAGGCACCCTGATGCAGAGTCACAATTGTAATTAGACAACTTGGAACCCACTACCAATCTTTTTAATCTTAAATTTCAACTCAGTGAACAGTTAGAAGATAGATTTGAATCATCATACCGCTCTCACTTTATTAGATTTCCTAAATCATTCTGTCATTTTGCTGATCATCAAGCTATCAACTTGCATGGGATATGAAATTATTGAATTTTGCTGATGCTGAATGAAATAACAAAATTCTAACTCCCGTGTCAGTTGAAGAAGAGAATTCCACCAAGTTCAAATCTTGAAGGGCATACATGTAGGGCTAATTTCGAAAGGCAAAAAACACTAGAAAGACAGCATATTTTGTTTAAAATTAATGTATTATATTTACAAGTTCAATAAAATTTTGTTCTATTCGGTTTCTTTAAGGGCTGAATAATTTATAAACAGATTAGTAGTGAAAAAGTTATTGGTTATTTGATTATCATTAAATAAAAAGGAAATATTGTTAAAAGCATACAGATCATATAGTTCATATAAATATAATTTTGTTTTTAACAACAATTTGATCTTACTAAAATGTATAATCAACCCAACATATCAAAGTTTAATACAACTAAAGTTCAGTGCAATAAGAAACTCCCATAGCTACCGGAGAGTAGGGGTGAGTGTTTTGAGTTGTTCCCCATTTGATTTTGAGAATTCAAATATTAAACCCAAACGAGTTTATAAATTTAGTTTGATTCGGTTCAATTTCAAAATTGATTTGAGTTCTAGTTATAATTTTGTGTCAAATTTAGGTTTAGGTTGCAATTAAGGGGATGAGGGTTGAAATTTGAGGGAAATCCATTTTTTTTTTAAAGATTTAAGATTTTTTTTTATACTTTTATATTTTTTTTTTTAAAGGTAAGAGGGTGGGTAAGTTCAAATACAATTTTTATCCCATTTTCCACCCTTAAGGATCGAACTCAAGTCTTAAAGGGAGACAGAATCACTGCTAACCAATCCGACCACATCTTTAGGAGCTTATACTTTTACATTTAAATGTAACTTGTTTAGTTTTCAATTCTCAATCCAATTAGTTTTTATGGTGAAACCAAACTGAACCAAGAACTGAATAGGTTTAGTTTAGTTTAATTTAACACGAATCAAATACCTTCACTCCTAGTAGAAAGACTCAAACCTTTTATCTTAAAATTATGGGAAAAAAAATACGTACCAACCCAACCAAAGAGTTATTGAGTATTGACATATAGATAAATATAAAACCGACTTGCTTTCTAAGATAAATAAAAATCTATAAGTTATTTTATGTATATATTTTTATATTATTTAAATTAAAACTCATCATAAAATATAAACTTGGATTGACTCTACACTAGCATTTGGAGATGTTGACCAACTCAATTAAAAAGTCTTTATAAAAAAAAAAAAAGACTATAAATAATGAAATTATTTGAGTGTAAATGAAAATGACAGTCCCAGTCCCCCACAACTGAGAGAAAAGGCTCTCAATAGTCAATACTCAGGCGCTTCCATTAAACTAAAATAACAAAATAAAAACTCCCAATTCTTATCTCTCACTATCAGCTCTAAACCCTAACATTAAACCCTAAGCCCAGCAGTGTAGGGCTGTAGGCATGGTAACTGCTTCAAGATTCTACAAGTTTGTTTCTCGATTCAAAACGAGCACTAAGGCGACGGCGACGTCTTCACGCCGCATTGATTCTAGCTCGGTTTCGTTCCTCCGACGAACTAAAGTTGTAAGTGAAAGCTTCACCTAGACATACCGTGATTAAATTTTGCTCAGAATTATTGTGCAACAAGCGATTGATGCATTTCATATGGTCAATGGAAAAAAGTAATTAGGTTATTGAATTTGACTTCAAATATTACTTGTCAAAATTTCATTTATGGAAATTATATTTATACCTTGTACTTTAAAATATAAACTTTCGAGTTGTTTTTGTTTTTTATAAAAATAATTCCTTTCTGGAGCTTATTGTTAGTGACTGTACTTCTAATACAGAATTGTATCACATCTATCCCAGTTGGTTCCCTTTGGATTTCGCCATCCTTTGCAACTGTAAGTAAAATCAGTGGCAATTATCAGTCACTTGTGACGAGGGCATCTCCCAATGAAGAGGAAGTAACAAATGAAGTTTTGAATTGTATTCTCGCCTCTGTTGAAAATGGTTCTAAGTCTGCAAAGGAAATGTGTAATGGACACATTGAAAAGCTTTGCAAGGCTGGAAATGTTTCTGCTGCTGTTCGATTACTTCATTCCTTACGTGATAAAAATATCTTCCTTCCCAGTGCGTATAATTGCGTGTTGGTGGCATCGGCTGAGACAAATGATATTCACCTTTCGTTTCAGATTTTGAAAGACCTGCTGGTGTCATCTAGGACCTTGAGTTCAGATTGTTATACTAATTTTGCAAGGGCTTTTATTATGACAGATGATTGTACCCAGCTACTGAGTTTTATTGAAGAAGTAGTGCGGATGGCTTCTCCAGAAAGTATAATAGTTGTGAACAGAATCATCTTTGCTTTTGCCAAAAGTAGGCAGATAGAAAAGGCTCTTTTGATATTTGACCATATTAAGGGTTTGAAATGTAAGCCAGATTTGATCACATATAATATAGTTTTAGATATATTGGGTCGTGTTGGTCGTGTAAATGATATGCTTCATGAGTTTGCTTCCATGAAGGAAGCTGGTGTGGTCCCTGATTTCATTTCTTATAATACATTATTAAACAATTTGAGGAAGATTAGGAGACTGGATTTGTGCTTAATATATTTTAGAGAAATGGGTGACAGTGGCATTAAACCAGATTTGCTTACTTATACTGCATTGATTGATAGCTTTGGGAGAACAGGTAACATTGAGGAATCACTGAGACTCTTTAATGATATGAAGCAGCGGCAGATCCGTCCCTCAATTTATGTTTATAGGTCACTGATTGATAATTTGAAGAAGATGGGGAAGGTTGATTTGGCAATGACTCTTTCTGAAGAGATGAATTCATCTCTTTCAGATCTGGCTGGTCCAAAGGATTTCAAACAAAAAGCCAGGTAGTCAAGCACTCAGAATGCTAAGGTATTGACTTCCAAGGGACTCCTTGAGAGTTGAGACTCAAGCCTATAAGTCAGCTCAAGCTAATATGTCACAGAGAGCTCCTTCAACAATAGCAGCTGATATTGGTACCTGCTTTCTCCATTCATTCTTTTCTTACAGCAATAGGGTTTTATTTCTCTTAGATCTCATTTATTAGGCATCTTTTTCCATATTTGTTCACATTGCCACCGTATAATTCTTGCAAGCATCCACTTACCACCGTATAATTCTTGCAAGCATCCACTTAATGATGTAACAAGTATAGACATCATCCAGTGTTCAGTAGTTAGCAAAATTAAGTAGTTTCTATAATTTCTTATTTGCCTTCCTGAATAATCTTTTTTTTTGGTAATAGGTACAATAAAAATATTGTTTGGTGGGAGTACATGGATAGCCAATTGAGGTATCTGATGTGGCCTTTGTAAACTGTCATGTGTTATGTAGAAGATCAAATGTTGGTACTCTGCATATTCATGGAAGCATGTGGATCTGCCATCATTTAAGATTCAAGACCAGCAGCAGTCCCCATCTGATTGAAAAACTATTGCTAGCCCGCAAATATTTTCAGGTGTTGAATTGAAAGCTTTGGACACAATCCCTATTGGCACTTGTTGGCTGTGCTATATTGATATTGATAACCATCAAATAATTACTTGATGCATAAGCCTAAACCAGCTGATGATTCTGCGTGTTAGGTAGGTGGATAGCAGAAGCATCTAATGGCCCAAATCTATCTTCATGTATATACTTTCAAAACTGTGAGTTCCTAGCAATGATATTGTGATTTAGTGCACTTGCTTCTTGTTCGGGATTGAGTTCTGACTGTAGTTACAGTTGGTAAATCTCCTAATAAAGTAACATTTATCTTGAACTAATCGCCCAACCTTTACTGTTCCTATTCCACGTAGGCTGTAATTTTCATTGTTGCTTACCAGTCTTCCCTTTTATTGGGGGATTTTTGGATGTAAAATGTCATAGCCTAATCTTATCTTAAACAAGCATATGGAAAAGTTGAAGAAGCACCGGGGATAAATGGCATAAATAAATTGTAACCAAACATATCAGATATATATCTAATATTAAAAAGACAACGAAAGAAAGGGGAAAAAAACAAAGTATTTCACTGACTTAAAAAATGAAACAAAATCATTTCTAGCTTTAGCTGTATGAGAAAACACAAATGGTGAAAAGCATACCCTACTCTCAGATTCGACTCGAGTCTCTTCCAAACATGAATCGTCGTCTCCAGTCAGATATCACCAAAAATCTTGTGCGCCAGCTGATTTGCTTGCTGAACTTGCAAAGAAACATCGGAGGATGAGCACATGCTACCAGTATTAGTAAAGCAAAGAAACATCGGAGGAAGTTACCTTGCATAGACCGAATACCAGAGCCACTGGCTGCCACGACCAACTGAAATCCAATCAAAAGGAAGTTCAAGTTGAGCTGCAGCTTCTTCTCCTCCCAGTGGAGCAAATTGCCCGAAATGCTTGTACCTTAATTTCAAACCACCGTAACTTTAGTTGCTAAGATTTTTTGCTGAGAAGAACCTTAGCTTAGATTTCAGAAGGATAATTAAGAAACTTCAACTTGTACCTGAAGGGATGAAATCGATGGCGTCCTGCACCCCTGAATCTAAGAGGACCTTCAGGATTCTTTTCGCATTGCTCCATGCGATTGAAACAGTTTGCAAGATAGGCACCTTCTTGAGCAGCAACCTAGAATATTGGAAGAAAGAGTCACAGAACGAAAACAATTAGATCAAAAGTTGGTGGAAGGCCCTCAGACGAAAATAAATTCTCCGAGTTTAACCTGAGCTGTCGCAGGAAGGTGTTTCATCTGAGAATCCACTTCAGATAGAGCTTTCTTAAACTTTTCAATATCAAATTCCATGAAAGCTTTCTTTGGATCCTCTTCAGCATTTTTGAGTAACACATTAATATTCTTCAACTGTTTCTTGTTCAAATAAATCTCCACTTGAGGGTACCTCTCACAAATGTCCTTAACAACTTCCTTTAAGTCTTTTACATTTAGTTTACCAGTATTATTCTTGTCTGCTTTACTGAATATTGCCGAAATATCTTCCTGAATAAAAGTGTAGAAATGAAAAGACACAGAATGATTTTGTCATAAATAAATGTTAGGAAATGAAGAAAATGAAAAAGGGAAATAAATGGCTGGAACAAGATAATTACTGAAGAAATAAACTCGAGGCACTGATCATTGGAAGATGAATGATCAACTATATTCATGTTTGCAATGCATGACTTCAATAATTCAAATGATTTAGGTTCTACATACCATAACTTTTCTCTGATTTATCGTTGCACAGTCACCTAGAGCATATACATTCTCACATCCTTCCACCCTCAGCCATTCATCAGTTGCTAGAACTCGCCTATTGGCCTGTACCCATAAGGTAGATCATCATTATCTGTGAGGGGAATGATATCAGAAAGAAATAGGAAGTGAAATCCAGGAAATGATAATCTGGTTTAAAGAAACTAACCTGACCAATTTGCTTCATGAAGTCCGTTATCACAGGGCGAGTGCCAATTCCTGTTGACCAGACAACCATCCCATATGGTATTGAAGAAATTTGGCCTGTTGCTCTATCTTTAGTGCAAATATCTTTCTCAGATAATTTTACGACCATTGATCCCGTCTTCAAATCAATGCCATCTCTTTTGAACTTTTCTTCAGCGGAAGCAGTAATTCTTTTGTCAAACCTACATTAATCAAGCAGTTGACTAAGTGCCATGAACTTACTTGCAGCACCAAAAATTGTATTCTAAGATCACTATCTGCCTCACATGTTCAGAATATGATCGCCTGCTTCCAGAAGTGTGATTCTTGTGAACGCTTTAAGCGAAGGATATAGCTTACTCAAGTCATCGATGACAAAGTCGTGAAGCGCAGCAGCAAACTCCACACCAGTTGGGCCACCACCAACAACTACAAAATGCAAGATCTTCTTCCTTTCATCATCACTTAAACTTGGAAGACTTGCTCTTTCAAAACAATCTATCACCGACCTACGTATCCTTTGAGCATGTTCTACTTCCTGCAATAAGACAGATATTCAATTTTCCTTAGCTTAGTAGCAACTCTATCTGCATGCAATGCATCAAAACAATCAAATTAACCCGAAAAATATTAAGAAATTGTCTATAGTATTACTGTTAAAAGCAACATTGGAAAACTAGTTTGTAACAATTACAAAAATACAAAGAAACATTTGTTACATAAATACCTTTGGATTGGGAAATCACTTGAAATGCCCTCTAGATAAACCCTCGAAAGGCATTTTTTTGAAAAGCCTGTTTATAAAACTTTTTTTCTTTTTAAACCTTGGGAGCATGTTATGATTAGTGAAATAAAGCAGTTAAAGCAATCAACAGTGTAGCTGACTGAGTACCTTCAGAAAATGAGCATGTTCAACAACACCAGGCGTGTTGAATGTATTTGCTTGAGCTCCCATGGCTATTACCAGGATGTCATAATCCAGGGCAAATTCTTCTTTCCCTCCAAAGGTTCTGTCTTCAGTGGTTCGACAATAAATTTTCTTCTTCTCCGCGTCGATCTTATAGCATTCAGCCTCCTTGAATTGAATATCCATACCTTTCTGTCATGTGAAACAAAGAAAATACAAATTGTCTAAGTATCTTCAAATTAATGAACTCTCACATCTTATATTATTATCATTGATGTATTTATCTTTACCTTCCTCACAATATTACGAATTGGTTCGACAATGCTGCGAGCTTCGACTGTGCCATTTGTAACACTTGGCAACAAGGGAGTGAATGCAAAATAATTGCGGGGAGAAACCACTTGAACTTCAAAGGAATTACTTTTCAAATTTTTCAAGAAAGTGGTGCCCGCCCAGCCAGTGCCAAGCACCACCACCTTCTTTTTCTTGAATTCACCCTCCCCAGAATCACCGTAGATGCTTTGGAATGGTCTGCTATCAGAAAATGCCACTACACTCCCACCACTGCCAAAAACAGTAGAAAAAATTGAAGAACGTGAGTAAATTTAGCAATATGATAGGACATACAGGTACCGTTTAATAAGAGCTGAAAAGATCAAAAACAAATCAGAAAGTAAAACTTAATGGCAAGTTTAACAACTTATCATTACAAAACCTACAATTTACAACATACAGTAACTTTATTTGAGATTGAGGGTTTGTAACTTCTAGTGTTTCTTAATGACTAGATATTTTGTTAAATATAAGTATGTTTGTCTGGGCTAAGTAATAGTAGCTGCTCAAGCAGTAGCCAAAGCAAGACAAATCACAAATACGGCTAAAACTAACGAATTTGAAAACTTTTAATTCGAACAATGAACAGAACTAGGAACATTGAATACATTCAGAGTTGTCGATATCTTAGATTTATCTAAAATTTATTTAATATGATTTTGAAATTCTAATAAAGAAAAATGAAAAATATTATCAACAAAAGCAAAATTATAAAAATTCAAGAATAAAAACGAAGTAAAATAAAGCAAAAGTAGGATTGAAGACGATAATTACTTAAAAAAATAATCAAATTAAACTACCTAACAGTGCCGATAACAAGAATCTTAGCAAGCAAGGAACGGCCTTGGAAAGCTCCAATGGCTCCCTCATAAAACGTGTATCCTCGCATTGTAGATAACTAAGCCCTGAGTTTCTTGCTCTACTAAAAACTAAGAGAAAAGCAAATTATTTATTTTTTGAAGAGAGATTTTATAGAGAAAACGAGAAAGTAGCTATTTTGCGGCCGAAGGCACAAAACTGCAAGCGAGGCAAGGCGCGAGGGCTAAGGAGAAACCGTCACGTAATTAAGAGGAAAAAAATTATATATTCTTTTTGACTTGAGTAACCGGCAAGGGTCATGATCTTCTCATTTAGTAGGAATTTAGGCACAGGTTGTGTGATTACTTGGCCACCAAGTCTCGGGTTCTTAGTCTTATTAAACGGCGACGTATCAGCGGGTTTGCGATTTTGGATGGTTTGTTGCTGAATGCAGATCCCCGGACCCACATTATGATAAATAGGATTTCAAAGTCCTTCGTGCATAAACAATCCGGACAGCCGGTGACTTAAAAAGCACATTGATGGGGATGATCCGAACCGTTAATTTCACTATTTTAATTTATGTTCGTGGTTGTATCAAACTAGGTTTTAAGCCATTAAAACAACTAAGCATCGTGATATTCATTTACCAGTTTGAAGGTGGTCAAAAAAAAAAAAAAAACCCCACACACACTTCAGTTTAAGACTTTAAGCCATGAGAAGAGAGGATTGAAGATGAAGACTCACAAGTCACAAACACTGTTGCTTAAATAAGTGTAGTTTTGATAATATTTTGTTAACAAGATTCTTTGTACAAGCAAATTCTTAAATTAAAGGTTTCGGATATGTTGGAACTGCTATAAGGTGGAGTACTAATGATAACTGCTATAATTTGAGGGTCATCATCTGTGCAGTAGAACAGCACGACCTTAGCCACTGCATTAAATTAATTAAGATGGAATTGATCATGCGCTGTTGCTTTATCATTTTGTATAGAGCCACCCAAGTGCTTGACCGAGTAGTTTTGAAAACAAAGCCTTCGCCGTGTGGTCTGTTGAGCTCTTTCGTAATTGCGCCTTTAAAGAAAGTGATCTCTTGGGCTATCTCGGAGCTTGTACTGAAGTATGATTAAAGCCATTTCATTTGTCTTATAGGTAATGTCATCAATCTTACATCAAAGTTTCGGTGTGCAGAGTGCAGACTCTAATCAATACATACATTTAAAAACTTCCTGCGAACAGCACTTGCAACTGGACAAAAACTATGCGCTAATTCTTCTTCCATTCTCCTGCTGATAAAGGCGTTGATGCTAATAGAGATGACATGTCTGATATTTGGGTGCCCTGTCGGCAACGTTTTAAAGTAAAGATTCTCTGAAACCAAAGTTGTTAATCACCCCATTCAGCGTTTTTGAGTTAATTAAGGATCTTTTGTTTTCGATATTGTGTTAGTTTATAGAAGCAGTTAGTAACATCTTTCTAGACTCTGCGGATTAGCATTAATTAATGTAATTAGTATAGTTTTATTCACTTGAAATCAATAGAAGTTCTAAGATTCTCAGTTTCAGTTTCCTTTCCTCTCTTCTCCTTCATTTTCTTGGTTGCCAAACAGCTTAAATTTATCAAATCCAACTTTTGCTATGTTATAGCAAGATAGGTGCATTTTTTATGTACTTTGTTTTGGAGACTTAAAGACTCAATTTCAATCTTCTCTGTTCTATGGTTTAAACTAAAACCAAAAAATTAGTGCTCAGCAACAGGCAACAAGCGAAAGCTCCTGCTGAAAATTAAGCTAACTGAAACAACATAACTAAACTTAAATTTAGGGAAAGCCTATTGCATCACTAGCCTAAGTATTAATATTATGCATTTGTAGTTGCCCTTATTTTGTAATATTAATGAGTAATGACATGGGCAAGAGAAATGAAATGGCTTTTAATCATGCATGTGATTGACTTACTGGGTAAAGATAGTAGTTATTGATTAACTAGGAGATAATAATCTAAATAACCCCTTTTTGTTTTGATTATTATCTGTGAATAACGAAATGCTTCCAATTGCAGTTTTAAATTGGGGAATATCACTCTGTTTCCTTTCATAATAATGTTCCTGAGAAAATTGGTACTGATGCAGAAAACTTAAATTGCAGTTTTTAATATTATTGTGTGCATGCAGTTACCTGCGAAAGCAGGAGTCTCAGCCCTGCTTTCAGGAACAGATCTGATACGGCTAATGTCAAATCAAGTGATTAACTATCACGGCAATGGATCTCTTGAAATTAAATGTAATGGTCAAATTTAAAATTTTTCATACAAACTAAAACAACCATGAAATTAAATGAAACGAAATAAAGCACCCTCACTCATCCCTTCCTAAACAACTACAATTAATTATCATTATGCTTTATTTTATCTTGATGTATTTTGAAAAACGGACTTCACAATGGGGGGTAGCCTTCCTAAAAGCTAACACATACTCTTTAGAAAGGCCTGTGGAAACTTCCTATATTAAACAGAGTATGAATACAAGCAGCTTCAGTGATCAAAGGTATTTGAATGTATGACCCGGCAAGAGCAGACCTAATGCACGCCAACAAAACGGTGATGTATGCGAATCCAATACCTGCCCAAAAGTGCATTCCAAAAGTACCGTGATAGTGAATAAGCGGCATAAAATTGCACGTATACCAGAAAATCTGCAGGGCAGTTTCCATCAACATGCCCATCATCATATGGAACCTTAAGAAGTGAGGCAAGTCTTTGTTTTTCACAATCCCAACATAAGCTATGAAGCAGTAGATCATAGTGAACCAAATTGGTAACCTGGAAATGGCTCCTGGGACGAAGTAGATTAGATTTTCAAACAGCTCATAGTGTTCTGACAAGGGATAGAAATACAACCCTACATCCGATATCTGCAGAGCAATTAAATAAGGTACACATGCTAAAGTCCTCCACCACCATTCTGGCTTCACAGTTATTGCAGGTAAGCGGAAACCAAATGCATCCCTAGCAGCAGCCCTTGGCAGCATTGCAGATCTGTTACGTCTATGTAAATTAAAGCTTGTGGGAGACAGAAACTCTTTTGCGTCACCTAAAAATGAGTTTGATGTTGAAGATAGTGAGTCAACAGAAACTCTTTTTTTTTTTTCATAATGTGAGTCACCAACAATTGATTAATTCCCTAAGCTAGTTTCTTAAGTGGCAATTTATTCGCCCTGAATGCAGAGGCTTCGTAAATTCTCTTATCATAACTGTTTGGGCAGCCAAAAAAATAAAAGAAAAGATTGACATTGACATACCTGTAGACAAGGAATGCTCCTTATATGATCCCCGATAACTTTTGCTACTTGATAGAACAGGATAGTCTGACACATTAGAATTGCATGCCACAATCAAGGGTCTACACGCCCTGGAGGTCTGGGCACATCTTTCTTTAATCGCATTCCTGTACCTGAATTAAGACCAATATTTAAAGGTTGAACACTATGATCAACATAAGAAGAGTAATTGAGACATTTCTAAAGATAAAACAAACTCCAGTCACAAACATTTGATGACACTTGGATCAGGTCAACAATATAACTCTTGAGCTCCAATGTCCTTTTTAATTTCTGTTCTTTTTTCTTACATGCGATGTTTGAGACATTTTTATGTCTGTCGGATGATTAAGCGAGGTTTTGGCACAACTGCACTAATTCAATATCAGAGGACTCTGACTGCTTGCTTTTAACACCGCCCCCACACCCCCCCAAAAAAAAAAAAAAAAGAGTTCACCAAAGAATTTTACAAATACAACTGTTGTTTTGTTTTTATCCCAGAACGAACAACATCAGCCACATACAAACATGCAAACAATAACAATGAAAAAAAAATACAAGCCATGACAAAAATCAACAATGTATAATAGATATTCAATAACAATTATTGATATCTTAGATTTATCTAAAATTTATTTAATATGGTTTTGAAACTTCATAAATAAAGAAAAAAAGAATAATACCATCAACAAAAGCAAAGCTATAAAAAATGGAAAAAAGAAAAACATAGCAAAACAAAACAAAAGCAAACTAAGCTATGAGAAAATAATAATTCATTTACGAGTAAGTTAACCAAAAAAAAAACGAACAATAAAAACAATATTATGAAAAAAAAAAACAAAAATAGCGTCTATTGCTTTTTTTTTTTAAGTTAAAAAAATTTCTTCAACAGACTTGCATGTGATCTATTTCGTACAACAGCATATTTTTGCAGTCCAGATGGTAATAGAAATCATTCGATGGAAAAAAAAAAATCATCACTACCTGACAGTGCTGATATCAAGAATGTTAGCAAGCAAGGAACGGTCTTGGAAAGCTCCTGCGGCTCCCGCTCCCCCATAAAACGTGTAACCTCGCATTGTAGATAACTAAACCCTGAGTTTTTGCTCTGCTAAAAACCACGAGGAAATTTCACTTTTAGATAGATTTTCTGGATAAAACGGGAAAGTAGTTTTGCGGCGAGGGCACAAAATTGTAAGCGAGGAAACGGTGACGTAATTAAGAGGAAAAAAATAAAATTTGCCCTTTTTGACTTGTCTAACCGGCAATGTAGGACACGTGTACAATCATGATCTTCGTACTTAGTAGGAATTTAGGCGCAGGTAGTGTAATTACTTGGCCGCCAAGTTTCGCGTTCGTAATCTTACTAAAGGGTGACGTATCAAGGGGCTTGGTATTTTGGATGGAGAGAGAAGATCCCGGGGCCCACGTTATAATAAATAGGATTCCAAAATCCTTTGTGCATACATCGAGTGATCGACCATGACATACAGCAGAGTCGCGACAAAACAATTGTGACAGAATGTGACACAAGGTATAAAAAAAACACGTTGATAGGGATGATCAGAACCGTTGATTTCACTATTTTAATTTATGTTCGAGATTTTATTAAACTTAAGCCACGAAAAACAACAAAACAAAGTGATATTCATTTTCCAAATTGACGGGGGGAAAATGAAAAAAGAGCAGGGGGGAAGACACCCACTTCGGTAAAGACTTCAAGCCATGGGAGGAGAGGATTGATGAAGAAGACCAGTCACAAGAGCTGTTGCCTAAAGTAAATATTGAAAACCAAAGAATAAACATTTCACAACTAATGAAAATACTATTTTGAAACTCAATTAGTAGATCAGTTATGTTACAATGTCTATAATTTTAACAATATACAGATATAGCAACACCAGAAACCATTTTATGCCATCGTCTCTAACTTCTAAACCTTGCAACTTCAAATTTTGCTCATTGCCGTCCGCAAGAAGAGCAGGAAAAGCTAGTACATATAGAAGATAACCTATACAGTGGCAATGTTCAAAGAAGAGAGTATGCAGTTTATACATGCAACAGATAATAGGTTTCAACCCTGCCTTGAGAAAATTTAAGACGGTTCTCAAGCTGCTGCCTCAAATTCGGCTTGAATCTCTTCCAAAAATGAAACGTCTAGTCCAGTCAGATACCACTAGCACCCTCGTACGCCAGCTAACTTGCTTGCTATATATAAAAAGTAATGATTTAATTAAATTCATGGATGCACAAACCATTTACATTCGACAAGCAGAAGTCGATAATCACCTAGCGTATACAGAATACCAGAGCCACTGAGTGCTATGACCCATGGATACCCAGTCTCCAGGCAATTCAGCAGCAGCCTGTTCCCCTCCCAACGGAGCAAATTGACCAAAATGCTTGTACCTGGTAATCACAGGGTTTCAACCATGCACAAGTTAGGATTGCGAAAGATAAGGAACTGACTGAGAAGTGATCTTGACTATCCCCGTCGGTTCTTTCTGTCTAAATAGCAATATCCCAATTTTGGTATATTAAAATTTTCCAAATCTGAGGTCAATGGTGTGCCAGAATGCAGCATAGAAGACAAACAACTGGGTTCAAGCTCTTTAACTTTTGTGCTAGTCATGACACAGTTTGCAGAAATTTTTATTAAAAAGAATAGAATGATATCAACTTATTACTAACATGTTACTAATTGTTATGAGTTTGATGCCCTAATGACGTTATAATACACATCAAATGCCTGGAAAGCCAGTAAGAACGGATTCGACAAAAAGTTATTGCAAGTGTTTCGTTGATGGGTTATTATATGCTGAAGCTTTTTTGAATGCATTGCTCATGTGCTTCACAATTATAGAATGTGTTATCTGTTGTTGGTTATATCTACCACAACATAAGATTGGGAGAAGACAACCTATGATATAGCAATGCTGCACTTCTACTCCTACGCTCTTTTAGCTAAAGAGGACATCCTTTGCTTCCAAAATCCACCTTAACTTGTATGTTTCACAGCCACAGGAATGTTGCATTAAGTTACTGAACATCCAAGGCATTAAGTTACTGAACATCCCAGAAAGTGAAAGATTTCCTTATCATTGCTCTTCAAGGTCAGAACCCTTCGTGAAAAGTGCAAATTTTCTGATAAACTGTAAACAATGAATAGATAATGCCAGAGGAATGCTATATGGATTGCAAATGGGTCAAGAAAAGGCTAGTACGCATTATTTGTCCCAACCAAAGCAATGTCAGTGTGAACACTGATTTATGTTTGGTCCTCATGTTAAGAATCACATAAATTGGCTACTGTCAAAAACTTAAACCCCAAAGTTTTCTGGTGCACTAAACAAATGAATTTTTCATGAAATATTTCAAATTTGAAATGTCTAACTTGTGCATCATCATAGCTTATATATCATGCAATAGCCATTTAGGATGACGGGACAAAACTTTGGAGATAGTTATACTAAAACCAAAAGTAGATTTCCAAGGGTATCCAATTTTGCAGTAATTTTTAGTGGTTATCTGTGGTAAGCATGCATTGCATAGAAAAAGCACACAACTCAAGTCAAAGAGAGAACCATGCTGATCACAACACCGAGCAAACAACCAGATTTGAGAGAAAGAAATGTATGATGTACCGAAATGGACGAAAATGATGACGCCCAAGACCTCTAAAGCGTCGAGGACCTTCTGGATGTTCTATACATTGCTGCCTGCGGTTGAAGTTCCTAGCAAGATATGCACCTTGTTGAGCAGCAACCTGGGGAGAGACATATGAGCAAAGTGCAAACAAAATCATAAGTGAACTCTAGCCACTATAGCCCCATTTGGCGCAGCTGCACTGCCACAGAGGAGAAAATTTCTCCTCTTTTATAGGCATGGGGCAGCTGTGCTTCGCTAAACGGGCTATATATGAAGGACAAATACCTGTGCAGTTGCAGGCAGACTCTTCATCTGCGTATCCACATGAGATAGGGCTAATTTAAACCCTTCAATATCTACTTCTGTTCTTGCATTTCCCTGAGGATCTTTCAACAGATCTGTCACATCATTCAGATGCTTGTTCTTTAGATAGAGCTCCACTTGGGGGTACCTTATGAGGATGTCATCTATTACATCTTGGAATTCTTCAACAGTTAGAGTACCAGAGCTGTCCTTGTCTGCAGCTGCGAAGATGGTTGAAATATCTTCCTAAAGGCACAGCAACATAGTATTATAGGTAGAAAATTATCACAATCTACAGATGGATTCAAAATTGCATTTGGGAATAAGAAATTTCATTGTGAAACTAAAAATAGCGAGAGAGTACAAGAAAAAGACTGAAATAAAGAAAGCATCAGCTGCCATATTATTATCTTGGAACTGTGTATTCTTTTCAACTCTGTGTGTATCTCGAAGAGTAGTCTCCTGTTCTTCATTCATTTTTCAAAATAAATAAAGTTCTCTTATTATTATAAAGTTTAATGTACTTAGTAAGGTATTCAATCTTCAAAAGGCTCAGGTCCCACAGCTTGGCCTAGCTGCTATATTGGTTGGTCAGGTTTCACTGAATTAGTAACTTTTTGGAGTTCATCAAGAGAGCCATTTTCTGAAAAGAAAATACGGAAATCAGGTTTCAAATCATAGAAATATTAATAGGATTCAAAAGATTTTCTTTCTTAAAACCATTTGTACTGTAAAATTTAAACCAATGAGAAGACGGAAGATGACAGAAGCCTTCACCAATGTAATAACAATCTGATAAAACTACTTGTACAAGTATTAGTAGTAGGTTTCCTTCTCCCCACCCCCCCCCCCCCCTCCCGGACAAAGTACAATGTGGTTTAACAACATCGACAAATCGCAGGCCATATAGAAGAATCTGTAATTGCTTATAGATGCTGCCATGATGGAGAACAAAAGGAAGTAGCAGAAGCAGGCCACTTCCTGCAGATCTAAGAACAAAATCAATCTGCTAAAGTTTCACATACCATGACTTTACGTTGATCTATAGTGGCGCAATCACCAAGGGCATACACATTTTCACATTCCTTAACTCGCAACCATTCGTTAGTAGCCAGAACACGTCTCTTACCCTGCAAAACAAAATTCCAGGCATAAGCAGTTGAGAAACACTAATCAGTACTGGCTCATTCAGGAATGTCAATCGACTCAAACTTGAGACAAAAGAATAAAGTTTATGTCACCCTGTTAGGCTGCAAATAATGAGCAAGAGGAATGCTAGGGATCACAACATTTGAGTCCCAACTTGAATCCCAACTAAAGTGGTATTCATCAATTGGATAGTGGAATAAAGTAATAAGTAATTTTACATTCATCATCTAATAGATAAGTGACACAATATTGAGACTCAATTTGGGACTTAAATGTTCAAATCTTTAGCATTATAATAAGTTAAGGTGGGAAAAATGAAGGTCAAAATATAAATTTCAAATTCAAATACATCACAAGCACAAGATGCAGCCTACCTGACCAATTTGCTCCATGAAGTCCTTTATGACTGGACGAGTCCCCACACCAGTGGACCACAAAACCAGTCCATGGGGTATTGAACAAACCGCTCCCGTGGATTTTATCTTCATAGTCATTTCCTTATCAGAAACATTAACAACTCGACATTCTGTTAGAACTTCAATACCATCTCTTTGAAATTTTTTTTCAGCAAATGAACTAATTCTTTCATCAAATCTGCAGAGAGAAGGGATTAAATTTTTTAGTTTTCAAATTATCCTGCAAAGATGACTTAAGCTCTTCCTGAGATGCTAACAACAAGTATTCAGAATATCAGATGCAATGCAAGAGGGGAGAGAGAGAGAGAGAGAATGGAATGTTCCTGTCTTCCTAGGAAATTTAAAGTTCCATTACCATTTTCCAGATAAATGCACTAAACAGAATAAGGAACTAACATCTGAGAACAGAATAAATACCTTCAAAGCAGAAGCATGTGCTAAATTCATCTCATTTAGCCTCTTTTTTAATCTCAGATATAACCACATAAATTGAAGCCAGATAACTCACTATGACTAAAATGTAAGCTATCCTAGGTAGTTTTATTTTACCCCATATGTTGTCACACACCAATAAGTGGAAAACCTGAGGTTTATGCTTTTTTGGGCCACTCTAGCACATTGGTTTTTTCAGCTGCTCAAGGCAACGCCTTTATGGAGTCTAAAAGACCTCATTTGTGAAGATTATGGAGCTTAGTATCTATTTCATGAAATATATAGTAGAAAAGAAGCCTACTTGCATCTTCCATTGATGTATAATTGCAATTTAAATAATATAAAATGTGAATGGTCAGTTCCTTACGAGTTCAGAATATGATCTCCAGATTGGATCAATGTTATTCTCACAAGGTCTTTAACAGTAGGATACAAATTGATTAAATCTTCTTGGATATAGTCGTGTAATTCTGCAGCAAACTCCACACCAGTAGGCCCACCTCCAACAATTACAAAATGAAGGTTTCTCCTCCGTTCTTCTTCACTTAGCCCGGGAAGGACAGCCTTTTCAAAACAATCAGTCACGGTCCTGCGGATCTTCTGAGCATCTTCTAATTCCTGCATTCGATAATTGAGCATTTTATCAAAAAGAATCTAAGTAGCAATTTATTTACATCTGCAACTTGAAGATAAAGGAAGCAATAAAAGAAATGTTAGAAAAATTAAAAACCCGCGTTTGAATAATAAAATTTATGAACAAATCATGCATACCTTCATACTGTGAAATCTAATGTCTTTACCTTTAGAAAATGGCAGTTCTCCAGTACACCAGGAGTGCCAAAAGTATTCACTTGAGCTCCTACTGCTATAATTAAGTAGTCATATTCCAGAGAGAAATCTCTAGTTTCTTTGTCAATATTGGACTTACAGAAAACCTTGTTTTTTGCAGCATCAATCTTGATGCATTCTGCCTCCCAAAATTGAATTTCTCCATTTCTCTGGCAATGAAAAGAATGTTCTGATAAATAATGCAAATAGAATAGCAAATCAATTACCTAGAGTAATCACAATCTCATATTTGCAATGTCATGAGACCAAAAAGCCATTAATGGACAAAAAGTGACAATATATACGCGAAGTGTGATAATGTGAAAGATAGTTTATCAAACAATGCTGAGTGATTCTAGCTGCGCATAAGAAAAAAAAATAAAAAAATGTAAAAAGGTTTCGAAGCTCTTGTTTTGCTTCCACTACCTTCTTTATAATGTTTCGGACAGGCTCAGCAATGCTACGTGCTTCAACTGTTCCACAGGTGACACTAGGCAACAAAGGGGTGAATGCAAAATAATTCTGAGGCGAAACAACCTGAACATCATATGACGAAACGTCGAGATCTTTAAGAAAACTAATACCGGCCCATCCAGTTCCAAGTAGGACCACCCTCTTCTTCTCGCGCTCCTTTTCACCATGTTCACTAGCAGGAGGTCCAGGCTCTGATTGCGATTCAGAGTATGCCACCAAACCACCTCCACTGCAATAGTTCAAATGAAAGGAAACATACAATTAGAGTTTAGACTTGCTCAAACCAGAAGTTTTTCATCTGCAAAAAATTGAATTTTTTAGAGATACAACTCTTAAATTATCCTATGATTTTGTTTCTGTTTAGAGTAATAACTAAAAAGAAGCTGGATCTATCACTTCTCACTCAATCATCCAAAGTGATCATAAATGGAACGACAATATTCAGTAGCATTAGTGAATGATGATTACATCACAGACTGCTAAGCCATCTGAGGAGATTAAAGTAAAATCATAATAATAATAATTCAAAAAAATTGAAAGTTATCAGCTAAAGTAAAACAAATCCTCGAACAGCTAGGTTAAATAAGCATATCAAATAAGTGGAAGAGTACAATGAAACTTGATCGATGCATAACATGGTTTTTTGATTTCATAAACATTCTAACTTTCTCTAACATTTCAAGAGCAGTGAGGAAATGAGAACCTGAGACTGAGAGTGCAGAGAACGAGAAGCCTGGAGTAAGTAGAGCTTCCATTGAAAGCATTTGAAGCCCTCCGGACGAAGGAGGACAAAATCGTCATTTTACGAAGCTGTTTGATTTCAACCAGATCTTTTGTGGTGAGTCTTTGGAGAGACCAGGGAAGAAAAGAGTCTCACCACTCACATCACACAATCTGTCTGTCACACTGTGATCATTCTGCTGCCTTATTTGCAGAGGGATTTGCACCAAATATGATTCATTAGTACTTAAATGCCAAGAATAGTACGACTCAATACTCCAAATGTCAAGAATATGACACAATATGATATGAAAATACACAAACACCCTTTTATTTAACACGCTATGGCATTTTGAATGACTGAAGAAATTGATTGCGAAATTGTATATTATTTCAATTCAGAACTTCAAGTTTCACATTTGTCAAAGTTTTAGACTTCTCGACTCGAGACTTATTTAGAGATCGAGGAATCTAGATTATGATGTAAACAAATATTTAAATACTAAACTCAATTATTAACGATCAACATAACACATTTCACTAAGAAATAATATGTTGCTTATACGATTAAGTACAGTTTATCATATTTTACAAGAAAAAGTACTAAATAAAAAACACGTAACACTGATAAATTCAATACTTTTATTTATATAGTCGTAAGTAAACAAAATAAGAATTTAAATTAAGAAAAATTAATCTTGTGATAAATATTGAATAAAAATGTAGTTTGTTAGAAGTGAATGTGATTTTTAACTTGTTTCTAGATGTGTTGGTTGAAGAAGTATTAAGTTTTGTGTGAAACTTAGAAGAAAGATGTTTCAAAATTTTGTAGAGAGAGACAGCTCTAGATGAAGATGATAAGGGTGTGCTAGGCAAAATACTACCAAAATGTCATATACATTATATTCTCTAAATGTTGTCATATTTAAGCAAAGTGAAATTTGTTTTGTTGTATATAAATAGAAGAGTAGTGGTAGGGAGTGAGAAGTGTGAGAGAAAGAGGAGAGAAATGGCAGCACATGTTGCCGTTTCGGGCTCCCTTAACTCTCACACCCATTAAGCCAAAAAAATATAATAAAAAAATAAAAAATATAATATAAAGAAAGACAGAGCTAATAGAATCAGATCGAAAGACAAAGCTAGAGAAATCGAAAGACAGAGCTAATAGAATCAGATCGAAAGACAAAGCTAGAGAAATCGAAAGACAAAGCTAGAGAAAGAGATCGAAAGACAGTATTTTCCCAGAGATCAAAAGCTAAATCTAACGAACGCTGCCCCCTTCAGCAAATCTGCACACAGCGTATCCCACTCTCTCATTCCCCCTTTCGTTGCCATTTTCTTCCTTCTCTCGAACGCCGTCGCCAACAACACGACCACCACCGACGCAAACGCTGACGACGACTAGTACAATTTCAAGCACTCATACATGCTATATATAGTTTTGTCAAATTAGAAATTGATTCTATTATATACTTGAATAGAATGAGTAGTTGATAGAGGGATTCTATTAAATTGATTCTAAGCTAAGCATTTTCCTTAATTGTACAGTCCTATCAAATTAAAAATTGATTATATTACATACTTGAATAGAATGAGCCATGCTAGGTAGCTCATAGATTGATTCTATTAAATTGATTCTAATCCAAGCATTTTTTTATAATTGATTTGGTTATATCAATTTTACATTGAAAATATTTGGTCTTTTTAGTGAGTATTTTGATTTAGTATTGGCTGATTTATATATTGGTTCATTTAGAATTTTTTAAAATTTAAATTGCTAAAAAGTTAATGGATTAAATTATTGTTGGACAAAAATTTTATAACAACTTATTCTTTATTTTTAATACAACTGTTAATTGTTTTGTAGAAATGGAAAATTTGGAAAACGAGCGTGTAATCAAAGAAGCGGAACTAGAAAAATATGAGCCAGCTTTTGGGATGTTATTTGATAGCCATGAGAAAATGTTTAAATTTTACAAAGCCTATGGTAAACAATAAGGGTTTCCTGTGAAGAAGCTAACTAGTAAGAAAGGGAGTGATGGGAATGTAAAATACGAGACATTTGCATATGGTCATAGCAGGAAGTCAGAAAGTAAATCTAATGATCCGCTGAAGTTGAAACCTATTATGAAAACTGGTTGTGATGTGGTGAGAAATACAAAATATAAGGTAATACTCTATATTGAAGTGTGACAAGATAATAGGTTGCCAAAGAAAAAGTCTTTATTTTTATTTTATTATTATTATTATTATTATTATTTAAGGCTCAAAGGGGTTAACTATGGATAAATATTAATAATGTTGGCTAGAAAGGCTCAAACGGACCAAAGATGGCCTTTCTGTCATCTTTTAGGGTTCTAAATAATCTTCCATATCTACTAGTTAGATAGATCTTCAGATGTGGCAACACACACTTGTCATTGGATGATGCCCTTTTGTCTCTTGAAACGCATCCCAGTGGATACGTATAAAGAGCAATTCTCCAGTTATGACCATTATTTCAGAAAGAACGTGTCCGATATAGTCTTGGGAATCTGACTATAAACAACCCTGTTTGCCAGTTTATAAGAAAACTGGATAGGAAGCCTATCCTCGACCCATAGAGGGCGTTCAAGCCGTTTATGGACGTAAAACCAGAGGAAGATGTGAGCCACAATCACAATTACCTGTAAATATCCTTTTACTATTGTTTTATTTTACTGTTGTTTTATTTCACTGTTGTTTTATCAATTGCATTATTGTCTTTAATAATTGAGTGCTTTTTCTTTTACTATTTCCTTTTTGACTCTGGAGCCATGTGTTTTACGCGTTAATTGACATAGACATGCTACCTCCTATACAACTGTAAATCATTGTCACCAAGATCCTTGATATATGATCCTTTTCTTTTACACTCATAAATTATTTTTGAGAAGCATCCCAATGGCAGCTACTCCCAATAAATAATTCAAGAACATTTGTGTGCTCTCTGGATTTAACTATGGCAAATATAAAGAGTTCGTTGAGGCAGCCATCGATCTTGGTCAACGCATAACAGAAAGAAATTTGCATCTGGTTTATGGAGGAGGTGACCGAGGGTTATCAAAACTAGTCTCAGAAGCTGTTTATTTCAGAGGGAGCCAAGTGTTAGGCATCATCCCAAGAAGCCTCAAACCGTTGGGCTGTATGTCTGACTCACCAACCGGAGAAGAGTTAGTTGTCTCAGGTATGCAAGAAAGAATAACTGAAATGCTAAATCATGCTGATGCTTTTATTTTCCTACCAGGAGATCTTGCAACCCTAGAGGCACTAATCACATTAGCATCTTGGGCATATCTGAACATTCATTAGAAACCCATCGGTTTGTTAAATGTCAATAATTTTTATGATGGCTTCATCGCATTTCTTAACCATGCAATAAAAAATCATTTCATTCATTTCACAGCAAAAAAAATCTTTATTTGTGCTCATACTACTAACGAGTTAATTGATTTGTTACAAGCTTATAGACCAGAGTCAGATCCCAAGACCCTTGTGTTGGAATGGCAAACTAATGATGGTAACAGCAGACGTAGTAAGAAGTGCAAATTAGATTTAACTCTCCGCTTGTAAATATTTTCTTCTGTGATACAGCACTCAGGTGATGTCTTCTAAACCTTATTTTCTTTCAAACATTGAGGACAATGTTCCGTTCAGGTTGGGGGGAGGGAATAATTGACAATTCTGGAATATCTCAATCTTGAAGTAATTTTTAGCCGATGGTGCATGTTGAGTACAGATTCGGAGATCCAAGCATTTCATTTTAATAGTTTATTCCAACAGCTTTAATTTAAATTAATATATTGCCTACATAATTGTCATTATAAATCCAATCACCCACTAAGAAAATTAATTCTACAAGCAATTAAAATCCACCTCCTCGTGGGATCGACACTCGTCACCATTGATCTATTCTACAATAGATTCGTGCACTTGCGAGTTCAATAAAATTTGCACAACATGATGCTAGAATTGGAGGTTGTCAGAATGAAGATGAAAAATAGGTTCTTCTAATTTTAATCCTTTAACACAATCACGGATTGAGTTCAGACAAAGCTAGGTATTTCTCTTGTAATCGTAGAATTAGTGCAAGTGTAATTGTAGGATTGAGTTCTTCTAATTGAAATGAATGAACATGCGGGACTTAACATTATCCAGAATTTTAATTCTATTATTATTGAAGTTGGTGGGCATGAAAATGTTTCATTCTTAGAGAAATATTGTAGAAATTTGGTGGATAAAACAAGGCGATTACAGCTTGGAGAATGAGATGCTATGGCAATTCTTAAGTATTTCCAGAAAAAACAAGCTGAATGCAAGGGTTTTTTTTTTTTTTTTCAGTATTGATTTAGATGAGCAGGATCGATTAAATAATGTATTTTGGGCAGATCCGAGGAGTAGGGCAGCTTATAAATATTTTGGAGACCTTATCACATTTGACACCACGTATCTTACCAATAAGTATGACATGTCATTCGCTCCTTTTGTCGAAGTTAATTATCATGGCCAATCTATTTTGTTAGGATGCAGATTAATTTCACACGAGGAAACAGAGACATTTATATAGTTATTTGAGGTGTGGTTATCATGCATGTCTGATTTTCTGTCAATTGGTATCATTACGGACCAAGACAAAGCAATGTAAAAGGCATTGAGAATGTTTTTCCTACGACTAGGCATCGATAGTGTTTGTGACATATAATGAAGAAGGTGCTTGAAAAGTTAGGGGCTTTTAAAGAACGTGAAGGTATTTTCTTCATTGCTTTCTGCTATTTATGATTCATCGAGCCCTGACATGATTATGACATATGATTTATGAGATAATAGTTGGTTAAATGGCTTATATGATGAGAGACATCGTTAGGTTCCATATTATTTAAAAGATAGTTTTTGGACTGGAATGTCAACAACTCAGCTAAATGAAAGTATGAATGCATTTTTTTGATGGTTTTGTTAATTTAAAAACAAATTTGAAGCAGTTTGTGAAGCAATATGAAAATGTTTTGAGAATGAAAGCTGAATTAGAATGGCAAGCAGATGCCAAGTGTTTCAGCGAAAGAACTTCATGTGTGACAAGATATGAGATGGAAAGCAGGTTGAAGAGGTGTAAACCATTGCCAAGTTTAAAGAATTTCAACAAGAATTAACTGCACTGATGTATTGTGATATACTGGATTATGTGGGATCAGTTTATGAAATCAGTGAATCATATGGGCAGGGTCAGAAAAGAAACTTTGAAGTTGTTTTCGAAGAAAATGAGTGTGACGTTACCTGTGTTTATTCAAATTTTTAGTTTAGGAGGATTCTTTGTAGACATGCCCTTGCAGTATTGTTACGTAACAGTATTAAATTACTTCTAGAGAAGTATATTTTATTAAGGTGGAGGAAAGATGTGAGGAGATGCTATAGTAAGGTGGAAGTTAGTTATGACGTGCAAAATTTATCCGTTCAGCAGGAGAGATATGATAAAATGTGTACTGCTTTCGCTGAGGTTGCAGACATAGCGGTTGATGATGAAGGTAGTTATAAATTTGTATTAGATTGGATTCAAAAAGAAATGATAGATCTGTCCAAGCAAATTCATTGTGAATATGTGGAAAAAACTGCTGTTGGTGAAGTAAATTGTGGCAGCAATAATGTTGAACGTACAATCAATAATCCAACAGTGGCACATTGTAAAGGTCGTCCTCTTTGTGTGAAGAAACAATCTTCAATTCGTAAGAAACCTGCAAAAAAGAACAAGACTACACAAAAAATCGTGGTTTGGTCAAATACATATATATATTTTCTAATTTCATATACAAATATATGTTTATCTTAAATTTCATTTGGTCAAATCGTTTAATTATTTGTCATAATTTTATAGGATTTATAAGAAAATGCTTCGTCATCTTATGAAATGCTTAATGAAATCTGCACACAATAGAGTAGCGTGGGCATGGTAAGTTTGTGATTTTTTTTTTAAACTTTTATTTTATTTTGAAAATATGTAACTAAATATATTGTTGAGTGTCAGTATATGTTATAGGAAGGAAGTACTATTAATACAAATCTTAACCAATACGGGACTTTAGGCTACTATAATGTAAGAATTAAATTCAATATGAAATTTTATTTTAGAATTTTTAATATGAATTTTACATATATAAATTTTTTTATTTGCTTAGGTACCTATATACCCATCCCAAGTTGGGAGAAATTATATTTATCCGTCATTTTCTTATAATTGACATATGGTAAGTTGTTGTCTTAAAATTACAATTTCGTAATGTATAATTATATTTTTAAATTTATAAAATATGATATGATTTTTTTTGTGCATTATAGCAACTAGTCCCCCCCGTATACTTTGCAATCACATCATTCGTCCCCTTCGATGACTTATAAAGAATCTGGAAATGAGACTTTCCAACAATTACTAAATCGACAATGTAATAAAGATAACAATTGCCATGATTGATGCTTTGCTATCATTTTAGTTAAATTTGCCTTAAAACGATGAATTGTAGTAATGAATTATTAACATACGAATATCATGTTTTCAATGACATCAATCATTGTATTATTATTTTTTCCGATAATTTTGTTAGTTTGGTGGTTTTTTTAAAATAATTTTCTATGACATGTTTTTTATATTTTCGATGACATCAATAATTTTTTGGACAACAATATGAATCTAATTTCATATTATACATGTCTACAAATTCTGTCTGAGTACATAGTACCAAGCGAAAATAGCTTAAAAATAGTACTTGAATATAAAGTAGAATACAACAATTACAAGTATTCTAATGAAATCATATTCTAGTGTCTGTCTCCTCTAAAGTTCATTGTCAAACAATCGCCTTTGTACTTCACATTCTCGTATATACTCAAGTTCTTTATGAAACAATTGAAATTTAATTGATAAACACTCAATCTCCAATACCAACTTCCTAACTTCTTCAATTAACTGATCATTTTTTTCTTCGTTAGGTTTACGGTCATCTACCCATTGAAAGTTCTTACATTTTTTACATTTCCAAAATTTGTGATTTGGATTCTTTGTTGTATGTGATGTTAACAACTCCATCTGATCACCACATCCATTACATATTTGTAGCAAGTTTCGAATTTCATTTGTGCTAGACGACATTGTCATTAATAGGTTACTTAAACTACCAAAAAAACTAGAGCAATAAAAAACAAACTCAAACAAAACATTTTCATTTTATTTTTAAGGAAAGTATCCACCGACTACCTAATGTTTCAGATTTTTTTGAAAAATACACAATTCCTTTTTTCTTTGCTTGAATTACATCTGAAGTTCTGATTAACTGCATTTTTCACTTAAATCTCTTGATCGCTTAAGATTCCAAAGTATTTTTTAACAAAATGACTGTTTTGCCCCCCAAAATTAATGCTATAGGATAAAATTATAATTTTACATTTGGGGGGCAAAATTGTCATTTTGTTAAAAAAACTAACGGAATCTTAACGGTCAACAGACGGAAGTGAAAAAGTGAAAAAAATTATAACTTCAGGTATAATTCAGGCAAAAACAAAAGGAATTGTGTATTTTTGAAAAAGTAAAAAAAATCAGGTGGTCGGTAGATAATTTCCTTTATTTTTATTAGCACCTAGCATAAAAAAACAATTGAAATGCCTTTATTATGATTAAAAAAAAGGAGAAGCTAGAATTTCAAATCATGACAATTTAAGTGAAGTTCGAAAGAAAATAGGAGAAGAAGTTAGCATAAGTGTGCTTATGCTACACTGAGGTTCAAAAACATCAAACATGTAAATACATTACCTGAAATCTGAAAATTGAAGACAATTAATATTTATTGTGACACTGAAGCATGACCTCATTTTTTTTTTCTACTTTTCCTCAAGTAACAGAACTTTGTGTGATATTCCTAATCTTGAACTTTATTAGCAAAGAGATGCTATTTAAATAAATTTAAGCTTATGGTCTTTAGATGATGGATGAACCTAGTTGGCTTGTGAATAACTCCTGGCTAATTGTCTTTATTGCTAGAAGACAAGTGAGTTGATTTGGGAGCAGTACAAAAAGATTAATTTTGATCATGCCTCACATTGATGCTACTATGAGATTTTCCACATGACTATCTCAAGCAGTGGCGGTGCCAGAAATTTAATCTACCGGGGGCTTTGTTTAAATAATAATATAATTTAAAAAAGATCAACAAGTAACATATACCAAAATAAAAGATTAAAAAATAACCTTATCATTAAAATACAAAATAATATAAATTTAAATCATATATATATAACTAACATCTACTTGTTTTCATATGTTAAAAAGATTAGAGAATAACCTTATCATCAAGGATACAAAATAAATTTTTTTTCATATATACAACAATAATATCACTCAATTATTGATCTCTTATATGATTTCATAAAATTCATAATTGAAAATGTTTTTTTTTTACTGTAGTTAAGAAAACTAATAAAATCAATAAATAAATTAATAAATACAATTTATCCTTTTTAGTATTAACTATTTTTCATGTTAGCTTACCAATGTTTTTCAATTTTAAAAATTTGTTATTAGAACCCACTTTCATAATGTAAACATCAAGTTAGCTTACAATTTATCCTTTTTAGTATTAACTATTTTTCATGTTAGCTTACCAATGTTTTCAATTTTTAAAATTTGTTATTAGAACCCACTTTCATAATGTAAACATCAAGTTGAATTTTAAGTACTATAAGATTTATTGAAGAAAAATTATTTGGATGAACTTAATAAGTTGAAATAGTTTTAAGGTCCAAGAAGCTTCAAAATAATAATATTTCTTTGTGGGTTGGAAATATAAAAATAAATACTTAATATTTTAGTTATTTTTAAATTTTAAGGGGACTTTTATGATAAATTAAATTAAAAATAAAATAATTATTTAATTAAATGTGTAAATTTTAAAAAGTCTAAGGGGTTGAAGCCCCCTTAGGCTTAATGTGGCACCGCCACTGATTTCAGGATAGTTTAAGAAACTTTCCTTCATAACACATAGCTATATGTTTTATTGTGGTAAAGAACTCAAGAAAGCAATATGTTGAAAACCCCACTCCCCCTCCCCCCACCTAAAAAAAAGGGGGAAAAAATCCTTTCAAAATAATAATAATAAATAAATAAATAAATAATCTTAGGATATTGATCAATCTTGACAAAGAATCATGTCCAGTTCAAAACATTATATGAATGGTTAAACAAATGTGTGGTATGGTGTTCGGAACATAATTCGTTCATTTCATGTATTAAATTTTCGAGTAAATTACTATGTGAATGGAAACTTATTGTTTTGCTTATATAGATGCATGTTGTATTTTAAAGTTCATTTCATATATGAATAGCCGACATGAGGTTTTTTAATTAACTTTTGTCTCAGATCAAGATTTTGTTCGATTATAGGCTGTCGAGGGTGGTGCAGATTATTAACTAATTATGCTCGTAATTTTACAGAATGATTGTGTAAATTACATAATTACATTTAATGAGTATCCATCACCTTTCAAATTATAAGATTGCAACTCACGTGTGTATTACATATGATCCATTAATTGCATACATGATATTTCATCCCAATCCAATGGACAAAAAATAATATGATAATTTCTGTAAAAATTAGATACCAACATTAACAAACCAGAGCAATAACAAAGCAATAACTTGAACCCTTGAAAGCTATACCCTAAGCACAAACACACTAACTTCAGGACCTCTATTGCAATCAAGATTCATCATGTAAAACCCTAAAATTCAATAGATCCAACAATCTTGTACACAACAGAAGATCAATTATGTACAAGGCAGAGCTAACACTAAATCATTCTATTCAAGTATATAATAGAATTAATTTCTAATTTGACAGAGCTATACACAGCATGTACGAGAGCTTGAAATCGTACCAGTCGTTGTCAGCATTTGCATCGGTGGTGGTCGTGTTGTCAGGAAGGAAGCAAATGGCGACGAAAGGGGGAAAGAGAGAGTGAGATAAACTGTGTGCAGATTTATTGAAGGGGGCAGCGTTCGTTAGATTTGGCTTTCAATCTCTGGGAAAATGCTATATGTCGATCTCTTTCTCTAACTTTTTCTTTCGATCTGATTCTATTAGCTCTGTCTTTCTTTATTTTTTTTTATTGTTTTTATTATTTTATTGTATTTTTTTAGCTTAATGGGCACGAGAGTTGAGGGAGCCCAAAACGGCGGCATGTGCTGCCGTTTCTCTCCTCTTTCTCTCACACTTCTCGCCACCAAGCATTTTCCTAAATAGAAAACTCCTAACTGTATTGATTGGTGGAGGAGATGATGATGATGATTATTATTATTGTGAATTTAATTTTTTTTCTTTTAAAATAAATTTAAAATGACGTCATCTTGGATGTGTTTTTGTCGGATTTTGATTTTTCAATTATTTTTTCTTTACAATATCATCAAAGGTGTAACTTGAATAAACGCATGCAAAATAAATTAATTAAAGTCACGATTGGTTTCGCGTGTTTTATAGTGAGCCACTAAAGTCTAAAGACGACTTCTGAATTTAAAATTTTGAATAAACGACAATGCCAAGGTGTAACTCGTGAAGGATACAAAATAAATAAATAAATTAATCTTCCATTATTTATTTTGAAAAGCAATAAAACAGGGTGTAGATAGAAGCGACAAGAAAGAAATGCTTCCCATAAAGCCAAAGAGGCAACCTCTCGGATGTGATCAGTGAAACAAACTGCAGTTAACTGGCTGATTTAGCCAACAACAAAACCAGCGATGGAGCAGAAATTTGGTGGATTATATTGGAGATTTAAAAAAGCAAATAAGATTTTCAATCGGTAAAAGGCCAACATATATCAAGATATTGTAATGTTCTCGCTTATTCTCTCACTAAAAGAGTTTTGAGAGGTTCGAAATTTATTATATGACTAGATAAATTTTCAAGTGATATATTGTGATTGTTTTTTTTTTAGCTCAAATGAATGCAAAGAGTTACTTTCTTATAAAAAAAAAATGAAGCTATATCTGCTGCCTCCATTACAAAAATTAAAAATTCTGACCATGTGAAACTACTTTTATATATTAGTCTATTATTACTTGAGTAGGTTGCTATTGGCCAAGGTGCTCGCTAATTACGGTTTGAAGGAAACTAATGAATTGTTTTGAGAGAGTAAAAAAATTAACTTGAGATTTAACAAGTAAATTTCAGCCATCTTCGCAACATTTACTAGGAATAAATGAATTATACTCTAAGGTCCACAATCTATTATGATTTACATGGATGTTGTATAAAACTATAAACCATGCACCGATGAGCTATGACCTATCAAAGATGAAACGCATGTGCACTACAGGCTGCCTGGGGCAGTGACTAGTCGTTATTCCCACGTTTTTCAAAATGTGACATAAATGAAATTGTTTATGGTTTTGTAGCGATTGTTGTTATTTAATTTATCATTCTGAATATTGAGATGCAACCAAAAAGAAATAGAAAAAAGAGGACAGTCTCTCGAAAATACTTATATTTTCTTGATTGTATTTTATTGTTAGATCTAGAGACCAAGGATTAGTCAGGGATGAGAAAGAGGCAACGGCAAATATCTTTTTGGAGTAAGGTTAAGTTTAGTAATGTTGTAATTTATAAAATAATCGTTGTTAAATGGGCTAAAGAAATAATCAACCGTGAAGAGAATCAATCAAACATTTGATAAAATTATTTTTAAAAATTTTATAAGTTTTAAAAGCAGTTGTACGTATTTGATAAATTTTACTGTAAACTTGCTGTAAGAATATAAATAATTGAATTGGACATAATATTAAATAAAATTTGTTTTAATATTTATAACCATGTATATAATTTTTTTTATTGTATACATATAATAATTGGCAACTAAACTTAATTTTTATATTATTAATTTTGTATTTTGTTATTTTAATTTAATTAGTAGTAATAATAATAATCTATTTAAAGTTAGTGATTTTATTTCTTAATTTATAAGGATAACTTTAGATTTTTACGATATATATGAAATTGTATAGGTTATAAAAGTGATTTTTATAATTAGATTTTAGGAAATTACCATTTTCCTGTTTTTCAAAATTTATTATAGGATAGAGTGATTTTACCAAAAGTATTTTCTAAAAAAATTCACTAAAAATACCAAAATTAAATTTTAATTTTTCAAAATCATTTTTCAATCTCTCAAAAAACAATCCTAAGCAAACACTAAGTATCATTGTGCCACTTGCATATATTCTTTGTTTTGGAAATCTGCCTGTTTGTGCATCAAGAAAAGGAGGGAAACAGAGGAGAGGAGGGGGGGGGGGGGGGGGGTGTGTTCCATATACTTTCATGATCTGATCATTACTTAAATTTTTAAAAGTTCATTGACAGGTGGTATTATTAAATTCAATGGTCAGAGTTTGTTTTTAATTAATTATTTTAACAACCTCTTAAATGATGCGTTTTAATTCCTTAAAATTACTTATCATGACTAAGCTTTTCTTGCTTAACTTCATAATTCCGTAATTTCAAAAACATTAATGAGAAAAAGAAATTGAATAATAAAAAGTGAGATGAAATTGATACTGGCACAGGCCATGCATGAAATTGATACTTCCTGCCGTGATTAATTGGCGCCACCCTGGTCGTGTCAGATCTTTTGAAGCCTTTCTCATTGCCTTTGAGGGGATGTTCTTTCTCTTATTCCGTCGCCTCTAGCAGGTTCAGATGAGCGGAGTAATGGGGTTTTCAATGAATTAGAAAACTATAAGCGCAAGATTACTAATTTCAACAATGAAGAGATCGACGTTGAATCAATACTGCCTAAGCGACTGTCACATCAGATTAATGAAACTTTGGGCTTCCTGCCTTAGATAACAAGTTTAGCGATTTTAAAGTTTTCTATTGGGAGGGTTTTTTTTTTTCTGAATTTGACAATTGAGAGAGAGAGAGAGGAGATTTTATTGGGTTTTAGAAAATAAGGAAAATAAATTATGACTGTTAAATTTACACTATCACACATCATAGATTTTAAAAAGTTTAATTGACGATCTAATCAGGAGAGAATCTGAACCCTGAGAAGGAGATGGTGATTTATTGATTAGTCTTGTTTTCGAGTCCCTCTCTTCTTAAAGCGCTACGTAAAATTATGTGTTTGAATTTTGCGAGGGGTTGGTTGGTTGAATTTTGTGCTGCAAATGGGTTGGTTGGTCTAATTCAATGTTTCAAAGTTATTTGACAATTTACTCCGTAATCCTCTATGGTTATTATATAATTAATTGTCATAAGTTTATTTCTTCCATTACGCAAAGAGTATCAGAGCACATCGTTGTTTGTCTAGGTATACTCTACACCAAATCCCAATAATGCGTGAATGGCTTTCCCAGAATAATTGATCCCATATTATGTTTGCTTTTGTTTAGCTAATGCTTTTGCTTTGCCGTGCTACTAATTTTCTTTTGTGCTTTCTTTCTTAAGGGGTAAGTTTTTGACCCAAAGGCGGGTTTCTTCATGTTATTTGTCTATAATCCTGTAAAAGCTTTGTTCCAGAATCATAGCGAAGGAACCTAAGAACTAATACATGATATTGCACACCACAAAATGAACCATACATGTTTTCATCAACATTTGTTTTGTTTTCCTTTGCACAAGTGAAATTAAGCGATCGTTCCTCCGGGAGGAATGTACATTTTAGTAATTTGGCTCAAGAATAAATTGCAACTAAATTTTTAATATGATAAAGAGAGAGATCCGAGTATTGCTGGTTTGAATCAAAATACAAACCATAGATTAGACTTGAATATAATTCATATTAGAGATTGATTACACCAAACAAGGCCCAAAAATCCATACCTAATTGAGATGAGATACCAGTGATGAGTCCACGAACCATTTAGAACCTCCAGTCCAATGCTGTTATAGTGATGGCAATTGCAAGGAGATTTGAAGAAATGTTGGTGATATAGTGGGAAACAGACCTCACTAACAAATCAAAATCCTGCTATTGACACAAACGCTCCCAAGATAAATTAGAGATAATCATAATACAAAAAAGCAAAAGGTTACAAAATGATTAAAAAACAAAATGTAACGTATTATAGAGTAGATGATTGTAGTGCTGTTATTTAACTCCACACTCGTTGAAATACAAGAGAAGAAGCTGATGACAACACATCAATTTCTGAGTTTTTTCAGACCCAATATCTATCTATAACAAGGTATAAAGGGCATAGTTAAAACTCAATTCAACAAACAATTTTACCAATTCAAAGCAAAATGTTAATTCCACTAATACAAAACAATTAAATCACACATATCATATTCTATAAGCCTCAGTTAAATCCAGTAATATCAATGCGTTGTAGCTTCTGCCAGGTAGGTTCATCCCGACTCCACTACACCTCAAACAAATTGGATGGAATCATCATCGGCATTTTCATATAATCAAAATACAAACATATCAAATTCAAATCAATCTGTTGAATAAATAAATTTTTACTTTTTGGGCAATTAAGAGGCTCAGAGTATGAAACAGCTTTATCAATCAAGAATTCTCTGAAGCAGAACTGGCATATAACTGTATATATTGCTCGTCATTGCCAATGAAACTACCAATTAACATTCACACAAAACTATCAATTAGCAATTTAACAATAGAATTATCCGGGTATAGTACTATAAAACTAAGAAGCTGGCTCATATCAAGAAATTCAACCATTTTTTTTATCCTTCCACTTCATAGACACTCTCAGAAGCGCGGATAAATATATATAATCATAGCCAAAAATCGACCTAAAATCAATACAATACATGATCTAAATTAGCAAATAAAAAATTAACTATAGCGGTTGATTTTAGAGGCAAAACTATTGAAAAAAGATGCACCCCCACGTGAACACCCGCCGAGAATTGAATATTTGCCCCCATGACTAGCCTAATTTTCAGAGAATTAATGCTTTCGAAAACCAGCTAAAGGTGTAAAGAGGCAACCCAAAAAAGAAATCAAAAATTTAAAAAAAATTGTGAGGGATTTAGCCGTTACTTTGACACAGATGAGCCGTGGAAACGAAAAAGAGGCTAAACTGCAACACTAAACGGCGGCGATTTAGCACAAGCATTGGGGCTTCTTCGTCACTTATGAGCTTCAGAGAAGCCCGGGGTAGCGTCGTGCAGATGCAGAATCAATCAAACTAAGACGACACAAAAATTTAAAAAAATGAATAAAAAAGGAAAAATCTACATTTTGGATAAAGATAAACCCTAATTCTACTTCACAGCCTCCTAATTTAGCTAGCGACATTGTGAATTCTGTGGAAGGACGACGTGCTTATATAGAGATTTTGAAACCCTAATAAAAAAGATTGGAGTGGGAAGCTGGAAACGAATGGGATTATTCGGCCCCTTTTTTAGGGTTATGTATAAAGAAACTGTAGCGCCGACAATATTTTTAAGCCCAAATAAAATTAGAATGGGCCAAGGCTGAGCGATTCACTTGATCACCTCCAAGCTTTGTTAAAACTAAAGAAATTGAACTATTGGCACCCCTCTAATCTCTGGATGAAATTTTAATTTTTAGTTTTATTTATTGTATTTTCGAAAAATACATTTTTTTTTCAACACATTCTTTTAATTTTTTATTTAATTCTCATTTGCCTCTGACTTTTAAATAATTCTCATTTGTCTTTGACTTTTAAATAATTCTCATTTGCCTTTGACTTTAATTTTGTTTAAAGTGAGTTTTATAAGGATAATAAAGAGTGCCAGTCGCTTCTCTCAAATTGAAAAGTACAAGTAATTTGTCACGAGTTACGACCAAAAATTTGACCTGAATTTTTGCTGCGTTAATTTGAAGATGTTAAACTTGTAATATTAAATATTAAACTTCTATGGCATAAAGTAGTTACATAGAACATAAATTGGTAGCATGAAACATAGAACTTGTAATGTTTTACAGAGAAAATCACTCGGTAGCATCAAAGGTAGGATATGCAGACAAAAAGGAAAGTGAAAAATCCTCTCATCTCAACAATGAAAATTTGATCCTTAACGTCGACAGTCTTCTCAAAACAGCCCACTTCAAGCGTGCAATGTGAAAATGGTCGTGAGAGGAGTTCTTTCCTTTCAAGATATCATCCATGTCAAATGCCGGTACCCAGCCCACTTGGCAGTGACTCGAATTCCAATGGCCAAGGCGGCACCAAACAATGGCAGTGGTACTTTTCTCTTTGTTGCTAAGACTTGTACTTCCTCCTTTCCTTCTCCAAGCTTCTTTGAATGATGAAAAATAGCTAGAGCTAGATATGCAGCCATTGCCAGTACTCTAATCCAGGGCTCACCAACAGCTGCTAGCACAGCTGCAGGGGGTAAGGCAGATGTAACATCATCCCTCCTTTTAATTAGCCGTGAGAAACCATACGTACCCAATAGAAGTGTCCAGAAGAATGGCTCGGAGATCTGGCCTCCCACAGCTGCATATCCAATTAGGCCAGATAGTGTCAGAAGATATGGTTGGCAGCTAATAGCATTTGGAACAGTGGCTTCACCAATGGAAAGAACAGCTGATGCAAGCATGATTATGAGGGTCAGTTCACTGACAGGAGTATATGCCACTATCCCAGAGTAGAAAGCTCGAATGGAGTAGATTGCAGTCTCCACACAGAAGATCAGGGACGTAAGTGGATCCCCTACGAAATGGAAAATAAGGGCTAAGACGAGTTTTAGGAGGTATCCCACAAATGCAACAATAGTCAGAGCACCCTTTCTCCAGTTAGATAGTTCAAACAAGACTGCCCTCCATGCATAGACTAGGAAAGCAAGAGCTGCACAATCATTCCAAAAAATGAAGATGTTTAGTCAGCATTGGCGCTATTTTTTTGTTACAGTTACCTTCTTGTGTTTACTCCTTTCAACATGAAAAATAAAGCACTTCCCAAATCAAATAATCTAGTTGCATTTTCACCATATAAGTGATAGCCTAGGATGTGAACAGCAAAGAAACAAAGAAACACAATATGCACAATCAAACCTACAAGTCTTATAATCTTTGCATCAATGACTTGGAAGAATGTGCACAAACTTTTGCTGAGGCATCAAAAAGTCTTTATTTAGCATGATTATGGGAAATAACTGATATGTTTACAGAATTCTGTGAGAGCCACAATACATATAATTAGGTCTGTTCACGGATACATAAAATGGATTAAACTCATCAAATATAAAACCTTATAGAAGAAGCAGATTTAAACATAAAGATCTCTTGGCTCCCATATCATTCAACCATTAAATATTACTACTTTCTTGGTCTCAAATAGCTGTCTTATTGCATAACAAAACTACCAACCTATCTACAGTCCAAATTTCTAATGGATCAAAATATCCAATACCTATCTCGCTTTCTCTCTCTTCAACTTTCCTCTACGTAGGGAAATGCATGCTTTCCCTGCTTTTCTTTCTCTGTGCATCCTCCATGATAGAAATTTGAGTTAGGGAGCCATCTCTGTAGACTGTATTTAGACAACAGACTAAACATAGAATTTACCAGTCATGGCTCACCAATAAGGCTAAATATTTCACATCAGGAAAAAGATCAAAATGAAAAAATTGACTAAGTAGCTCACATGTTAGTAATTGGAGGTACATCCCAGACCATTAAGAGTCCTGACAGGATATAAGACTTATAATGATAGTCCTTTCTAACAAAGAGGTTTTTGATCAACTGCTTATTTTCTTTCCTTCTACTAAGGTTCATTTTATAACTACAAATTACAATCTCATGATTTTTAAATATTGTCTCTAAACGAAAGTAGCAAACAGGTTCCTCTTTAAGTTTCTTGATAGTAATACGCTAAGAATCTTTTTAAAAATGTCCAATCTGAGTCTATTCCATAACTTAAATCACATTTAGCGCAAAGAAGCCACCTCATGAATCAGAAAATAAACAAAATTCGACGCTTGCACATTATTCAATTTCTTTTCAGAATATTTCAATAGTTATATAAAAAAAAAAAAAAATCAAATTTAGCCAATCTCTTGAGCCCAATTCACCAAAAACTTACCAATAAACCAAGGCCACTTGACAGGAATGTCAGGTGCTTCTTTGGTCAAGTGCCTAAAACGTTCAGGCATTGTACTTTCACCTCTGGCCAATCTTTCAGCTTCATCATCAACACTATGTGCAGTCTCTGCGCTTCCACCGTTGTCTGCATTCACGTTGAACCTCAAAATTTTGATACTCGAAAACCCAAATCGTTCCTTGCCGGAAAATCCAAGAAAGCTTGACCACGTGTGTATTGGTTCAAGCGAGCGAGTTTTGGTCAAAGGAGAGATTTTGTTATGGGTTTGAAGCCAGAATCGAGAAAGGGAACAGGTTTTGAGATGAGGGTCAAGTTGGGGTTTAAGGGTTATGTGGGGAGACGAGAGAGCGGTTGAAAGCATCATGCTTTGGATTTGGAATATTTACAGAAACTCTACCATTTATTTTTGAGCCCTGAATATGATGAGTTCACTGAAAAACAGAGTGAAGGATTCTATTCGGCCCATTTCTCCCTAGAAGCCCAAATTGTTTGATCCAGTCGAATTAAGCTTTTGAAAATATGAATCATGAACTCATCATTTGGCAAAGAAACTCTTTAATCTTCATATATTAATTGGTTTACTTAAGAAGAAAAATCAATTAATTTCCCAAGCAAATGGGGTTTAGAGTTCTAGCCGGCTGTCTACCAACATGATCACTAATCTATAACAAAGAAAAATATTATTATAATAATGTTATATTTACTAAGTTTAGATACTTATTAGAATACTTATTGATGTATCACTAATAGTTAATGTTATGTGTAGGATATTAATTAATTTTATTATTAGTTATTAATTTATTATTTTTTGCAACTCACTCAATGAACAACAAATAAGATGTCACATCATTAAGTATTTCAATTGAGTGTCCACCGTGAATAAACATAACATTACTCTTATTATATTAGAGTTAAATATAAAATCATCATAAGAGAGTTTCAATAAACTAATAATGTAGATATTATTATAAGTTAAGAGTAATTTTACGATAAAAAAGCTAAAAGTTAAAAAAACAGCACACTCTAATATAATGTACTTTGTACTATAGTGTATTTAAATATGTATTAGGCCTTTTAATTTGTCTTTTATTTTAATAAAGTAAGGATTTTCTTTATTGTAAAATTATTAGTAAAAGATTATCCGTTATATAAGTATTTCTCTTTTTAGTGACAATATTCACCAATATAGTAGATTTTTTAAAAAGAAGAATAGTTATTTGAAAAGCCGAAAATTTTATTCAAAGAATGTTAATTAATTTTAGTTTAGGTTATAGTTATGCTGGTTCAGCACACATGAACTAATTTGTGACTACAACTATCATGAAATAATGCTACAAAATATCTTAGGGTGGTGTTCGGTTGAAAGAAGAGGACAGAGGAGAAGAAAGTAATTTGAATTTATTTTTCATTTCCATTGTTTTGTTTGACATAATGTATAAAAATTTAATTTTTATTAGAATTTAATATCCATTACAATATATAATTTGCATTATTAGCTCATTGGAATGGAATTCCACATGAAGGAGTGAAGAATTCAAATTCCTCTTTTGATAGAAACCAAAACTTCTAAAATTACCCTTCAACTTTTTGACTTAATATTATTAAATATTATCAAATAATTATTATTTATAATTTTATTTTATCAATTTAATATTATAGATAATTTTATGTTTAATAATAATTTAAACAGCTTAACAAAAACAAATTTATTTATTTAATTAATATGAAAATATAGAAATATATATTTCACAATTCATAGGCTGTTGGACTGCCACCACCGGACCACCGCCAGTTCTGTCACCACTAGCGCGTGCAGTCTCATTGTCAATCCTGTTGGACTCGCCAACCAAACAAACAACATTCATACGTTATTGTTGAGGTCAATAAATGAATGTAGCTTTTTCAAATCTAGTTCAAATTGTTTAGAAATGTTTTAACTTCCACAGATCCGGAAAAATTTAAAATCTTTCGGCTAAATGAGTTGGTCCATTACATAGATTGCCCATCTTTGATAATTTTCATGTCATTCACGAGACTATATGCTATGATGTAGTGCGATCTCGGATGCAGCGTACGACAACTCTTTTTTCTTTTCTTGATTTTTAAATGATATTTTAAAATTCTAATCTATTGATTAAGAAATTATTTATATTATATTATAATTTATTTAGAAACAAATTAAATTAATTATAATTATTTAAATTAGTAATAAAATAAAATTATGTTAAAAAATTTTAAATAAAATTTCATTATAAATAAAAGTATGTTATTTAAAATAATTTTTTATTAGTTATTTATGTAAACATATTATATAAATTTATTGTTTAATTTTTTGAATTATATTTATGATAAATATTGAAAGTTCAACAATTAATGCTAAGATTGTCTAAATTAAAAATTAGAGATTGCTTTTCTTTATATAATTATGAAACAACCAAGATGTTAGAAAAATATTTGGCTCTCCTCTCCTCTCATTTTCTCTATTTTCCTCCACTTTCCTTTTCTCTCATTTTCTCACATTTCTTCAAACCAAAGATCACCTATTGGTGGAGGTATTATACAGTAATTACTTTGACCACTCTAATTATAACAAAAATAATTTATTACGAAACTACCCATCATGTGAATTATTATTGAAAGTAATTTATTATAAGTCAATGTTATATAATTACTTTGAATACCCATATTGCACAATCATTATTCAATATATAATTTTTATATCTTAAATCTTAAAATTTTTATTTACAACATCTTAATCAAAGCTTAGATGAATAATTAAGAAATTATTATTTTGAAAAAAAATTGACTACAAAATATGTGTAATATTTCCATTTTCTTAAAAATTAAAATATATATAAGTAATATAAAATAAACATTTTTTTAAAGGTTTTCACCCTTCTTCTTTACTTCATCTTCTTCTTCCTTCTCTCTCATTTTTTTTTTCTTTTGGCAGTATCAATAAAATATTTTTCTATTATCATTGTAAGTTGTTTTGGGTGTAAAATCAAATACAGTCGAATCTCTACAAATTAATACTTGATAAATTAATAATCTCTACTATATAATAAATTTTTATGGTCCTACCTTAGGCCAATGGACTAAATTAATAATTTGATAAAATAAAAAGATAATACTTTTTCTAAAAACACTTATATAACTTTGTGGTCCCAATCAAATCATAAATTAATAATTTGCTAGAACTACAAATGTAATTGATTATGATATTTTAATTAAATAAAATATGACTTTATTGTTACTTATTTATATAAAATATGACTTTATTATTACTTGTGTTTTCTTAAAATTTAAATTTAATTGGATCTTATATTTTATTTTTCTTATTGCATCTAGAAGCTGTGGTGTTACTTTCTCAAATTGTAATAAGAAATTATGAAGTGTTGTTGATGTATGTTAATTGAATTATAAATACTTTGTAAACTAATGAGTTATTAATTCATTGATTAATTAATAAGTTATTAATTCATTGATTAATTAATAAGTTATTAATTCATTGATTAATTAATAAGTTATTAATTCATTGATTAATTAATAAGTTATTAATTTATTGATTAATTAATAAATTATTAACTTATTGATTATTTAATTTCTCTTTTAATTAATAGATTTTATATAGTCCCAATGCTATTAATTTATAGGGGTTCTACTGTATTGAACATAAATAAATAAAACTAATAACTAAAATAATATCAAATAATTTGTTTACAACTTGACTTGATTATATTGTTGTAAGTATAAGTTAAATCTCCTAAAACTAGGTGTCTATAGTTTTATTATCATTTTAAGTAGATAAATTTAATTAGTTTAGTAGTTTAAGTAAGCATTTGCTTTTTTTTTTTTTTTTTAATTTTAAAGAGTGCACAAAGTAAAACTTATTTTTAAAAAATTAGTATATATGTGTATAGTGTAATAGAGTATGAAAGGTAATTTTTAGGGTAAATATTTGTTTCATTTCTATATTTTAACTTAAATGCCTATTTAATCTCTATATTTTAAAAAGCACCCCAAAATTCCCTTACAATTAATTATGTTACATTCTTTCCCTTACCTCTTTTTGGCTTTTACAATAATATCTTTGCAAAAATATTCTTGACATTAATTAATTTATCTTTTAAAAAATTAATTTTAGCAAAGTAACCTATAAATATTAATATGAAAGAACTAATAGTTTTTGTACCCATGCAACAATTTTGCTAATAAATATTTATAAATAAATTAATATTAGCCAACTTAAAGCAATATTTAATATCCTTGCAACAATCTTATTAATAATTATTTTAGAAAAATTAATTTACCAAATTAACCCTAAAAATAAAATAATGATATAAAATTTGAGTAAATTTTTATGTTACTTTTAAGGCGAATTTGATAAATTATCATTTTTTCTTTTCATTAACATTACAAAAATATTGTTGTAAGTATATTATTATAAAAATAAAGAAAAAATAAGGATAGAGGTATAAAGTGTTTACTAGCAAAATAGATAACCAAATCAAAATATAGAGACGAAATGAGCATTTACCCCAATTTTTAAAATGAAAATAGCCATATCATATGTAGTAGTAAAATAGTTTTAGTTAATTTCTTTTTTTTTTTTTATAGGAATTTTAGTTAATTTCTTATTAGATGAATTTTTATATAATGGTACCCATGGATTTGAATTCAACACGGCAAATATATATGAAAAGTATTCTTCTCATTTATATATAGAAAAAAAAAATTATATAGTTACGCTAGATATTATTCGCAAAGAAAAATAATGAAATACAATTAGGTCTAATTTATACTTTATAATCAATAATAAAAAACAATATATAGTAACGTAATAGTGCCAATACTTGAATCTCATGCATTGAAAAAAATTTTGGAGGACGTTCTCTTTGAAAGCGGCTTGAGAAATCTAAGACGCCTTAGAGAGCTCCTAAGTCTCAAGCGTGATGACTATTAGGGAAAATATTCTACATTAATTGATTATTGCACTTGGGGTTAAGTCTATAGGACTTAGACAACTCTCAACTCTTGAACTAACTTTTGGGTTGAGTTAGGTTTGTAGGTTTTTAAATAGTATTAAAGTTAAATTCATGCACTAGTAGATGTTAAAGATATAAAATATCCCACATTGACTGAGTATTGAAACCCTCAACTTTTGAGTTACTTTTTGGGTTGAGTTAAGTTCGTAAATTCTTACAAGTAACCCTTTGAATGATCAAAAGAACTTATGTAAGGTTTTCATCATTAAAAGATATGAATATGAACAGAGTTGAGTTAGCCCTGTATGCTCGTAAGTTTTTACAAATAACCTCTGAACGATCAAAAGAAGCTTGTGTAGGGTTTTCACTCTTTAAAGATACGAATATGAACTAGGTTGAGTTAGCTCTATGGACTTTTATAAATCAATCTTGAGAAGTAGCTTGTATAGAATTTTCATCGTTGAAAGATATGACCATGCAATCCAAGACTTGAGCTTTGTAGAGCAAATGAGTCAGCAACTCCATTTGATTGTTTCCACCATCAAAATTCTCAAGCCTCACTACTGTAAGATGATGTTGGATACAATCATGAACGCGACTATCCCAGAGCACAAAGTCCATTCTAAACTGAAACTGAACATTCAAATAGTTAACTACACAATAGTGGTAAACAATTCTTTCTAATTTATTAAGTTTATATATTTCAAACCAAATATGACACACAGTAAAAAAACTGAAGCAATTAAAAGTTCTAGTTCTTAATAATTACTTTGGATAGTACACATGAGTTTTTTTTTTTAAAAGGAAAGTGGGGGTGGGTAAGCCCAAATTAATTTTTACCTCTGTCTCCACCCCCAAGGCTCGAATTTGAGTCCACATAAGTGAAGGACGACAGATTGCACTACCAACTAACTCGGTTATGCCCTTGGGGGCAAGATAGTACACATGAATTTTTTTACGTCATGTTTTTGTCATTCATAAAAAAATCACAAACAAATTATTTTCCACGGACAAGTTTAATTTGTACCTCTAGCTCGATGGTAGTATTTTCAAGATTTATCCACAGAGTTTCGTGAAAGAATGATACACGAAAAATTCCTAAGAGGAGGTCGAGGAAACTTGTTCAATCTTGTCTTCAAAGGCAGTTGAAAAACTAGCTGTGAGATTGAGCATGCTGCTTTCTCCAAAAAAATGACATACTGGTCTCAGGAGAATTAAACCATTATTAATTAGAGAATTTCATTGAAAAGAGAATTGAGCATGCTGCTTTCTCCAAAAAAATAACTTACTAGTCACACGCGAATTAAACCATTATTAATTAGAGAATTTCATTGAAAAAAAAAATCAGACTTATAGCGTTAATTAATTAGTAGTATGTACCACTCACTAGGAAAATATACATGTACTTACCTCGGTGCTGTTTGCTAATGATGGTGAGGACTCTTGCCTGATCAAAGTTTCCAAGAAGTTTGTTCAATTTGATTAGTTGAACATTATCAATGTCGTGATAAGGTCTACTCTCTAAACGCAGCTCAGCATCAAGGTCACTGGACGCAATTATGGTGGAAAATTCTACTATTTTTCCAACAAATTGATAAAATACAAGTTGTGGAGCTTGGATCTCACCATTTTGAAGATAATCACATGCATAAACAACCAAGGTCTTCAATGTTGAGCTTATTACATTAAGATGATCAAGCATGCCACAAGATTTCGGATTTACATTATTAAGGAAGATGCAACTAGATAGCAACTCCTCAAGAGGCTTATCGGTCAAGCCCACGTACACAAATAGTGAAAGGGTTTTGACGTTGCCAAATCCCTTGCCCCACAATTGCTTCAATTGACATCGTTTGTAGCCACCTCTATGTGCAAAGATATTCAGATTTGGAGCATTCACCTCAACCGGTGCGTGGAAAAGGCAATTTTGCATTTTCACTAACTTGAGCTTGCCCAATACAGTAATTGTTGGTATTTATCAGATTATGGGTAAGTACATACAACTTTTGTTAAAACATCTACTCAAAATGTTGAAATTCAATGAAAAAAGTGGAAATATAGAACTAAAAAATGATGGAAAAAGGAATGGAAGAGCTCAACCCAAATGTTGGAATAACTTAGCAAAAATATGATAAATTCCAATAAGATGTATAGATCTAAAAAAAAACTTTAAACCCTAAACCCTAAACCCTCTTCATGGGTAAGTACATTGTAGAATTTGTTACAAAATTAGTTCTGGATGTTTTGACAAAGATTGTCCTAGTAAAGGGAAATAATCTTAGGGTAGTTCTTTTCGAAGTCACCAACAAAATTCTGCTGCTGTTGCTAATGACCATTAGGGTGACACTGATTAGTCTCTTGCCTCTTCATCAAAGTCCCTGCATGATTTAGCATCTCTCGTATGATCACTTGTCTCTTAATTTGGTAACATTTTTGCATCTTCAATTTCGTCAGGTACATCTTTTTGTTTTCTTAATTATGCTTGTTGTAATCACACAACTGTAGATTTTAGTGGTTTTTCCTCAACATAATTTCCTCTACTTGATATCCAAACTACTGATGGTTCCTTTATGAAACTTAGTCACCTAGGGCATGCTTCACTTCCTGATCTTTCATTATCATACACATTTCTTATTCTTAAATATACTTTAAACCTCTTATCTGTTGGCCAATTATGTGACCTTGGTGTCAATGTTTTATTTACTATCGCTGGTTATTATGTACAGGATTCGCAGATAGGCCAGACACTTGGGATAGGGCGTAAAGTTGGGCGTTTGTTTGAACTTATTAGTCTTCATCTCTCTCAAGATACTTCAACATTTTAATCCGCAGCCCCCACCTCGTCAGTTTAGTCTCTTAATCTCTGGCATTCTCAACTAGGACATGCCTTTCTTGGTCGTTTACATTTGTTAGAATCCAGTGGTCACTTAGGTACTGTATACAATAAACAATTTGATTGTACGTCTTGCCACTTAAGCAAACAAACTGCTTTGTCCTTTACTAATATTGATTCAATTTCTTCTACCACTATTAGATAAATGATTTTCACTAATACTAAGTTATTGATACTAAATAAAAAAGTATTAGTATTTGTTGACCTGATCAACTTTTAGTGCCTTTAACATATTAGTATATTAGTGTTAGTATTTATTGATATTATAGTATCATAAGCCTTTATTGATACTAAGATATATATTTTTATTTTTATTTTTATTATTCTACACTGTGTAGTTTTACTCTTGAAATTAGGGTATCTTAAATTCAACACTTGGTAAAAATTCTTGGCCTTCAATGAAACGAAACTCTTCCCTTTTCATCTTCCCTCTCTCCTAAATCCTTCCTACTAATTTCAACAAACCCTAAATTGAAATAAAACAAATAACCCATCCTTTTAAGTCTTAACAAAACAAAAACTCTTAGTCTCCTAACAAAATAAAATCATCCTCCTCACTAGCACTTTTCATTTTTTATTTTTCTTTAGTTTTGATCTTCTAATCACCATCAAAGACAGCCAAAAGATGAAGAAAATCAAACAAGAAGAGGAGAGGGAATAAAAAGAAGAAGAGCAAGTCAAAGAAATTGGCTTTATAAATCTAGATGAGTGTAACATATGCACCGTAATTGATTTAATTGAGCGTATGATGTTATTTTTAATTTCGTCGCAATTTTTTTTAAAGTTGTTGGAATTATTACAAATCGTTGCGGGTAATCGGACGTGATTATTAAATTGATCACGCTCAAATAATTTAAATTTTTCGCAACACAAAATTGAGACATTTTAGACGCGATTCAAGCCTTGTATTCGGGACTTGAATTAGCTTAATTTGTATTAAGCTTACAAAAAAAAAAGGAAAGGTGCCGATTACTATTTAAGGAAAGAATGCGAGAGAGAAGCATTACATTTGCTTTCCAAAAAGAGAGAGAGAGAGAGAGAGAGAGAGAGAGAGAGAGAGAGAGAGAGAGAGAGAGAGAAGTAGGCTTGTTGACTTGGTTTGACCGACCATGATTTGCACGCCAGACCCGGCCAGATCTCGAGTTTCCGGCCACCCCACAGACTATTCTTGGTGCCAATTTGAAGCTTGAGAGCTAGCCAATGCATCCCCGCCAGAAATCAACCGGAACATCGGTGATTGCAGCTTGAAAAACTACGGCTCCACCCGTTAGCACCGCCGTCGATCTAGCTGGAATTAGGCCGAGCCACCACTTGGATCTTGTTCCTCAGCTTCCCCTCATCATTTTCTGACCAACCCCGTCGCTTGAAATGCTAGATTACAGTCGATCGACCGTCGGAAAGCTCACTGTTTTGGGGAGCTTGATCTGCTGTCACCGCCGCGTGTGGGAGGTCACTGCCGGCACCATTGGACTCACCGAGACCAGAACTATCAGACTTGAGCTTTCCGTCACCATTGACTGAGTTTTGATCACCGTTGACCGTTAGAGATAATTCGGTAATTTTATAAACTTTAGGGGTAATTCTATAATTTTGAAATTGGTGGATATTTTGGTAATTTTAGATTAGGGCAGTTAGGTAATTTGAGATTTCAGGGGTAATTCGGTAATTGACGTTGTTAGGAGCATTTTGATAATTTTGTATTTTTCGGGGGTAATTTCATAAATTCAAAACTTGTGGATATTTTTGTAATATGAATTGAGGGTAGTTTGGTAATTTGTGATTCTAAGCATAATTTGCTGAATTTTGATGTCGATGGTATTTTGGTAATTTTATAGATTCGAGAATAATTTATTGCGGATAAATGTCGTTTTGAGCATATTAGTTATAATTCACAATTATGGTTAGTAATTATGTTGTTTCCTTAAATTAGGAGGATCTGCGAATGAGAATCAACTTGCAGATGTTGTCGATATCGAGTTCGGACATTGTCACTGTGAGTGGAATATACAAAACCTATTTTCATTATAGTTTATTGTGATTTTAAAATATGGTAAAGCCTGTTTACGAGATTAGTTTTAAATGTTTTGATTTAATGATTTTATATAAATGGATTTTATCTGTGTTTTGGTATTTATTTTGATAAATGTGTTTGATTAATGAGTTTCGGTTACCGATATTGAAAATGCATAAAAATATTTTAAAGAAAAGAAAGCAAATTTAAAGCATGTGAAATGAAAAAGGAAATGGGATTGTGGATGAGATTTCAAATTAGATTATGTGTTTATGTATATGTGTATAAACAGTTGTTTACAAAAATCATTACACAATACTCTTTCCCCTTCAGATATAGTGATACAGATGAGATGAAATATGCATGTGATATTATGAATACAGAGATACAGATATTGAGATACAGATGATACAAATAATATAGATATTGAAATACAGATGATACATATATTAAGATATAGATGATGCAGATATTGAGATACAGATGAATGCAGCAATATCAATGATACAGATATTAGAATACAGATGATACAGATATTGGGATACAGATGAATATACAGATACATAGGATACAGATGATACAGTTATTGATAAACAGATGATACAGATGAGATACAGACTTTTGGGGCTGCCTAAGTACATACAGAGGCTTTGAGCCGTGTACTTGGGTGACTTTATCCTTTGGGGACCAGATTATGCATGCACAAATATGATGAGATATGAGATGATATTTTCAGATATATCCGTGTAGCTTCGGGGCGTGATTGTACCCAGATAGTACTTCATTGCTTGTTCGTTGAGGTTCGGATATAATGTGATATGATATGGTACTTTTCAATCTATTCGTGTAGCTTCGTGGCGTGATCGTACCCAGATTGTACGTCATTGCCCATTTGTTGAGGTCCGGATATGATGAGATATGAGATGACATTTCCCAATCTATCCGTGTAGCTCCGAGGTGTGATTGTACCCAGATAATACGTCATTGCCCGTCCGTCGAGGTCCGGATATGATGAGATTATTTCCCTAGGTACTTGTTTTGTGATAGTTTTCGGTATTCAGCATTTGATATTATAAGTGTTGTGATTTCATTTCTTTTATGCGGTATTATGTGATATTGTCATTTTAGTACATGATTTGAATCTAATAAGTTTATTTAAGTTCTTGTGATACTTTGATGAAATTATATTTAGAAGTGTTATAATTGTTTTAGAGTAAAGTTATGTTAAAAAACTATTAACCACTCATTAATCTCACTGAGTTTTATACTCACCCTATTTTATTATATTTTTCCCTAACAGGAGATTTGCAAGTACAATAGTCGACCCAACAGCAATAGTTATTTTTGAAATTATGGGCACGTTATGATGTTAGGAGTTATCGATTGATTTGTTGAGATATTTTGGTATGGTATAATTTGTTACATTTCAGAGATTGCAGATAACATATGTATTTTATTTGATATTGAATAATTGAATAATTTGGTATTTTGGTTGAGGTAATTGATTGACGAAGTTGGTTGTATACAGAATTATTTTGGGAGTGCTTATTTTATTAATTGCAGATTTGGTTATGTGATACTTATAGGGGAGACTTTGCCGAATTTTCTGCAGAATCCTCATTAATTAGATCATGTCGGAACGATTAAATAGAATTAGGTAGATTCGCCCTAGGGTTTCGGGGTGGGTCGTGTCAATGAGACTTTCTTATTCAAGGTGTTGAAACACGCGAACTTTAGGACTTTTGCACGGGCGACCTACATTAACAAGTTATGGTACAAGGCAGCTTAAGATGAGTGCCTTCCAGTTCGCTAGCTACCCAACAGCTCAAGTCAGTGGTCCTGGCTCTTGGTGGCTCTCGTTGCCTTTACTCCCTCTACCGTTACCAGTTTCCCAAGTTGCCGCCTGACACTTCACCTTCTATCTCCAAGTGGAATCCTCTCCCATGTGTGATGGGCTCGAAGACCTCAGCCTACTAGTAGAGAGACAAGATTCATCTTTTTTAGTCTCTACTTTTCGTTTCTTACTATGAGATGATGACGATTAGGGATACTACAAGAATGTTGGTCTTTAGCGACAAAACTTTTAGCAACAAAAATATTTTTGTCCCTATAAGTACTTTTTAGCGACGAAATAAAATTTTTGTCGCTAAATTCATGGAAGAAAAAATAATATTTAATTACCACTTTTAGTGACGAAAGATTCATTGCTTAAGAGGACATATTGCGACAACAAATTTTGGTTGTTGCCAAAAAAGTAAACAACAAAAAAAAATGTTGGTGCCCAAACTTTTAGCGACCAAAATTTGATATATTACGACGAATAATTTTCGTTGCTGAAGCTCTTTAATAAGTCAAAAGAGCATGTTTTGGCGATGAAAGTTAATGTTGTTGTTAAAATACTTTGACATGCCAAATGACTATGTTTTAGAGACGACTAATAAATTTCATTGCTGAAACACTTTGATATGCCAAATGACCATGTTTTAGCGATGAAATTGAGTTCGCCTTCATCGCTAAAAATAGTTTAATTGACAAAACTTATTTGTCGCTAAAACTCTTCGATATGCAAAAGAGCATGTTTTGGTGATGAAAAAAAATTCGTCACTAAAACTATTTTTAGTGACGAATAACTTTCGTCGCTAAAACTCTTTGATATGCCAAAAGAGCATATTTTAGCAATGAAATTGAATTTTGAAGCTAAAAATAGTTTTAGCAATAAAATTTATTCATCACTAAAAAATGTGAAATTATAAAATTTTTTTGCAAAAATTTGAGACCTTTAGCAACGGAATTGAATTTCATCATTGCATGTGTACTTTTAGCGACAAAAATTAGATTTCGTCGCTTAATGTGCATTTTTAGCGACGATATATTTTGTCGATAAAAAATGTGAAATTGTAAAAAATTTTGGCAGGATATATTTCGCCAAAATTAAGTTTTAGCGATGAAATTTAAAATTCGTCGCTAAAACCTCATGAAGCCTATATAAATATTATTTAATTTATTTCTTTCTTCATTCTTTCATTATATCATTTACTTCATTTCTTTCTTCATTCTCTCATTCCCTTACTTTCATTCTTTAATTCTCTCATCTTTAAATATATATTTGTCATTTTCTAATTTAATGTCTAATGATTTACCATTGTATTTATAAATAGAGGGCATATTCTCTAATTTAACACCCCTGAATCTATTTTTGAGTTCTATTTTCTATAATTCTCTCTCTATCTTATATTTTCTACATATTTAATAAAATTATGATTTTACCCCTGGTTCAATTATGAGTGACTAGTTTAGTTTGAAACTTGAGTTGAAGATAAAGCCTTAACGTGATTTATGGGCTTAATTAGGTAAGTTTATTTTCTTTTCCTCTCTAATTTATGTGGTTGTTTTGATTTTTTTTTAATAGATAGTGTATCTTGTCTAGATTTTGGGCGATATATTGATTTCCTAGTGAAAGATCGTTATTGTCTGGCACAATGAGCGCTTAGCACCATATTAATTAAAGAGAAAATTCCTTTTAGTGAAAGATCATTACTGTCTGGCACAATGAGCACTTAAAACCATATTAATAAAAGAGAGAATTCTCTTATAGTATTTTGTGGGTTGTCTGGACTCAGCGTTGACAAAGAGTGCATTTAAGTTATTTAGTGAACGGTCTTGTTACGTTGTCAACAAAAGATCTATTATCGTCTGGCGCATCGTGTTCTTGACACCATACTTAGTGGAAGATCATTACCTTCCGGCACACTGAGTGCTTGATACTAGATTTAGTAGACTAAGGATCATGAGGAGTGAAAATACCCCCTCATGAATTAATTGGAACTAAAAAAAAATATTAAGCTCATTTTGAATGTTGAGTGTGAATCCAGATACTCAACCGTTTCATTTGCATTGTTTTCATCTTTACTTCATTACCGTCATTTTATTTTAAATCTTAAATAAAAAATTCACTTCCAACCAACTCATATATATACTTAAAAAATTAACCCTATGCATAATTAAATCTATCTCCTCGTGGGATCAACACTTGTCATCACAAAATTTATTCTACAATAAATTTATGCGCTTGTGAGTACATTAAAAATTACACAAGTTTTTGGCGCTGTTGCCAGGGAGGTAAGTCATTTTAATTTGTAGAGTTAATTTTCTTTGTAAATATTGTGTAAATAATTTTGTGTGCAGGTTTTAAGTTTGTTTTCATAGTAAGTAGCAGTGTGATAAAGTCAGTATCGTTACTTCTTCCTTATCTCTTTATTGTCATTTGTTTTTTTTTTTAAAATTTTATGTGTTCTTTGCATGCATGGTCAAAGGACACAGTCACCTAATTTAGAATCGATAGACCTTGAACTGGAAAAAACACTTCACACATTAAGATACTTTGCATCACCTTGTAAAATTGAGGATAAAATTGAAATGGATTTGCAACAAGCACAAACACCACAAGAAATGCCATTTAACGATTATTTCAATCCATTAGCTAATTTGAGCACATTACGCATAAGATACATAAATGTAGTTATTAGGATGTTCGAGTTAAAGCTTAATGTGTTAACTTGTCTCCTGTCATTCTATGGCTTGTAAAATGAAGACCCATACAATCATTTGAATGATTATCATGCTATTTGCCAAACTTTTAAATATTAAAAATTTTTATATGAAGATATTAAGCTTATACTATTTTCATTTTCTCTAAAAGACAGAGCTTGTTCATGGTTTAATTCATTGCCTACTAATAGTATCATATAATAGGAACATATGGTAACTAAGTTTTTAAATAAATACTTCCTAGTACATTAAACTAATACTATTTGCAGGAAAATTTTAGAGTTTACTCGAAGAGAAGATGAGCAATTCTTTGAAGTATGAGAACAATTCAATGGGCTACTACTGAAGTATCCATATGATGGGTATGAGAAATGACACCAATGCCAATATTTTTTGGAGGGACTACAACCATGTGTGCAAGAATGGTTAATGGCAACAAGCAGATGTGAGCTAATGTCTCAAAGAGCATAAAAAATTTAAGATTTCTTCCGTCAATAAGTGGAAATTTCCCAACAACAGAGTCGATCATTGAGGAATGCGAGAAAAATTAGAGGAATGAATGAAAAATCAAGATAAGAAATCAAGGAAGTCAAAGCAATAGTTGAAGCACTTTTTTGCCAAATAGCATCATTGATGATTGTCGAGTTAATAGAGCCACAAGCCTACAACCAATTTGACTATGATTCATACCCAAATCAAACCAATTCCATAAATGCAATAGAAAAATAGCCGAATTACAACCCTTAGTCCAATACTTATAATCTTGGATGAAGAGACCATCATAACTTTTTATGGTCTCAAGGATTCTAACAAAATGGAATAGTAACTCCAGCTCTACCAATGCAACCAGTTCATTAATCTCTTCAAGTATTTTAACTACTATTCAGACCATATAATCAGAATTAAAGCTACTCACAGCCAAAACCATAGGAAAAAGTATTCCGAAATCTCAAAAATTTGACCCATCGCACCATTGATATGTTACGGAATGAGATGAGCACTGACTTTAATTCATAAGCCCTATCAATCTCAAACGTCGAGTAGATGGTGGGCCAACTTTCTTTTTCAATTCAAACCTTGGTAATGACAGTTAAGAAAGGCAAATTCCCAAGTGAGCTAGTGGCCAATCCTAAAGAAGTGCATAAAGTGAGTGCAAGTTCATCTCAGTATCATAAAGCGGTCAAAGTTGTCATGACCTTGAGAAAAGGTAAAAAAATGGACAATAAAGTAGAGATGCCATTGAAAACGACAACTGAAGATCAACCATCAAACTCTGAGGACTCGTCACCAAGGAAGAAAGGAGATAGCAGCCCACGAGAATACATACCCAAAGCTCATTTTTTTTCGAGGTTAGCTAAAGCAAAGAAGGGAAGTACCATAAGTGAGATTATGGTGATTTTCAAATAGGTAAGTGTGAACAACCCTTTACTTAATGTTATTAAACAAGTTCCCTCTTATGCTAAGTTTATCAAAGACTTTTGCTCTAAAATGAAAAGCATTCATGTCTAGAAAAAGAAATTTTTAACAGCAAACATTAGTTCTATACTCCAACATAAAATTCCTCTAAAATTCAAAGACCCAAGCTGCTCTAATATCTTATGTAGCATAAGGAACCATAAATTTGAGAATACTTTGTTGGACTTCGGAGCTAGTATAAATATTTTACTTTATTCAGTGTTTGTGAAACTGGGACTAAGAATATTATACTCAACTCCAGTTTTGTTGCAACTTGCAAATCTATCTATGAAAATGCCTTGTGATATTATGGAGGATGTGCTCATTCAGTTGGACAAGTTCTATTTTCCTATTGATTTCTTTGTGATTGACACTCAACTAGTGCATGATTCAAAAAAACATATCCCCACTATCCTAGGCCAACCTTTCTTAGCAACTGCCAATGCTCACATTCAATGCAAGACTAGAAATATACAGTTGTCTTTTGGCAATATGACTATAGAGTTGAATATTTTTAACATTGCCAAATAACCTCATGATAGAGCAGATGAAGTCTCTTATGTGGATGTAATTGAAGAATCAGTTGATTATACTCTACTTTCTAACTTTAATAATGACCTGTTACGAGAATGGTTAACTCACTTTGGATTGGTTGTTGATGAAATCAATGCCTTTCTCGATTTAATGAAGTCAAAGAAAGAGCAATTGGCACCATTAGGAAAACATTTCATCCCACATCAGAGTCACCACCAAAGATTGAGTTCAAACCATCACCCAAGGCTTTGAAGTATACATTTTTTGAAGAAGAAAACACATTGTTAAAAATCATCTCATCCTTACTTGACAACAAACAAAAGAATGCAGACATCATTTACCCTATTCGTGGTTTAAAAAAGAGATTACAACTAGTAGAACTTGAGAAGATTTGTAACGATGAAAATACTAAGGATTATAAGAAGCAAATGAAAGTCTTTAATGACAAGTAAATTATGAAAAAATCTTTTACACTAGGTTAGAAAGTGCTTTTATTTAGTTCTCGCTTGCTCGCCTTCTCAAGTAAATTACTCTCTTGATGATCTAGTCCATTTATTGTGCACATTGTTTTCTTACATAAAGCCATTAAACTTAAGAATCCAAAGAATGATACAATTTTTAATGTTAATGGTCACAAATGTAATGTCATATCACGAGTACCAACCATATGGAGAAAACAATGTAATAGATTTAAGTGATCTATCAAATTTGGATTGAAAATTTTTCATTTTTTGTTAGTGGCTTAACCTTTTGTCATTTTTTTTCTATTTCTTTACTAATTGAATTTTTTTCTTGCTAAAGTGTGTTTGTTTAATAGTTGTATTTTCACTCATCACTTGTGCTATATATCATGAGTACCTCAGTAAGACAAATCCTCTTCAATCACCTTAAATGACTTCTATATGTGAAGTATCATTGATAACTCTAATTTCATAGAGTGTAAATAATATGTTTTTATTGCATTTTAGTTATATTTTGTATGAGCATTCATTCTAGTTTAATTTTTTTTATAAATTGAGTTGTTTGAGAGCATTTTATGCTTAGATTATATACAAAATGGCAAGTGATCGAAAGCTCATGTTTAGGGAATCAATGTTGTGCAACAGACAGGTAAAAACAATGAAAGAGTTTGGCTACAGAAGAATTGAAACAAATTAAAATTATTTAGAGAGTAAATAATATGTTTTTGTTGTATTTTAGTTACATTTTGTATGAACATTCATTCTAGTTTAATTTTCTATAAAGTGAGTTGTTTGTGGGCATTTTGTGCTAAAATAATATGCAAAATGGTAGGTGATTGAAAGCTTAAGTTTAGGGAAGGAATGCTGCTGCAACAGATAGGTAGAAATAATGAAAGAGTTTGGCTACAGAAGAATTGAAACAAATCTGAAATAGTGTAAATGTTGTAGTCATTGTTGCAGCAATTTTGGAGCATTTATAGAGAAGATTTCACTCGAGATAATTAAAAGATTAAGATTTGAAGTTTAAAAAAATAAAGGATGTCTGTCACGGACTTTCGATTCCCTAATTTTGAGTTATAAGAGGAGCACTCATGAGGAAAAAAAAAAAAAGAGCTGTCACTCAAGGAAAAAACACAAAGAGAAACAAAAGAAAAACAAAAAATAAGAAGGATTGAGGGCTATAACAGAGGATTAACAGTGAGTAAGAAGGAAAAATCTCAAGATTAAGCAGATTTCAATTCTTTTCTTTGTTTTCTTGTTTTCTATTTATTCATGGAATATATTTGATGGTCGAAACTCTTATATTTACTGTTCTATCATAAATCATGAACTAAATTTGATTGTGGTTGAGTGATAAATAATCTTAATAAATGTTTGACTGACATAAGTGTGTTGCTCTGTATTTGATATAGCATTTTATCTTAATTGTATTTATTTTAATTCCCTATTTTGGCTGACCACCTGTTTAATGGATACTAGCTAAGAAAGAGTGTAAAAAAGGTTTGATTTAGTGGAACTGACTAAGACAATACTTGATTTTAAATTAAGTTTTCTAAGTTGAGTAAATCTCAATTAAAATAGGGCCATACTTGATCTAAAATTAGTAAAGAACTAGACATAGGGATTCACCTTGTAGGGCAAGTAGAACCTAACATGGATAATGCTATATTTAATATTGGCATAACAATTTGTCATTGTTTGGTTGCATTAGATATGAGATATCTATGCGATAACTGAGGATGTATGAGTGATTCTCTCTAGTGCTGTAGTGAATGCTGTAGCAATAGTATTATAATTGAAAAACTAGTCAGTGCCATTAAGAGAGTTTATTTGCTCAGCTATTATATTCTCATTGGTTTCATCCTTGTTTTTGATGTGGCAATTTTCTTTATTGCCATTTTAGTTTATTTAGTTCATTAATTTTATAAATAGCCTTATTTCAATTAGAACAAAACTGCAATGTTAAGATTACTATAGTAAGTCTAGTAACATCAATTTCTGTGGAGACGATTTGAATACTCATCAGTATATTACTTGTTGTGTACATTTGCGCATTGACATCTATAACAGTAGAATTAGCCCAATAGTCACCTAAACAATTTGATCTGATTTTGTCAATTATATTATATTTAGGATCTACGACTAGTAGAGTTAGCATCTTATGTTGAAGATTTAGAAAGACAACTCAGGGAAATAGAAAGTGGTATCTACGAAGCCCAATTAGAGCTTGAGGTAAACCCAATAAGAGGACAACAGTGAGTCAACATCCCATTTTCTATATTGTGTGTTTGCTTTCATCTGTATTGTGTTTTTGCTAGATTTATTTTTTTCTTTGGTGTGTTATCATTTGTTATCTCGGTTAAGTGGTAGATAATAATACTTCGTGACTATTGAAGTTGTTTTGTTCAGTTTTTCATGATAATGAATATCCTCTAGCCAAGGTATGGATAGGAACACAACTCTTGCAAAGCTTCACAAGAGATTTTTCTCTCTTCCTTATAATGCACTCATCATAATCTATAAAGCTCGGTCTGAATGTATAAGCCCGCTCATGAAGAATAACATCCCTATTGACATTCATTAGTTAATCGAGGCCAAAGTATGGTTAACAGAGAAATTACCTCTTTAATTTGTTACCTACATGCCTGGTTGCAGGAAAGAAAATTATGTAGGAAAACGAAAAGTTGCACAACTTCTAGTTTCTTATCATAAATGTGCCAGAATACAATACTTTAGAAATCCTTGTATGTTTTTGGGAATGGTGTTTGAAAACAGGGAAGATAAGATTAAATTTATTATGGATGGTTTGAATAAAGAGTCATAAGATGATATCATTTCAACTCTTGAAACACATCTTAGTGGATACGTACAAAGAGTAATTATTTAGTTATGGCCATTGTTTAAAAAAGAACGTGCACGTTACAGTCTCGAGAATCTGAGTATAAATGACCTTATTTGCCAGTTTATAAAAAAACTGAATAAGAAGCATATCATCGATCCATAGAGGGCGTTCAAGCTATTTTTGGACTTAAGACCAGAGGAAAATGTGAGCCACAATCACAACTATCAGACATATCCTTTTGATTTATTGTTTGTATTATTGATTTTAACAGTGTGATTTCTATTTAATTATTTTTTTTTTCTGTTTACTTTTGAATAATTGAGCCACAAGTTTACGCGTTATTTGACAGCTGTGTATCATTATATCTGTCACCAAGATCTTTAAATATGAGAATTTTTTTCAAAGCATTCACAGATTGTTTTTGAGATTTTTAAAATGGCAGCCACTTCGAACAGTCGACTAAAAAATGTTTGTATGCTTTCTGGGTTTCGCTGTGGCAAATATAGAGAATTTATTCAAGTAGCTATAGATCTTGGTTGAGTACTCGCAGAGAGAAAGATACATCTAGTATATGGAGGAGGTGACCGAGGATTATCAAGACTTGTCTTAGAAGTCGGCTTTCCTAAAGGAAGCCAAGTGCTAAGCATTATCTCGGAAGCCTTTAAAACACTATGATGCTTACCTAGCCTACCAATTGGAGAGAAATTAGTTGTTTTAGGTATGCAAGAAAGAATAACTGAAATACTAAAATATGCTAATGCTTGCATTTTCTTACCAGGAGATCTTGCAACTTTAAAGGAACTGAATACATTTGCATCTTAGGCATATTTGAACATTCATGAAAAACCCATCGATTTGTTAAATGTCAATAACTTTTATGATGACCTGATAACATTTATTAATCATACAATAAGAAATTATGTCATTCCTTTCATAATAAAGCAAATTTTTATTTGTGCTTCTAATACTAATGAATTACTTAATTTTTTAGAAGCTTACAGACCAAAGCTTGATCCCAAGACTTTTATGTTAGATTGGTCGATTAATGATGGCAGCAGTAGTAGTAAGAAGAACAAATTAGATTTAACTCTTTATTTGTAGATATTTTCTATTCTATTGCAATGTTCAAGGGATGTCTTCTAAACTCTACTTCTTTCTTTTCAGACATTGAGGACAACGTCTTGTTCTTGTTGGGGGAGGGAATAGTTGACAATTGTAGAACAAAAGATAGTTATGTTGTTGTAGTTACTAACCATTTTTAAATTTTTGAGTCGAAGATGGCTAAATATGAAGTTTAGTTACTTTAGAAATGCATCTTTCGTAGTCTTAGTGTTTAGCTAAAAAAAGATAATAACCAAAATTTTGATTTTTTTATGAGATTATTGACTAACCTTTTTGTCTACCTTGGCATCTTGAAAGATTCAACAAGTTAGTCTAGACACACATACACGACAAGTGATAGTGGTGGTAAGTTGAGATTTTGTAATAGCTAATTCTTTCGTTTCATTCATGAATAGCAACTAACTACAATGGTCATTATACCCAAAAAAATAAAAAATAAAAAGAAAAAAAGAAAAAAAATAGACACTCTCACTTCGGAAACGGGTCTCTTGCCTTAGTAAATAAAGAGTGCTCATGTTAAATAATGAGAGGTGATCAAAATTGTGTAGACTCTTACTTAGTAACTTGGCCTTCAACCTTAGCAAGCAGAGAATGTTTGTGTCAAATGGGGAGAGTTTGATTTGTTTCACCCAGCTCTTTCTCTATAATCGGACCCCTTACCTCAGTAAGTAGAGAGTGTTTGCATAAAATAGATAGAGTTGGTTAAAAAAATAATATAAATAAACCTACTGCCTACGGAAGAAACTCTGTTGAAACAATAAGAATAAAAGCATTACTTTATTTTAACCAAACCTTATAATCATTATGTCAAAACATTGCTAAGCACTAAAGATAGTTTGCTAAATTATTGATTGATGGTTAAGAAGTAAATGGGAAGAATGCAATTTTTTAAAAAAATTTATTTATGTGGTAAACAAATTTCAGTTTTAATTTTTTTATATTTCATTGTTTTTTTTGCTAGGGAGTAGCAATAATCTATTTGAGAGGTGTTTTGATAAACTATTTAGGAGGTGTTTTGAGTATTGGAGAATGTATATTTATAAAAGCCAAAATTGTTATTCATGCTCAAGGTCTCACTAACATTTATACTTTTATGTGTTTAAATCCTCTAAGGTTTTATTATGTGTGTTTTATTATAATTTAAGTATTTATGTATTTCAAGGATATTTTGGCCATTTCACAACTAAAAAGAAGTCGGATAGTAATACAGATGGCATGTTTGAACTCAAAATAGTTGAAAACCTTAAGAGGAGCATAAAGGGGTATTCGGCATTGTTTACATATATAGTACTGTTTACATATATAGTACTGTTCACATATATGGCACTATTCACAAGTATGGGACTGTTTATCTATACGATATGATGATGTGACATTGATCGATGATGTGGCTGTTGGTTGCTTACTATTATGTGTGTCAATGTGCAAATGTACATAATAAGTAATATAATAATGAGTATTCAGATTGTCTTTACAGAGATTGATGTTATAGGACTTGCTACAACAATCGTAATAGTGCAATTTAATCTAACTGAAATAAAAGAATAGGCAATTATCCACCGACAACCTATTTTTTTCAAAAATACACAATTTATTTTTTTTTTTTGGCTGAATTCTACTTGAAGTTACATTTCTTTGCACTTATCCACATTCGTTTGGAGATTGTTATAATATTATTGACGTCATAAGGGCAAATTGATCCTTTCACCAGCGTTACAAAAAACGATGTCGTTTGCAACTTTGATTTTTTTTTTGGCATTTATTTAAGATGAAATTGTAGTTTTTTATTTAGGGGGCAAAACAATCATTTGGTTAAGATTCCGTTAGTTCTCTTAACAGTCTTCAGACAAAAGTGCACAAGTGCAAAGTAATGTAATTTCATGTGGAATTCAACAAAAAAAAAATAATTGTGTATTTTTTGAAAAAGTTCAAAAAATAGGTGGTCGGTGGATAATTTCTTAAAAGAATTAATAGAATTAATAAACTACTAAATTTAAAAGTGCAATAAACAAAATGAAATAAAGAAAATGTTAAGTTAAACTCAAAGATGTACTTAATGGTACTGACTATTTTTTAATTATAGTATCGTTGTTGCAGTATCTACTACAGCACTGGGTATAATCCCTTTTGCATCCTCAGCTGTTGCATGTTGGATATTTTATATCTATATGAAACCTAATAAGGACCAGTTGTTATGTTAACATAAGATATAACATTATGTGTTATAGATTCCAATTGCCCTAAAAGGTGAATTCATATGTCTAGTTTATGCTTAATCTAAGATTAAGCATGATTTTATTCAAATTGAGTTTAAGTCAACTTGAGAAACTCAATTTAAAATATTGTATTGTTTTAATTTTTTCTACTAAGTCGGACCTTTTTAAGCAACACACATATATCAATCAGATAATCATTAAGTTTGTTCAACACCTAACTACATCAAAGTTTAGTTCATGATATATAATAAAATATTAATGAACTTGCTTTTTTCCATCAAATACATTCCTAAAAAGGAGTGGCAAGAAGCCATGAATAAAGAAATGTCATCTCTATATAAAAACAACTCATGGGAACTAATTATAAGACTTGAAAATAGATAAGTTATGAGTTGTAAATGGATTTTTAGGATAAAAGAAGGGTTGACAAGTTCTAAACTAAGGAGATTGAAACCAACACTAGTGAATAAGGGTTATATACAAAAGGAAGGCATTTATTTTAAGGAGGTTTTCTCTTCAGTTGTCAGGCATGCTTCAATAAAAGTGCTTTTAGCACTAACAGTAGTTTAAGACATAGAACTTGATCAATTTGATTTTAAGAATGCATTTTTGCATGGAAGACTTTAAGAAGAGATATTCATGGCTCAACTTGAAGGATATGTAGATCCTAAGAGACCTGGACATATGTACTTGCTTAAGAAATCACTTTATAATTTAAAATAGTCGCCAAGACAGTGGTATCTTAGGTTTGATGAATTCATGATAACATATGGATTCACGAGATGCAATTTTGACTGCTATGTATGTTGTGTATACTTCAAGTTGTTAGGGATAACTCTACATATATCTCCTTTTGTATGTAGAAGACACATTAATAGCTTGTAAAAGGAGAGAAGAAATAGAGGAACTAAAGCTGATGTTGAATTCTAAATTTGACATGGAGGATTTAAGGCTTGTTAAGAAGATTTTGGGTGTAGAGATCAAGAGGAGTAAAACCAAAAGAGAAATATTTCTTACTCAGGAGAAACATTTGACTAAAGTTCTTGAAACTTATAAGATGCTGGATTCAAAGCCTGTACAAACTCCCTTAGTAGCTCATTTTAGGTTGAGTAATCTATTATGTCAAAAAATAGATGAAGAAAAACTTGACATAGAAAATATATTTTATGCAAATGTTGTTGGATGCCTTATGTATACTATAGTGTTAACAAGACTAGATATATCTCATGTAGTGAGTGTAGTTAACAGATATATAGGTTTATTAAGAAGGGAACACTGGAAAACTGTCAAGTGGATTATAAGGTACTTAAATGGTTTATTGAGCCTTGGTTTAGTGTATGGAAGATCTAAGAGAAGATGTGATGGCTTGCTAGGTTATGTAGACTTATATTATGCAAAAGACTTGGACAAAAGGAGATCATTAACAAGTTATATGTTCATGTATAATGAATGTCTTATTATCTAGAAAGCTACTTTGCAGCATGTGGTTGCCCTCTCAACCATAGAGGCTTAATATACAGTTATAATATAAGCTATAAAGGAAGCTTTAAAGTTACAGAATAGGTGAATTAAAATTGAAGCAGAAGTCTGTAATAGTCTATTGTGATAGCTCCAGTGCTATTCATCTATGCAAAAATCATACACACCATGAAAGAACTAAGAACATAGACATTAAACTCCATTTCATTAGAAATGAGGTGTTTAAAAAGGTTGTAAAGTTGTCCCGGGTGCATATTGATGACAATTTTGCAGATATGCACACTAAGGTAGTTCCTTCAGCTAAGTTTAGTGTATGTTTGGACTTGGTTGGGTTGAGCAATCTTTGAATTGCTTGAGGATGGAGAAAGACCAGTTTTGATCCAAGGTGGAGAAGTGTGGACTAAAGTGTAATGAATTCAAAACTCAAGCACTTGAAATGATTACGTTTTGAGCAAGTGATTCCACTTACTAGTCACGGCTTGTAGATGTGATGCTTTCATTTTCATTAAGCATTAAATCGACATCACTTTTAGTGATTCAGAGCAAAGATTTAGTGATTTACATGATGAAGCATGTGACCTGAGAATCTAAGCCATTAGAAGTCGTTATACACATGTCATAAGTTGGTGCAATCTAGGTTTCTATATCAGAGATGTAAAGGCAAATTATTGTAATTTTAGCGTGTCATTTGTGTGCTTTATAGAGAGATTTGAGAGAGCGAGAAAGTATCTTCTTGTTCTATATAATCTTATAAGCTTTGTAAATTTGATCTTGAATCATCAATAAAGCTTTTTTTGTAGCTTCTCCCATAGATATAGATTGTGCATTCATGCACAATTGAACCTTGTTAAATCTATTTCTTGGTGTATTGTTCTATTTCCAATTCAGTTTAATTTCTCGCTACTAATCTTCATTAACCTAAAGCTAAGAGTTGTGTTAACATTGAAGCATTAGATTAGTTGATTGGTTTATTTTGCAACTTGTATAGATCTTGACAGGGCTCTTGGGCAATGGTTGATTGCTTGAGGAAGTAAGGCAATCTAATCACTACAGTTTGTTTAGTGTAAAAGTATAAGGTACAATATTTATTAGATTTTTTAGACAAATTATACAATTTGATTGTTATCAATACATTTTAGTCTTTCTTGTTGAGTTTTAGAATTCATGATGGATTTAGATTGGATTTAAATTTTAATTTTTTTATTGGATTTAGAGTAGATATAGATATTTATTTTTCTTTCGAATCTGGATATGAAGCAAAAAATATAAACCTCAGACAAATTTGGAGCATATTCGAATTGTAATTTTTATTATAGATTGGAATCTAGAGTAGAGTAGATTGAAACACATATTTGCCTCATTACACTTTAAATTTAATTCAATAATTAAATAAGGTTTAATAGGCAGCATTTACTTTTTTAATTGGATATTAAAAGTAGTGACTACAAGTGCATTTAATAGGAAATTAAATTTTTTGGTTACAAAATTTATAACAATTGAATCCTTGGACATAAATGTTCTCATAGAAGTCTATATATAGACATTCTTCTTCATTTCAAATAAGTGACAAGGAATGAGACAAGAGACAAGGAGAAATTCTAAATAAGAACAAAAGAATAGGAATAGAAGATCTTTAATTCCTCGTTTGTCTTTTATTTAATTTTGATAAAGTTCAAACATAGCAGAAGTTCATTGTGGAATAACCTAGTGGTGCGCCAGAGCTATTGGTCACCGTTGTATCTTAGGAAAACAGATATTGTTCAAATCCTAAAGCACCTGACAATAGAAGGCAAATCTATTTTAAGGAAATTGTGGTATCACACATGCCTTGGTTTGCATTCTACTCTTTTGTTCATTATAATTTGTTGTTATTTCAATTTTGTTATTATAAACTTGTGAAAAACTTGTGAGTGGCAGATTTGTAAGCTTAGGAACTCTAAGAAGGTTTTGTCACAAAGGCCATATATTGTTTGTGACCCCTCTAGTCTATTTTAGGGACCTAAGTTATTGTTTGGTTGTTTTTTCTAGTAGAATTTTTGAACACAAAATAAACTATTTTGTCTTTATTAGTAAAAGCTCAAATTTTAAATTTTTGAGAGTAAAAGTTGAAAAGCTTATTTAAAATATTAAAAAGTCTAAAATTTTTTTTATTTATTTAATAATCTTATTTAATTGATTTTATAACATAATTTTAAAAAACTTATCTATTAAAGTAATTTTATAATTTTTAATAAAAATTTTTATTTATAACTAAACAATTAATTTTTTTTTGTGAAAACTTTACATATAAAAACTTTACTAATAAAATCTTTACTTATATAAACTCTATTTGAAAAGTTATACCAAATAGATTCGAACTACTATATTTTTTCATGCAACATGAACTCTCTTGTGTTGCTGTTGTTATCTCATTGTTGTAACTACTGTTTCAGCTATAATGACTTTTATTTTATGAAGTCCCAATTTATGATTTGTAATTTCAGAATTTGTTTCTCGTATATATTGTGTGCCATTTATTTTCTCCTACAGTTTCCTCATCAACGCGGAAAATAATCGGAACTAACTTTTCAGTTGAAACCAACTGATTTTGAAAGCTCAAGTAGCTGTAGAGGAGATATCAACTTGGCCAAGGAAAACCATTTGGTTCCGAGGCAAGCACGAGAGAGCGTGCCTTGATAACATTGACATATATATATATATATATATATATATTCTACCTTTATATATGCAGCAACAACGAAAGGTGCAAAGCCAAGCATGCAGATAACTGTTAAAATATGGAGTTCGTCTACTGTTCTTCAGCACTCACTTCTGAAGTGGCACGGCAGCTACTCTCTCCGGTAAATGCTCTGGTACCAATATGCCGTGTAGCACGAAGTGTTGTGGCAGCGAATCGTGATGCATAAATGGAGGCTCCTAAACTGGGTGATGAATCGCGCAACCTGCTTATTTCTCCGCGCATGGATTCTTTAAGCTTTCTCTCTGTATAGCGGCGCCAAGCTGCTTGTATCAAACAAGCTGCCCAAGTCCTCCACTGCAGCGAATGAAACCTGAAAATGTGTTTGAGCTGCCCTTTGTTCATTCGCTTGAATCTAGAGGTAGCAAACTTCAAGTCATCTGCCTTTAGAGACAAGCCTTCAACTTCCGTAAGGGTTCTAACAGTCCTAGTCGAAATGGGAAGGTTGTCAGAAGAAGATTGAGTTTCTAGAGCCCACATGCAAAGTTCTTCTCCGAAAAAGTCCCCAGCCCTAAGATAGACTCCTGTTCTTTTACGATTGGTAGTCTTCATGCTCAATAGCTGTCCTCGTGTGATGAAGAACATCTCAGAAACTGGGTCGCCTTCCTGTTGAAGGTAGCTTTCAGCTGTATACAGCACTTGTTTCAGGTGGTCGCACATTTCACTCAGAATTTGTTCATTCCAGTCACTAAACATTGGCACCTTAATAAGCACATCCAAGAAAATGAGATACAAAAAGCATAATTAGTACGTTGAGAACAAAAACATTAATATTAAGATAAAAAGGACTCACTTTCAGAAGCACATGTGAGAAGAGTTCACAGTTTATGCTCCTTTTGAGGTTCTTGGGGAGAGTATTCAGAAAATTTTCTACATCAACACCTTTGGTTTCTCGCCATACGTATCCTTGGTGTTTCTTAACTTGCTGTTGGAGATTCTTAGAGAGCTTTTGGTAAGGCATCCATTGCTCTATGTCTCGCAACTTCAGTCTCATCTCTTCTGATCTCATTGTTTTCGATTGCAAGTATATCTGTCTCATCCGAAGCAATTAATATTCATCTTAAACATATAATTCATAATGTATATTGGTTGCTAAGAAAGAATATAATGCACTATATATTAGACCAACCTGGATGTTTCCAATGAGAAAGAGGAACAACACCAAGCCGGAGATGGTAATAAAAATAGCAAAGATGTTTTCCCAAACATAGCTACTTGTTTGTAGGTTCTGACCAAAACCACTACGCAAAATAATAATAATAATAATCAAATTCAATTTATTAATTTGATATATCATGTTGAGAAACAACAATAATGCAATATTTGTATGTGATTGATGTTATATTTGTACCATTGATAGTAGATATGCAAGTTAGATAATCACCGACATAACACACTAACCAAAGAAAAGTTTTGGGCTTAATTATTATATACCTAAGATTTTGCAGGCCCCATTGGAAAGAATGAAAGAACTTTTGTGGAAAATCCATCACCTCCACAATACCTGACTGAAGAGCATCCTGGAAGATTCCAAAATTAAAGATCATCGTATTTCCTGTCCTTAGAGAGCAAAAGTCGTTTAGGAACTTGTAGTCTCCTAAATTGTCGTGACAGTAAAACGAACTATGTTCACATCCATTATGATTCACGCAGAATTTATTCCAGCATGTAGTTAGTCTTGCAATGGCAAAAAAATACCATAAGGCTCCAAATACCTAGCACACCAGCAGATCACTTTATCAGATTGGTTATACAATGTTAATAACAATAAAAAAAATTATTTACAATTTCTTTCTCCAAGTCTGTAAACATATATAGATATATGGATTGAGCTGGGGCTCATTGTAATTAATGTTAACTTGAAGAGCTATAATAAATTCCTTCTCCAAATTATTATTTTTAATTATATTCGGAACAAAACTTCAACAGAAAAACCACAAGACCCCTAAAAGTTTGAAATGTACACATGGATCCTCATAATTTCAGAAATGGTCACACAATTATGCTAGATGCAATTCAATTGTGACACTATAATCAAGGACAAAATTGTCCAAAAAAGGGTCTATCTGACCCACCAAAAAGAAAAAAGAAAAAAAAGGTTGTGTTACTATTTCTGAAATCAAAGGAGTTTATGCATACATTTGAACAAATCTTGGTAATTTTTTCCAAAAATCAAACCAAATATATGATATATAAATTTGGATCCATATTAGTAAAAAAGCTAATTCATAATAGAGATCATTTACATAAATCTATTACATTAAAGTCCGTCAAGCCACTGCTATCAGCTTACCCTGTCTATAGCCAAAGATACCACAACTATCTCCAACAAGAGTTGATGTGCACACGACACGTGTACCGTTGGATCAAGATTGGCAAATAACCAATCCAGATCCCCCAAAAATTACAATCAAACACACTGATAATTGATCAAGAATTACAAGCAATTAATCAGAAGAAGCAAATCAAAACTTAAAACACACAAAAATAAACGGAGTGTTTGCAGTGGTTCGGCTTTAGAGAAGTCTAGTCCACTTGAAGATCTGAGCAATGCTTTGATTAATCACAGAGAACGAGCTTACCAGCCTAAAATGATGATACAAGCTGCAGAATGAGCTAAACCCGAGATCTTATGGCTTTATATAGAGCCCCAATGACATCACACAAAGTACCTTATTGGTCAGCTAGCTACTTCTGGGTTTCTTTCAAGTTTCAACAAACCCAGATTTTAACCTGCCCAAAATAACTGTCTAACAACCATGACCCGCCTTAACTCACGTGACTTGGTTCACCACCTGGCCAAAGGCCAAGTGTTCCCGAATAAAGTACTTTATCACATAAAAATGGGCGTATTGAGGAATAGAAGGGGTATATTTGGGATGCTCAACTCCAATATGAAGGAAAAAAGTACATGGTTCAATTTTTTGCCTACATCCACTCACTGTAGCTAGATTTTTGTTTTTATTTTATTTTTTTTACCGGCTATATTAATGCTATTTAATGTGACAAGTAAATCATGAAAACAATTTTTTAAACATGCATGCATATGCAGAAATAAATGGGAATATAACTTACATGACCTGCAAGCATGTAAAGAAGAAGATTGAACACAGCTTTGGGCCATGTGGCTCCAGGAAGTATGTGTGAATTCCGTCTGACTTTTGTGAAAAGTGGGTAGATACGAATAACCCTTGGCACATATTGGAACATACCAAAATATTTCAACAAGTTCATTGCATTAAAAAATGTTGTGCCTCTCGTAGTTGGAATGATTAAAATCACCACCTGCATTGAGCACAATTCAAGAATACTCTAGTTATATCTATTTATATCATATATACAAAACAAAAAAGAGATCAGGGATGATGAATAAAGTCCAAATTAATTTTTTTTTCCAACCCCCCAACCTCTCTCAAAATTTAAACTTAATTTCACTAGTTAAAGAAAATTAGTTGAAAATCTCTCAATCAAGCTCCTTGGCCGTCTATATTTTTGAAAAATTATCGACGTTTACACATGATAAAAACTACTATATTTAAATCATAATAATAATAACATTGCGATCACTTAACAGAAGAAGTGAATTACTATTAACATCACAGGTAATTATCAGCTTCTAACAAGACGAACGGATAAAAGAGATTTATGTCTTACCTGTGGGAGCGGAAGAATCGCAACAAGGTCAATAGTGAAGAAGCCCATAAAATATTTGATCGCACTTTCCCTGACAGTCTCATGTAAATTACCAGCTAATAGGGAACTAATACGCAGTCGCAAAATAATATAGATTATGTAAAACAAGTCCAAGACAGAACGAATGACAATGATTGTAGTCCCCAAAGCTTTGTCCAATCGAAGGCACTTTTTATCATCGTTGACCACAGGAATGTAGAAGAACAAAGGATCTACTGAGATAGAAATCACACACAAAATGAAAAATATCAAATTTCCGAAAGGCCTCTGAGGTTCAAGTATTTTTTTCACACGAAAACAAAAGCCACCACAAGTTTTTGGTGACTTTATCCTGCTTCTAATATTCTCTAAGTAGTCAAGTGCAAAACTCGGATGACTTTGGGGCTTATCGGAGACTGGGCTTGCTCCAATCTGTCTTGATGTACCTTTCTCCCACTTCAAGTACTGAAACCTGAATAACAAAATATGAATAACGTAGTTCAAACTTCAGCTAATTAATCAAGTTATTAATAAAAATAATTAAATAAATCGTATGCAAAACAGCGCAACCGACGGCTATTAAGAAGTCAAGCTGTAGTAATTTTCCAGAACTTCTAGCCCAGGAAGAACTGTTTTCAGTACGATACGGCACAACAGTCACTTACATGATCAACAACGAAAAACGGAGCAAAGTTTGGGTTTCTGCTAATTTGATCGACTAAAATTCCTAAGAAATGAAGGAGGACCTTTCAGAAATCAGATCGTATTTTTAAAATCTTTGCAAAAGAACTCGAACTTATTTTGTTGGTAACTCAACAAACCAACCATAACTGTTAGTGAATGGAAAGAAATATTTGACAATTATATTTAGATTTATCGCTAGAGGAAGAATTAGAAAAATGAAGTTAAAAAATTCAAAAAATTTTATCCGGAGGCATAGACTTCTTTAGTCAACACTGGATCCGACATCTAGTAAATGTCGTATTCTATGTTTGTGCCCGCGCGCGTGTTTATACATATTATATAAACAATTTATTATTTTTCTAGTATTTATATTACAAAATACAATACAATTAGTGTGGAAAATGATGTTTACCTCATCTCAAATCCGCAGACGCTTTGGGTCATTTTATCGATTATTTTTTTTTTATTTTTTCTTGTCATGAAACGACGTCGTTTCATGTGTTTTTTTTTTACTTCAAAATATCAAAGCCATTGATACAATCCAGAAAGTCTAACATTTCACATTGAACAAGTAAAACCGGAATCAAATTCCATAAATCCCCATGAGCTCATTGATCACAAAAACTTTCAACTTTTTTTAACTGCCGAAAAGAAAAATGAGAGCTTACCCTTTAGTTTGACTTAATATATCGAGGTTGATGAACAAGAGAGGAGGGGATCTAAAAAGGACAAACTTTCATGTGGGTATCATTCAAAGCATTAGATCTATGGATCAATCAAATCAAGAGAGAAGAACTGAAGATGGGTTAGACTTGTTTTTGAGTCTAGCAACACGAAGGAGCTTTTTTTTCTTTTCTTGCTTTCCTTTTGCCCCTCTAAAATCAATGTGAAGAATGGGACGAAACAAATGAAAACGGAAAAGGGTCTTTCTATGTAAAAAGCTTAGCAAACAAGACCAATAAAGAAGCAACAATGGAGAGCTTGAAGCCAGCAAAGTAAAGGTCTAGTTGGGTCCATCACTTGGCTTGTGGTTATGCAGTTGGGATGCAGTTGTTTGGTGAAAGGAGGGGAACGAATAAGTTTTTGCTTCGAAACAAGGAGAACAAAGCAGCTTGGTAAGTTTGGATTTTTGTCAATAGTTCTGCGTTTCTAAATTTTAAACGGTGTCGTTTCATGACAAAAAAAAAATAATAAACGAAACAATGCAAAACGTCTGCCATTTCAGAGTTTGATTACTAATTAATAAAAGTTAGTATGGATGTAACGACGCAGGGGCCTTGAAGCCCAACCTAACTCTTTTCTAGACATTAACGTACGCTTAGATTTGTCTTGCTATATCAAATTTAAAGTCTAGACCAAACATTTAAAAATTAAAATAATAATAAATAAATAAACTAAGCTCAAAACTGTAATCTTCAAAATATGGCCAGAGGTACCTAATCAACTCAAAATTAATTTTTCTTACTTTATTTGTATTTTTTCATTTTATTTCTATACTTTTTCTTTTGTCTTTTCCCTTAGGCGTCACATTAATAAAATGAGTTAGAAAATTACAAAAGAATAACAATTAACTTTGATAAGGTAACAACAGAATCTTTCTTCCCTCTCATTGGGACAAAACACTTGAGTGCGCTATAGGTGGGACTAGGAATGGCAATTGGTCGGGTCGGGTTCGGGCTTGGCCAAGCCCGACCCGACCCAACCAAAAAAAGTTAAAGCCCGACCCGGAAAAGCCCGGACATGTTTGATTCGGGTCGGGCCCGGCCCGATCCGAATCAGGTCAACTTCCGGCCCGACCCGATCGGAATTGATTTTTGTATTTTATTTTTATTCTTTTTCTATTAGTTACAAACTTACAATACTATGAATATAAAACAAAAAAAATACTTTTTTTATTTAAAATAATTAACAATACAAGACAAAATATAAAATAAAAATTAATCACAAAATAATTTATAAAACAACTAATTAATAGAAATAATTTTTTTACAATTCAATTTCATAATCCAACATTAAAACATACAATGTAATTAAATTAAAAATACACAATCTAATTTCACAATCATTTCAACCCCACAAACAATTCAATTTTAAAATCCAACATTAAAAACACACAATGCAATTAAATTAAAAACAACATATATAATTCTACAACCATTTCAACCACATACAATTTAATTTCACAATCTAACATAAAAAAAAAAAAAAAACTCATGTCTTCTACAAATAAAAACACACATTCAATTCCACAACCCAACATTAAAAAATAAAAATAATGTCTTATACAAATAAAAACACAAAATTTAATTTCATAACAAAACATTAAAAAAAAAATTACTTCAATTTTTTTAAGGGTCGGGTCGGGTCGGCTTAAGCCCGACCCGACCCGAAATTTAATCGGGCCAGCAAATTTTGGCCCGAGCCCAACTTGAAACCCGAATTGTCGGGTCAAAGCCCGAAAAATTAGGGCCGGGTCATTCGGGCCAAAATTTGGGCCGGGTCAAATTGCCACCCCTAGGTGGGACAATCAAAGAGATAAGGGAACCAAGTGGTTCGGGTCACTTTGTCAGATATTTGAGTGGCCTTGTCGCAACAAGTGGTACTACGGGTCCTAAAATATTATTTTAAATTATGAGGTATTTATTAATTAGTTTGGTGAGATTATTTAATCAATTTATTGAGACTGTATTTGGCTTGTAGGATTAAATTGAATTAACGTTCAGGATTAAATTAAATTATATAGGATTGTTTGTTGTTTGGTATATTGTTGGATATGGTTATGTTAAATTTAATTTAATGTATTAAAAATAAGTATTTAAATAATTTTATTATTTTTAAATTATACTCTTAGTCGTTGAAATTAATAAATAATATACAATATTATTATAAATGAATAATTTTTTTCAACACTATTTAATAGTTTATATAAATTATTGAATTAAAATTTTGATATTTAATCTTAAATTGAACATAAGTTAAAAATAAATTTTTGAAGAAAGTTTTATTATTGATATCAAATTTGGCTTAAAATAAGATATGGGAATTAGTCTCATCTACTAAAACCATGAAAAAATAGGGATTAATAGTCCCAAAATCTTTGGACAAAAAATTGAGTTAATCTATTAGCCTCGACAGCTGAACATGACCTTGGATACAATAAAAATATTTTATCTTAAAAATTAGTCTAGTCCTTCCTAATCCTCGCAGCTAAGTCCTTCCTAATCCTCGCACCTAAAGGAAGCTTTAGAAATTGTAAAAAAATAGCTTTAGAAATTATGAAAATTTTTCCATCATTTAAAAATACAAAGCATTAGCCACATAATTTATGATATAATTTAAAATAAAATTTTGGATGTATATTATTATTCTATTGTTATTGTGCCCCTTCAAAGACTTTGATTTGGTTAGTCATATTGAAGACTTTGACTAGGTGAGTCATCAAAACAAGTTGATTTTTGGGTAATTATCATTCCAGCTAACTCTGAGGCAAAATGACAAAAAGGGGCATCTGATAAAAAGGACTATGAATTAATAATACATAAATAAAAATATTCCATTTGTAATTTATGATGCATTTACTAATATGTTATTAGAATGGATTGCAAATGAATTAAGCTGAAATCGAAATAAGGACTAGGAATTAGAATAAATTATTTATTTAATGTGCATTTACTTTTTGGATTTGAAAATCGAAATTCAGAATGGGAATGATTAATAGTCCTCATTTGCTAAATAGAAGTGAGAATTTGAATGAAACATGTGGAGCTCACATATATTTTGAGATCAAGGAATGGAAACATGATTCCATGAGATTGGTTGGGAATCAAGTTTCCATTCCTTGATCTCAAAATATAAGTGGTTGGGAATCAAATTTTCACTCTTTGAACTCTCCATTTTACCCTCACTCAAATTTTATAATTTCATTTTTGTCTTCAAATAAAATATTATTATTATTATATTATTATTATTAACAACAACGATAATATAATAACATTTTAATTGAGGATAAAAGTGGAATCATAAAATTTGAGCGAGAATAAAATGGAGAATTCATAGAATTAAATTGCGTGTTTATTGAAAAACGGCGAACCGATAATTTACATAGAGGAAATTGTCTTGGTAAATCCTGCACCGTTTATCTGACAAGATTCTGAAAAATTAACGGTGAACCGTTTATTACAAATGGCTAACCGATAATTTACAGAAAAGAGAGTTTTTCTAATCTCAGCTAAATTTGCTTTGACAAGATTCTCGAAATTAATGGTGAACCATTTATTGTAAAACAACTAGCCGATAATTTATAGAAAGGAGAAAGTTTTCTAACCTTAAGTTGTTTAGCAAAAATGGAAATCTAAGTTTGTTTTGCAAGTTTCTAGAAATAAATGGTGATCTAATAATGGTAAACGGTAAACCGTTTATTTAAAATCTAAGCATAACGGCTATTTGGACAAGTCAAAACGGTTAACCGATAGCAGCAAACGGCAATCCAATTTTTCCAGAAAGTCAACAACGGCTAGTTTTTAACTCCAACTATAAAATAGCTCAATCAAATTCAAATCAACAGAGATCCAACAATTATCTTTGAGCTTGCTACTGAGAAAACAATCTCTTTTGAGCTTTAAACTTGTTTTATTTCATTGATTCACACTTTGAAATTTCAATTGTAATCATATAGATTGTGTGAGAGATTGGTTGATTATAATATTTGTTTTTGAGTAATTGTAAGTGTTAGGATACACTTGGGTTAAGAGATTGGGAATAATCTCTTGTTGTAAAGGTTCATTGACACCTTTGAAGTCAATTGTAATTGTAGTTGAAGCCTTGGAGGCTTGCTTAGTGGAATCCTCAAGCCCGGTGAGCTTGGAAGTGTGGACGTAGGCACGATTGGCTGAACCACGTAAAAATCGCATGTTTTATCTCTCTTCCCTTATCTTTTTAATTTCGAGCATTATTAAAATTATTATTTTTTATTTTATTAAGACATTAGTTTAAATTGTTGTGTGGTTTTATTTGCTTAAGTTTTAAGAACTTAATTCACCCTCCCCCTCTTAGGTAGCCTAGTTAGTATTTCATTAAGTATCAGAGTAAGGTTCTCTTGTTAGGACTTAATCATCTAGAATAAAAGATCCATGGCAACCCGAAATGATTCTAGCTTTAGAGAAGGACAATCCACCATTAGGCCACCATTCTTTGATGGAAATGATTATCCTTATTTGAAAACTAGGATGAGAATTTATTTGCAAGCTTTAAATTATAAAATATGGGAGGTTGTGTGCAATGGTCCATTCATGCCTATGACTAAAGATGCGGAAGGAGAAGATATTCCGAAACCTTCACGTGAATAGAATAAGCTGGAAAAGAGAAAAGCTTCTCTAAATTCCAAAGCTATGGATGCCTTATTTTGTGCCTTAAATAAGAAAGAATTTCATAAAGTTTCAAGTTGTTCTAATGCTTATGAAATTTGGAAGAAACTTGAAGTTGTCTATGAAGTTACAAATCAAGTTAAAGAATCTAAAATAAGTAGATATACTAGGCAATACGAATTATTTCAAATGGAACAAAATGAGAGTATACTAGATTTAAGGACATTGTAAACACTCTAGGAGCACTTGGTAAGACCTTTTCAAATAGCGAGAAGGTAAAGAAAATCATTAGGTCATTACCAAAAGAGTGGAGACCTAAGAGAACTATCATTGAGGAAGCCAAAGATTTAAATATTTTATCTATTGATGATTTAATTGGCTCACTTATTTCTTATGAAGAAGATTTGGCAGTCGAGAGAGGAAATGAAGATAAGAAGAAGAAAAGTATTGCCTTGAAAGCATCAAAATCTGAAAGTGATGAGGAAAGCAAACTTGAAGATAAAGAGATGGTCATGATAGGAAGAAAATTTAGGAAGTTTTTCAAGAAAACCGGTGAGCAAAGAAAGTTTAGAAATTTCAAGAATCAAAAGGAGAAGAAGGAAGCAATCATATACTATGAATGCAAGAAGCCTAGCCATATAAAATCGGAATGCCCGCTTCTCAACAAATTTAATAAGAAAGCTATGATGGCAATATGGGATGATAGTGATGAAGAATCGAGTGAAGATGAACAATCGCAAGAAATGTCAAACTTGGCACTCATGGCAATGGTATAAGATGAGTTTGATGAGGTAAGTGATCTTCTATTTTATAATGAATTATATGATGCTTTTAATGAGTTGCATAGTGATATTATGAAAATTGGTAAGAAAAATACATGTCTTAAGAAGAAAATGTTAAAACTTTCAAATGAAAAAGATGCTTTGCAAAAATGCAATGATTTGCTAAATGAAAATATCAAAGGACTAAAAGTGGATAATGAAATATTGCATGGTAGGATTGCATCCTTAAAAGGTAAACAAAGTACTTCATATGAGCTTGAAAAATTACATGTTGATGACTTGATCAAAGAAAATGAAGAACTTAAAAAGAAGAGCAATGAGCTCAATGAGATTATGTTAAAATTCACACATGGTCAAAAGAACTTAGAAAAATTACGTAGTTCTCAAAAATGTGTGTTTGATAAAGGAGGAATTGAGTATAAGCCTAACTTGAAACAAAAATATTACACAAACTACTTTATTAAGGCTACCTCCACTAACAATCATAAAATTGTTTGTCATTATTGCAATGGAAATGGTAACATAAATTATAGATGTCCTATTAAGAAAAATGTATATTATGGAATTAAATGTGTTTGGGTTCCAAAAGAAACCGTTACTAACACTCAAGGAACCAAAAATTTTTAAGTACCTAAAACTTGAGATCTTTTCTACAGGAATCAAAAAAGAAGGGAAAGAGAAATAAATGGTATTTGGACAGTAGATGTTCAAGACATATGACCAGTGATTATTCATGGTTCTCAAGTTTTACCAAGATTGAAAATGGTGGGGATGTATCCTTTGGAGATAATTCAAAAGGAAAAATCATTGGTATTGATAATATCGGTAGAGTTTCCTCAACTCTAATTGAAAATGTATGCTTAGTTGAAAATTTAAAACACAACTTGCTTAGTATTAGTCAATTGTGTGATAAATGATATAGAGTTATTTTTTATAAAATAAAATATATTATTTAAAATGCATGTGATGGTAAATTTTTTTTTGTTGGAAAAAGGTGTGTTAATGTTTATAATATTGATATAGATTGTGCATCTACTCGTGATAAATGTTTTTCTGCATTACATGATGATAGTTGGTTATGGCATAGAAGACTAGGACATGCAAGCGTGGATTTAATTTTAAAAATTTCCAAAAACGATTTAGTTAAAGGTCTTCCAAATATTGGTTTTGAAAAAGATAAAATTTGTGAAGCATGTCAATTTAGAAAACAAATCAAAACTTCTTTCAAAAACAAAAATCATATTTCTACTTCAAAACTGCTTCAATTTCTTCACTTAGATTTGTTTGGACCTTCTAGATATGCTAGTTTAAGTGGTAAATATTACGTATTTGTAATTGTAGATGATTATTCTAGATATACATGAGTATTATTCTTAACTAATAAAGATGATGCCTTTTATGCATTTAAAGTTTTCTGTAAAAAGGTTCAAAGTGAAAAAGGTTATTTCATTACTTGCATTAGAAGTGATCATGGTGGAGTATTTGAAAATCATGCATTTAAGAGTTTTTGTAATGATTTCGGTATTATATATCAATTTTCATCACCTAGGACTCCACAACAAAATAGAGTTGTTGAGAGAAAGAATAGGTCTATTCAAGAAATGGGTAGGACCATGTTAAATAAGAATGCATTACAAAAACACTTTTGGGCCGAAGCCGTAAATACCGCATGTTATGTGTTAAATCGTGTTTTGATTAGACCACTTCTAAATAAAACCCCATATGAGCTTTGGAAAGATAGAAAACCCAACATTGGTTATTTTAAGGTTTTTGGATGCAAATGTTTTATATTGAATACTAAAGACAATCTTGGTAAATTTGATCCAAAATTGGATGTTATTATTTTTCTTGGATATGCAACTACTAGCAAAGCTTATAGAGTATACAATAAAAGAACCTTGGTTTATTGAAGAATCCATGCACATTACGTTTGATGAATTTAACCCCTACTCTATGGAGAAAGTTGTAGTTAATGATGCAGATGACGAAGTGCAATAAGAAGAACCTTCAAACGTCAAAGAAGATGCTCCAACTTGTGAGAATCAAGAGAAGCAACAAGAAGAACAAACCAATATGGAGCAAAATGAAGGTAATTCTCAAACACTCCTTAAGGAGTGGAGATATGTCTTTTCTCACCCTAAAGACTTAATTTAAGGAGAACTTCACAAGGTGTAACCACTAGATCATCACTTAGGAACACGTGTGCACACACCGCATTCATATCTCAAATTAAACCAAAATCCTTTGCAAATGCGGAAAATGATGAATCTTTGATTATGGCAATGCAAGAGAAGTTAAATCAATTTAAGAGAAACAATGTGTGGAAATTAGTTCCTAAACTAGAACGTCAATATATCATAGGCACTAGATGAATCTGGTGTGGTTGTAAGGAATAAAGATATATTAGTAGCTCAAGGTTACAACCAAGAAGAATGAATTGATTTTGATGAAACTTTTGCACCTGTAGCACGATTAGAATCCATTAGGATGCTTTTAGTATTTGCATGTCATAAGAATTTTGTCTTGTATCAAATGGATGTCAAAAGTGCATTTCTAAATGGGTACATCATGGAAGAAGTGTATGTGAAACAACCCCCTGGTTTTAAAAATGAAAAATTTCCAAATCATGTTTATAAGTTGTCAAAAGCTTTGCATGGCTTAAAACAAGTACCTAGAGCTTGGTATGATAGGTTTAGTAAATGTTTTTTGGAAAAAAGTTTTTCAATGGGTAGAGCGGATACTACACTTTTTATCAAGCATCAAAATCAAGATATACTTGTTCAAATTTATGTTGATGATATCATTTTTTGTTCTACTAATGAGTTTTTGTGTAAAGATTTTTCATCTTGTATGAGCAAAGAATTTGAGATGAGTATGATGGGAGAATTGAAATACTTTCTCGGATTACAAATAAGACAAAATGAAGAAGGAATCTTTATTAATCAAGCCAAATATTTGAAAGATTTACTAAAAAGATTTGGACTTAAAGATGGAAAAATCAAAAGCACCCCAATGAGCTTAACAATCAAGCTTGAAAAAGATGAAAAAGGTAAAGATGTTGATGTCAAAACATATCAATGTATGATCGGATCTTTACTTTATTTAACTGCTAGTAGACCTGATATTATGTTTAGTGTATGTCTGTGTGCAAGATTTCAATCATATCCTAAAGAATCTCATTTTCTTGCTGTTAAGAGAATTTTTCGTTATTTGAAAAGAACAATAGATCTTGGCCTTTGGTATCCTAGAGGAACTCATATAGATTTAACTTGTTATTTGAATGTCGATTTTACTGGTTATAAGGTTGATAGGAAGAGCACTAATGGAACTTGTCACTTATTATGTCACTCACTTGTTTCTTGGTTAAGTAAGAAGCAAAACTCAGTTGCACTTTCAACCACCAAAGCTGAACATATTGCAGCCGGTAGTTGTTGTGGACAAGCACTTTGGATGAAACAAACCTTTAGAAACTGTGGTTTCAATCTTGCTCATATACCTATCATGTGTGACAATACAAGTGCCATAAACCTATCAAAGAATCCCATTCAACATTCTCGGACCAAGCATATATAGATAAGACATCATTTTTTAAGAGATCATGTTCAAAAAAGAGATATTTCATTAAATTTTATTTCAACTGAAAAACAGCTTGCTAATATCTTTACTAAACCTCTTGGCGAAGAATAATTTTTCAAAATTAGGCATGAGCTTGGAATGATAAATGGTGCATAATAGTAGTGATTTATACAATATCTTCTTTGTTTTTTTATAATATGATATTTGTTTGATTTGGATATGTTTAAATTATATAATCATGCATCATATTAGCCTTTCAAGACATTTTTTATCAATAAAATGATTTCAAAATGTATTGAGTATTGGCCGTAGATTAAAACATAAGTGTGAAATCATAGTCAAGAAAAACAGATTACTGTTTAAGCTAAAACGAATTACCGTTTAATTACAGAAACACTAGAAAAAGTTTTGGACATTAGCAGCTAACCGTTTATTACTAACGGTTAACCGATTAAAAAAACAGAGAGGTTGCTTTGATAAACAGTGACAGACTTACTCTTTACTAGCTCTCTGGAAATTATCGGTGAACCGATTGAGATAAACTGCTTGCCGTTTTCGTGCGATATAAAATGTTTCAGTTCTTCTTCCTCGTCTCCACTTACCCCTTTACCGTTTTCTCTCAAAACCAGCAAACCCTAAGCTCTATCTCTCTAAAATCTTTCGTTTTACTTGCCATTTCTTGCAAAATCAAGGTCATAAAAACATTTCCTATCATCTTTAGAACAGTTTTAATCATTCAAAACATCAAATTGCAGCCTGAATAAAAAAATCCCAATTTGAAACCCTAACAGTAGCCGAACGGTTTTCTCCATTTTTGGCTCAATTTTTGACGTTTTCCTACCAAATTGAGCCTTTAAATCTCTACCCTTCTTTGTTTATCTAATTGGTCCCATTCAAATCATTTTCATCATTTTGTCAAGAACCCAAATTCTCAAGCTTCAACCATGGCTGAATCATCAAGAACCAGTCGTAAGAGAAAGAGTGTCCCAAGTAGAAACTCAATACCATCTATGGAGTCCTCCGAGTTCCAGAGGATTCATTTTCCAACAACTCCACTAGCAAAACGATTTAAAACCCGATTCATGGGTCGCAAGGTAATCGATTCTTACTTTGTGGACTTAGATGATTTTGCGGAGTTGATTGTTTGTGGTCGGAGTGTTAAGAAGATGTTGTTGCCGTGGGAGTCTGCATTAGACTTAGAGGAGTGGATTTATCCTAACTTAGTCCGTGTTTTTTATTCAAACATGGAATTGTCCGTAGAAAGATTAGATAGAATAGTTACCCATGTCGGAGGTATTCCTATTGATTTTGATGTTGATGACTTGAACCATATTTTAGGGATCTCATATTCTGGACATCATATTTACACTTCTAGGAATGAGTTATCGTTTGCCGATTTTGTCCATCACGAAGGGGTTAGAAACATATATAGACGTCGGGATCTCACTAATGAGATTTGTACTCTCCTTTTTGGATCACAACTCTTACCACTGCAAGTTAGAATTCTTCATACTATTTTGCAGCATATTATCACCCCTAGGAAGGGCTATTCGAATTAGGTGACTCAGCTGGATGTTGGGATTCTTGATAGTCTTCTCTATGGTCGCTCTATTAACCTAGGATGCATTATTTTGTGACATATGTTGAGTACTCCTATGGTTAACCATAGGTTGCTTCCATACGGTAGCATTATTTCTAAGGTTTTGCGATATTTTCAAGTACCCCTTCTCGACTCGGTATATGTTAAGACAAAGAAGATTGGGGAAGGGGCTATCTCGGCGATTGGTTTTTCTCGAAGGCATCGAGATTAGATCAAAACACCCAATGCGAAAAACCAAGACACCCTCATAGCTTCAGAGGATAACCGGTTTTTAAATGACATTTTCACTTCTGACCAGCTACCAGATTTTAGGCTCGGCGCTAGACCTCCACCCCCTCATCATGGATCTGTCTCACAGCCTCCAGCAAAATCTGATTCTAAGGAGCATGAGATGGAGACCGATCGACCACCAATTTCAGATGCTCCACCTGCTTATGATAGTTTTCTTCAGCAGCTTATAAGCGATGTTCAAGCACTTTTCGAGTAGCAGCAGCTTCTTCAAGATCTGTTTGCTTTTTTTCAGATTCAGCAACAGCAGATACTGCATGGATAGCAGTGTTTCTTTTTTGCTCTCTGCATTCCCCCTTCTTTCTATTTTCCTTTTCTTCCTCCTCCTCCACAATAGTTTCTTAGTGTTTCGGATACTTTGCTTTCGCACAAACATTTTCATATTTTTTAAATATTTATGTATGATGATTATGGATGATTATGTTATATCTATGTGTGCTTTCTTATTTTGGCATTGATGTTATTGCTTGGTTGAAGTTGTTTTATCTTACTTTTTGGCATCTTGGGTGTAAATTGTTTGCTACTATTTTTTTTTTTGGGAATGCTTAATATACAAGGGAGATTCTACCGAAATTTTCACTTGTCGGAAACAACTATGCTTTTATTCTTTTCTTTTTAATACTGAAGGGGGAGAATAGGTTATATTTTTTAAGGAGGAGTTAACAAAATTTTTAAGTTATATATTTTTCAAGGGAGCTTATATTTAGGGGTAGTTAACAAAATTTTCTTACCTTTACATATAAAGTTTGTCATCATAAAAAAGGGGGAGATTGTTGATCTTATAATATTGATTTTGATGATAACAAAACTTATATGTTCTTGATTAAAATGTTGGGGCTATTAAAATGAATTTCTTAAAAGCCATAGATATGTTTAAAGAAAGCTTAATGGCTGTTAACTTAAGTTGGAAAACTTTTTTTCTAAACAAAAGTTGTCAAAATATAATTTTTGGAAATTAACGGTGAATCGTTTCTTAAAAAATTGTGAAACGATAATTTACAAAGAGAAATTGTCTTTGTAAATCATATACCGTTTATCTGACAAGATTCTGAAAATTAAATGGTGTACTGTTTATTACAAACAGCTAACTGATCATTTACAGAAAAGAGAGTTTTTCTAGTCATAACTAAATTTTCTTTGACAAGATTCTAGAAATTAACGATGAACCATTTATTGTAAAACGGCTAGCCGATAATTTACAAAAAGGAGAAAGTTTTCTAACCTTGAGCCGTTTAGGAAAAACAGAAATCTAAGTTTGTTTTACAGGTTTCTAGAAATAAATGGTAATCTAATAATGGTAAACGGTAATCCGTTTATTTAAAATCTAAGCATAACGGCTATTTGGACAAGTCAAAACGGTTAACCGATAGCAGCAAACGGCAATCCAATTTTCCCAGAAAGTCAACAACGGCTAGTTTTTAACTCCAACTATAAAATAGCTCAATCAAATTCAAATCAACAGAGATCCAACAATTATCTTTGAGCTTGCTACTGAGAAAACAATCTTTTTTGAGCTTTAAACTTGTTTTATTTCATTGATTCACACTTTGAAATTTCAATTGTAATCATATAGATTGTGTGAGAGATTGGTTGATTATAATATTTGTTTTTGAGTGATTGTAATTGTTAGGATACACTTGGGTTAAGAGATTGGGAATAATCTCTTGTTGTAAAGGTTCATTGACACCTTTGAAGTCAATTGTAAGTGTGGTTGAAGCCTTGGAGGATTGCTTAGTGGAATCCTCAAGCCCGGTGAGCTTGGAGGTGTGGACGTAGGCACGATTGGCTGAACAACGTAAAAATCGCGTGTTTTATCTCTCTTCCCTTATCTTTTTAATTTCAAGCATTATTAAAATTATTGCTTTTGATTTTATTAAGACATTAGTTTAAATTATTGTGTGGTTTTATTAGCTTAAGTTTTAAGAATTCAATTCACCCCCCCTCTTGGATAGCCTAGTTAGTATTTTACTTTTACTTATAAGTAACTTCAGAAATTTAACTAGTATTTGATATGAATTTCATGTTATATACATATGCAGCAATTTGCTATAATGGCTAATGCACACTTAAATGGTTTCAAGGCTGTTTTCCAATATAGCAAGCATTATATGTATGACTTGCACCATTGTCATCAAGTAGTGTGTTCATGTGTTTGAATTATTATGTTATTAATTCATACTATATAGTATAACTGATGAATGTTATTGAATAGATCTTTGTTCCCATACCTGATGGTATCCACTATTGGTTTCTATTGTTGGTCAAAATGGGAGAAAAACAGGCTGAGATTTAGGATCCACTACTAGATGCGTGAAGGACACGAGATCATGAAATCTAAGCTAATACAATTGTAAGTATGATCATCTTTTGCTTAAAGGTATTTTGACTTTTGTGTGTATTATGTTATTAAAGTATGAAGTTGCTTTCTCTTCAAATTAGTTACACTCGTTAGATGTTATACTTTGTAATGTCGTGGATGCTACAAATTAAGTATCTTAGAGTTTCTTGTCATTTACAGTGACACATGGTGTGGGAGTTCCTCGGCAAACTAATGGTTTTGATTGTGGAGTTTATGTTATTAAATTTATGGATACTCCTGCAATCATTACCAACAAATCATATGTGGTATGGCTTCTAACTCTCATGTGATGATAATTTTGTTGATGTTACTAATGTTGTTGGACTGTTGACACGCTGACATTGTATAGTTATTTCAGTAGCATGACTCACAGAATGTTCGGGCTCAGCTTGCGTTACAGTTGATGGACTCTCCGTTCAACGAACAATGCAAGCAATTGTTGACGTTGCTAATGCAAAGCACACTAATGCTGCTAATTATGTACATGATGCGAAGTTGGTATCAACTATCAAAAGCCGTAACGTGTCTACTAAAAAAGGCCATAAGAATAGTTCCAGAAAAGGTTGTTCAAGGGAAAAAGGGTGATGAATGTTTCAGATACAAGTGACTCTAAAATGTGAACTTGTCTAACACAATTGTTTATATTCTACTGCATTTTGCATCCAACTGGAGTTTACAGAAGTTCAATGTACATTATTTTGATGACCATGCACTACTTTGAATTTTTTTTTGTCAATAAGTTTTTATTGTTATTTGTGCTGTAGGATAACTGAGAAGACATTAACAATGTTACAATTTGGCATTGCCTGTTTTTTCCCTTGAAACCATAACCACCTGATAGTTTAGGCCGGTTCTCATTGTTTTTTCTGTCATGGGTTTGTGTTAAAAACCTTTCAAAAATAATGGGAAAACATATATCTTTAGTCACGACGTTAATTAATTTATGTTCAAAATAAGATAACTGGTCTCTTTTTTTATTATTATCAAGTACACATAATGTCAAACAATTGCCATCATTCATTTCATACGTGAAAATACAAAATCACTAATTCCGAAGAAGCTCATTCTCCCACTGCGGGTCCAAATGGAAAAGGTTTGGTAGCATGGCTCATCTCCCATCCTCTAACGCGATGTACCATCTTTAACTATGTACAATATAACTCGAAGTTAGTTAAACAACCGGGGGAAGTTAGTCAAGCAAATTAAAATAAGAAGCAAATTACTTACAGGTTATTATGAGGCCACCAATTATAGTACATGTTAGTATCAGTTTCAAAGGTTATACCAAGGGCACTACTATCCACGTAATGGCCATCAATTCTTTCTGAAATGTCATGTATACATGGACAAGTTGTCTCGAAGGTAAATCCTGTGAAACCTAGTGCGGCCGATGCCATCGATTAAGTTGGTGTAAACACATTGGATCTGAAAGGCCTTACCTGTATGTCATTGGATACAAAATCTCTAGTGCCAACCTTGTAGTCACCATGATTATGTTGTACAAACTTTGATGGATATAGCTGGCAAGTTTGTTTTGTATGGCTAAGCTGAAAACATTTACTACATTTCTGATTATTTGGCCCATTACATTTAATGGTTTTGGCATATCCTTTAGTAGTTACCATAATAGGGTCTTTCAACTTCAAACTGCTTGAAGTTCGCATTTCTTAGCTTGCTTCACTAATTGATGTTCAGCAAGCATTTGTTCAAAGCGAAGAGTTAGCCATTGAATCTCCTCCAATGCTATCATATAACTTTCCTCATTCATTGCAGCGATTCGACAAAGATTATTACATGATGCCGACAGTGAGGCAAACTTCACAATTTTGGAGGCTTCCTTATTGATATGTAAGGCTGCAACTGTCATTTTCAACACCTTATCCACCTTCGCTAATTTAGTCCATCGACCAAGAATCAAAGCTGCTAGTATACAAACTAGTTGCTCTAACTCCATGACGTGAAATATATGCCTACACTGAATGCCTTCAGATTCCATCATCTTGCATCAACAATTAATATCAACTACTTTGTTATAAAAGACCACTATCCATCAGTTACCACACTTGTAGGTTTTTTTTGTTTCATCGTCGATAAAAAAGTCTGTAGAAACCACACATATGATTCAACAGTTTCATCAATGAATATTGAGAATTCAAAAACGATGGTTATTTCATGATGGTTTATACCCACGAATGCGACCAACGGTTTGTTGTAAGCATTTCTCTTGTATGTTGCATCAAAAGCTAAAACATTACCAAATTGTTTGTAGTCGTACCGAGCAACAGTGTCAGTCCAGAACAAGTTACGCAATCTGTTTTCCTCATCTAGTGTATACTCAAATTATACTCCAGCATCATAATCAGCTCTTGAAGATAAGTACGCAATGGCAACTTCTGTATCGGTGTCAATAATTTGGGCACGTTGGCCTGCATTTATTTTGTTCTGCATGTCCTTACCCATATACCCAACATAATGGAAACCCTCCTACTTGGTCGAATTTATAATCAATGAACTGGCACATTTTAACCCCAACTTGTCGCAGCTCTTTTGCGTGTGCTAGATCAGCATCAGTCGCAACTCTGTGCGAATGAAGAAATTGTGTCTCATGTGATTAAACCAACTGATAAGTGTGGTCAACAACTAAATTAGAAACCACGTACTTTCCTTTCAACTTGTCGTACTTCACTCGAAGTTGAGTATGACAACCGTTACGAGTTATGCCTTTTGGTTCCCTCACTCTATCTGCTTTCTTTATCCATTTTTTTAACCTATATACTTCACCTGAGTAAACTCATCTCTGACTTGCTACCTCACCACTTTTGCTATCATAACGGAGCTCATCTTTTCTAGCAGAGAATCCAACAGACTTAGCATAATTTGTATACCATACGTGCGCGTCATTTACGGTATCAAAATATAATCCGACACCCATTGAAGTTGGCTGACTATTTTTTATAACAGTGTGTGTTATATGCGTAGATGATATTGGACATGATATATCTCCAAGATACTTATCACCGTCGACAACCATTTGCTCCGGTTCTAATGTACCTGTAGTTACACCATTTTCCAGCCAATAATCATGAAATTGACTATCTTTTACTTTATTGGTTTCCTGTTGTGATGTTTCATCATCATTAAGGTCCAACCCCCATGCACAAATGCTTCCAACTTTCGATGTGGCTACCATGGTGGCTGTCAATCTCGCATCAATATTCTACCAAACAAAGAACATGAAAATTATCTTGGTCCCCCCCATTATCTCGAAAAGAGTAGTGCATAGGTTTGGTTTGTGCAAGCATTTAATATCATTATTAAATGCTTGCATTTGGTTGGTACGTGGTTGATAGTCACATGAAATAAGATAGATCAATACCATTAATAACTAAAGGTCACCTAGTTTTTTAAAACGGTTAGCCGGTTGTTTTGAGTTGTTCTTTTGATCCCAACCGACTAGTAGCTTAATAACATACGGTATGCCGGATTCCTAAAAGAACTCTCTGGGATAAAATTAGCTAGCCCCTTATTTGGAAACGATCAGCCAAATTTGTAAAGGAACTTTTTTTACCGAAATCGGCCAGTCGTTTATTGTAAAAATGGTTAGCCAACTTTTGTAAGGGACTAACTGGACTGAAACCGGCTAGCCTCTTGTTTTGGAAACGGTTAGCTGACTTTTGTAAGGGACTAACTGGACCGAAACGGGCTAGCTGTTTATTCTGTAAACGGCTAGCCAAATTCGTAAAGGGACTCACTGGATAGAAACTGGCTAGCTGTTTGTTATGGAAACAGTCAGCCGAATTCGTAAAGGAACTCTCTTGACCGAAACTAGCTCACCGCTTATTTTGGAAATGGTTAGCCAACTTTTGTAAGAGACTAACTGGACCGAAATCGGCTAGCTGTTTGTTATGGAAACAGTCAGCCGAATTCGTAAAGGAACTCTCTTGACCGAAACTGACTCACCGCTTATTTTGGAAACGGTTAACCGACTTTTGTAAGGGACTAACTAGACCAAAATCGGCTAGCCGTTTATTCTGTGAATGCCTAGCGAATTCGTAAGGGGACTCATTAGATAGAAACCGACTAGCCATTTATTCTGGAAATGGTTAGCTGAATTCGTAAGAGGACTCTCAGGACCGAAATTAGCTAGCCTCTTCTTATGAAAACGGTTAGCCGGATTTTTTAAGTAACTCTCTGGAGCAAAATCGACTAACTATTTGTTTAAAAATGGTAAACCGGAAGCTGAAAGGCTTGTCTTTGGAATATAACTAGTTACCCGGTTAGTATCAAACGGCTAACCGTTTTCACGGCTATATAAAGAGTTGTTCATTTTCTACCTTTACATTCAATAAATCGTTTCTCCCTCTAAAAACTGTTTTGCCTCAATAGCTCTCTTACTCTAAAAATCCACCATTTTCATATGATGATGCACACATTTAAACCAAAATTGTGAATCCCCATTGTTTGTTTATCTTCAAAAACCTTTGAATAACTGAATTTAGTTATCTAAACCATAAAATCCCAAATCGTGAGTTTGGATTTAGGGTTTGCGGTAGTCGATTTTCCATAACTAAGCTATTGCGAAATCTCACCTTAATTTCACTTACTTCTCTCATGTAAACACATACAATTTTCATCCCTCTTCATCATGTCAAGTTCGAGGCCAACCAAAGGCAAAAGAAAAAGGAAATAAACTACTGCACCATCCAAACAGCAACAACAGGAATGAGGCACTACAGAACAGCCTGATTTTGAATCAAGACAATTCCCAAACAAGCATTTGACCAAGCGTTTTCATGAAAAATTCATGACCCATACGGTATTTCCTACTTTCTATATTATGCCTGATTGGCTTCATAGTCTTAGTATTAGCAATAAAAATTTGTTGCAGTTATTAGAGAAAGTTGGTTAGATTAGTGCCCTTATGCTTGATAAGGTTATGTATCCTAACTTAATGAGAGTATTTTACTTAAATATGGATACTTCTGTGGAGAAAGACAATAGAGTAATCATCAATGTTTGAAGAGTTTTGATTGAATTTGATGATGCAGAGTTGAACTCTATCCTAAGAACATCCAAGTTTGGGTACAAAATCTTTTCTACTAGGAAAGCCCCTAAGATTGATGACTTTAATCATGTTGATGTTGTTAGAAACATATGTAGGCGCACTGATGTTTCTAATGAGGTTTGCAATATCCATTTAGAGCTCAGTGTCTATGCCTCCAACCCCGCATTTTACACAGTTTATTCAGACTATTGTCTTTCCTAGGTCAGGGCACTTAGATAAGGTTTCCCACATGGATGCTGCTTTCATTGATTGTATCTTTAGGCATCGCTCGGTTAACATTGGGTACACAATTGTACGCAACATGCTTTCCATACCCAACTTGATTAACCATTTTCTTCTATATGGTAACTTTATCACCCAAATCCTTAAATACTTTAGGGTACCCATTAATGAACCATCTTGCAAACCCTCTAAGAGTCTAGGGGATGAAGCCGTGTATGCCTTAGGATTTAAGTGGCGTAATGAAGCATGGGTAAAGATTACTGGCAATAAGTACACTATAATTGCTCCGAGTGACGATCATTCTCTAAATAAGGTAGTTCCTACTGATCAACTATCTGATTTTTCACTTCTTTTCCAGGGTTAGCATACACATCAGGACCCTCATGTTCGCCATCCTATTCATAATGCTTCTGCATCTGCTATACCACCTCCACAGCCTCATGAGTCTAAAGATGTCACTCTTCGGCAGCTTATGGACGAGGTAAGGATGTTTTCTTTGCAACAGACCAGCTTTCAGCAGCATATTCTCGAGGAGCACCAACGTATCTCACAGTAGCATCAGTTGATCCTCGAAGGCCAACGCCTCATGTTCGAGCACTTTGGGATTCCGTATCCATTTCCACCACTATCTCCACCGCCTCAGTAGTTTTTGCTATCTTCATGTCTTTATATGTTGTTATTGTTATTTTATATTTTTTTATGATTTCGGCAGCATGATATGTAGTTTGTTTTGGCACCACTTGTTACTATCGAATTTAAACTTTCTTTAATCTTATCTTCTCCCCAAACTTTCTGAACTTTAGAGTAATAATTGTCTATTGAAATTGGCCTTTTGTTTACTTTTTTTTTCATGTAATTTTTTTCATTCTCCTCTCAATTAATCCCCTTATAAAACATGCACATGTCGCCAATTTTATCAAAATAATTTTTTTTTTTATCTTAGTCAGTGTCCTTATTATCAATTTGTTTGTAAGCATGAAAATCATGCAATACTGGACCAATAAACATGAAACACACACCATTAACTAAATACCTGGACCATTAAACTTAAAACCGACGAACTTGAAACTTAGGTCAATGAACGTAAAACTTGTGATCATTCACTTGCAACCATGCCATCATTAACTTGCAACCACGAGAATCATGCAAAGAATAAACCAATGAACCTAAAACATCCACCATGAATGTGATACCAAGGCCATTAAACTTAAAACTATAGGAAGTTGAAATTTAGTTCAATAAACATGAAACTCGAAATCACTAACTTGCAACAATGCGATCATTAACTTGTAACCATGAAAAGCATGCAACTGATGCACCATTAAACATAAAACACATACCATTAATGTGATACTGGGACCATTAAACTTTAAACTATAAAAACGTGAAACTTAGTTCAATAAACGTGAAACTCGGAATCATTAACTTGCAACCACGCAATCATTAATTTGCAACCACGAAAATCATGCCATTGATGGACCAATAAACCTGAAACACTCACCATTAACATGATACCGAGACCATTAAACTTGAAACTATAGGAACTAAAACTTAGTTCAATAAATGTGAAACCTGAAATCATTAACTGGCAACAATACAATCATTAACTTGCAACCACGAAAATCATACAATTGATGGACCAATAAACCTAAAACACTCATCATTAACATGATATGGGGAATATTAAACTTGAAATTATAGAAATGTGAAACTTAGGTCAATGAACGTAAAACTATACGATCATTAACTTGCAGCTATGCGATCATTAACTTGCAACCATGAAAATCATGCAATTTATGGACTAAAAAACATGAAACACACACCATTAACGTGATACCAGGACCATTAAACTTGAAACTATAGAAACGTGAAACTTAGTTCAATAAATGTGAAACTCGAAATCATTAACTTCTAACCATGAGATCATTAACTTACAACCATGAAAATCATGCAATTGATGGACCAATAAACTTAAAACACACACCATTAACATGATACCGAGACCATTAAACTTGAAACTATAGGAACGTGAAACTTAGTTCAATAAACGTGAAACTCAGAATCATTAATTTGCAACCACACGATCATTAATTTGCAACTACGAAAATTATGTAATTGATGGACCAATAAACCAAAAACACTCACCATTAACATGATACCAAGACCATTAAACTTGAAACTATAGGAACTAAAACTTAGTTCAATAAATGTGAAACCCGGAATCATTAACTTGCAACAATATGATCTTGCAACCACGAAAATCATACAATTGATGAACCAATAAACCTGAAACACTCACCATTAACATGATATGGGAACTATTAAACTTGAAACTATAGAAATGTGAAACTTAGGTCAATGAACGTGAAACTATACGATCATTAACTTGCAACCACGAAAATCATGTAATTTATGGACAAATAACCATGGAACACACACCATTAACGTGATACTAGGACCATTAAACTTAAAACTATAAGAACGTGAAACTTAGTTCAATAAATGTGAAACTCAGAATCATTAACTTCCAACCATGACATCATTAACTTGCAACCACGAGATCATTAACTTGCAACCACGAAAATCATGCAATTGATGAACCAATAAACCTAAAACACTCACCATTAACGTGATACCGAGACCATTAAACTTGAAACTATAGGGACATGAAACCTAGTTCAATAAACATGAAACCCGGAATCATTAACGTCAACCATGTGATTGTTGATTACTAGAAAGTGTTTATTTGTAATGGAAAAAATTATCATTTTACACTCCAAGTCTCACTAACATCCCTACTTTTATGTCTTTAAGTCCCTTGTAATTTAATTATGTATGTTTTATTTTAATTAAGTATTTTATGTATTTTAGGGAATATCATGGTCATTTCACAATGAATGAGAGATCAGATGGAAAAACGGACAGTAATTTTGAACTCAGGACAGTCGAAAACCTTAGGAGGAGCATAAAAAGAAAAACGGTATTGTTCACACATACGGTACTCTACATGACACTGTTCACAGCACTGTTCACCTATACTGTACGCTGACATGGCACTGTACAATGACGTGGCACTATACGATGATATGGCGGAATTTGATTGGACGAATGATGTTGCATTGACCGCTTATGTGGCATTGACTGATGATGTGGTGTTGACTGATGACATGTCACGATCCTATTGGACCAAAATGCTGACCGGCTACTTGGCAGAATGTTAGTGAACCAAAACAATATGTGTACGGTACATGCATATACACAGAATAACAGCCCTGATGATGTGTTCCATCCAATAAGAGCTTGCCACGTGGCGCAATCCTGAGCGTCTAAATTGTTTTAATCCGATGGCCATGATTTACTCAGTGTATCTATAAAAAGAGGGCTCCCCCACCTAATTTGACACCCCTGAATCCATTTTTTAGCTCTATTTTCTGTAATTCCATCTCCATATTGTATTTTCTATGTATTTTAATAAAATTCTCATTTTACCCCTAGTTCAATTATGAGTAGCTAATTTCCTTTCAAGCTTGGGTTGAAGGTGAAGTCTCAACATGCTCCATGGGCTTAATTTAGTAAATTTACTTTTTTCTTCCCCTTTAATTTATGTGGATGTTTTGACTTTTCGTAGACAGATAGTAATAATCTTGTATGGATATCGGCTGGAATAACCGTCTCCCTAGGCAAGGTTTTACTATTTAGCACGGGAAGCCCTTAGCACCATATCTATTAGAGTGTGATTCATAAAGAGTAAAAAATCCCCCTTCATGATTTAATTGGTACTAATAATGAATGTTAAGCTGATGGTGCATGTTGAGTACAGATCCGGAGATCCAAGCACTTCATTTTAATAGTTTATTCCCACAGCTTTAATTTAAATTAATACATTGCCTACATCATTGTCATTATAAATCCAATCACCCACTTAGAAAATTAATTTTACAAGCAATTAAAATCCATCTACTCGTGGGATCGACACTCGTCACCATTGATCTATTCTACAATAGATTCGTAAGCTTGCGAGTTCAATAAAATTTGCACAATAATGATCATTAACTTGTAACCATGAAAATCATGCAATTGATGGACCAATAAACTTGAAACACTTACTATTAATGTGATACCGGGACCATTAAACTTGAAACTATAAGAACGTGAAACTTAGTTCAATAAACATGAAACCCGAAATCATTAACTTGCAACCATGAAAATCATGCAAGGAATAAACCAATAAACCTGAAACACCCACTATGAACGTGATACCGAAGCCATTAAACTTGAAACTATAGGAACTTGAAACTTAGTTCAATAAACATGAAACCCAAAATCATTAACTTGCAACCATGAAAATCATGCAATTAATGAACCAATAAACCTAAAACACTCACCATTAACATGATATGCGGACTATTAAACTTGAAACTATAGAAACGTGAAACTTAGGTCCATTAACGTGAAACTTGTGATCATTAACTTGCAACCACGAAAATCATACAATTTATGGACCAATAAACATGAAACACACACCATTAACGTGATACTAGGACCATTAAACGTGAAACTATAGGAACTTGAAACTTAGTTTAATCAACGTGAAACTCAGAATCATTAACTTGCAACCATGTGATCATTAACTTGCAATCACGAAAATCATGCAATTAATGGACCAATAAACTTGAAACACTCACCGTTAATATTATTCCAAGACCATTAAACTTGAAACTACAGAAACATGAAACTTAGTTCAATAAATGTGAAACCTGGAATCATTAACTTGCAACCTTGTGATCATTATCTCACAACCACAAAAATTATGCAATGAATAAATCAATAAACATGAAACACTCACCATTAACTTGATATCTTGACCATTATACTTGAAATTAAAAAAACTTGAAACTTTGGACAATGAACATGAAACATGTAATCATTAACTTACAACCATAAAAATCATAAGATTGATGGACCAATAAACATGAAATGCATACCATTAATTTAATATTGGAACCATTAAACATGAAACTCATTTTTTATTATTATAAAAAAAAATTTTGTTGTTATATGTCCTTTATTATTAAAATAATTATTATTTTTTTATTATTTTATTTATTATATTTATTTATTATATTATTTTATAAATTTTTTGTTCATTCTCTTAACCGGTGCTCCAATAATTTATTATTTTTTTTTTTTTTTTGTTTGGCTGCCAATGGCAATATTTTTAAAATTTTTTAATTTCTTGCATGTATTACATACATGCCGCCCCCTTAAAGAAAAATGCAGAATCGAACGGAATTTTAAAATAGAACCAAATCGAACCGAATTGGTTCTATAATTCAATTCTGTTTCGTTTTAAGTTTTTAAGAACTATCGATTTCCGTTGAGTTCGGTTTGTACCAGAACGGAACCAAGTCGTAAATTGCCCAGCCCCAAGTTGCGTAATTATTACAAGCACTGTACTTCAAAATATAAAGAAAATTAATAATAATAATAATCATATGAAAAATCCACAGCCATTTTTTAAGTTCTAGATCCTATAACTGATTCCTGTCCTTGTCAAAGACAAAGAAAATAAAAGTAAAGCAAAAATAAAATAAACTTTGCTTTGCTTGGCTTGGCTTTGCTTCACTTCACTTCTCAGTAATCCTCTTAAGCTCTTGAAGGATTCAAGTTCAACTGCGAGAAGTCTAATTCTCCCTATAAATAGAAACCCTAATCTTTTTCAGATCCACAGGATTGTCATATCATCTCTGCTACTGCTGAATCCCTTACTGTCTCAGGAAATATTACAAGTGTTTTTCACTGGAAACAAACAGAAAGAGGGAATTGAAATGAGAAGAAGGGGTCAGGATTTTCGTAGGCCAGTAAGGAGGAGGATATCACGGGTGGTGTGGTGGACATTGTGTGGGATTGCTGTTTTGCTCTTCATTGTTATTTTGAGCAAAGAGAGTCAGATTGAATCCAGGCCCACTTTTCCTAAGGTAAAGATCTCCCCCCCCCCCCCCCCGCGGGTTCTTTTTTATTTTTACTTCTTCATTTTTAGATTCTGAATTCTGTTTGGCTGCTGAGAAACTAAAGGAAAGAAGCAGTCTGCTTCTCTGGGGTTTGAGTAAAATTATCGTTTGATCTTGGGGATTAAGTCAGTGTTGACTTTAAAGTGATGCATGAAATAAGCTGTTTGATGTGGCATTTTGTTTGTGATTGATGCAGCTGATAGTTGTTATCTGGGATCTTACAAAATGCGGGCATCTTAAAAATGGAGAAATGAAAATTACTTTGTTGAGATGACATCCATGTTAAAGTAACTGTAATTGCTTTCTTAATATGTGCATGATTGCCGATTTCTGTCATGTGTTTTATACCAGTACAGAATTTAAATTGCTGCAATTTTCTGACTGAAATAAAAGAAAAAAAAAAAAAACTGATAAACTACTGTAATGAATGCCCCAGTGTTGCAAGTTTTTTGTGTACTGCTCATCCATGCTTTAGGACACACGTTTTAAATATTATAGATTGAATGCAGTTGTATATGTGGAGAGGATGGGGGATAGAAAATGACTGAATTGTGTGTTTGCAGAAGAGCCAATTGGTACAACTTTGATGTATTGAATATATCGGCTAAAAGTTTTGGAACATGCCATGGGACCTGTGGAGCATTTGATGGATTGCTTTACCCTGCTAGGATGAGGATCCTTTACTAGTAGAGTTGGAGAATTAGAAGGATATTTTAAATTAAAGACAAGGTACTGTGTTTAATTGACAGGACAGGAACATGCACTACATTGGTGCATAGTAGTGCCATCAAATATAACTTAGGAGATGATATTAAAAGGAAAGCTAGATGATTTTGATCTAGGAAGATTTTTAATTGTAAAAACTTGTTCCTCTATCAACTAACTTGAAAATTTTGTAGAGTAGTAGCTTCATGTAATACAAGTGTTGTATCAGATGTTAGTGAATCTGATACATTGTGTGCTAGAAAACCCTATTCCTAAAAGAATATATTATAAGTAAAACATTAGGTAAATTTGTAGAATATGTTAATTGGTTAGGAAGTTCCTAGAAAGCAACAAGAATTAACCTGAGGCACAGAAAGCTTGAAGGGGTGCCTTTGCTACAAAGGATGGCACACAAAAAAAAAAAGAAGTATTGTAGAAACTTTCAAGAAAAAAAGGGAAGAATTGTTAGGACCTATTCATCCTAAAACATTCAAAGGGAAAATTTTGAATGTTAAGGATGAGGAGATATCTACAAAAAATTTTCATTGAGTTTTCCTCGCGAATGCTTGTTTATTTTCGTTCTTAATTGCTTCAGAAATATGTTACTTTTTGTTACTTTTTTGTGAATTTGATTTTTCTATTTCAAGATCCATCTCTCCAATCTGCTAAAACTATGGTTACTTTGGAGGCTACAGTTTTGAAAACATGTTGCTGGAATAGTAAACCATATTTGTATTTATGGGCTTATTGCTGTCATGCCTAGCTTTTCTACCACTACTTTTTAATTTGGTTTGTTGAGGAGACAAGCAAGCAGAGGCAGCCGGCCATAAGACCAAGAAATGGATGATTTTGTAGTTAGACTACATCAGTCTTCTTTAAGGAATTATGTATTGCTGTTGGTTGACCAGTTCTTAAAATTGTCTGAATGTGTACAAGCATGATGCGGAAATGAGTGTTTCTTTCTAGTTGTACTCACTTTTTGTTCTATAATAGCTTCACTCTTGCAATGGAAAACAGCACAAGTTTTCAAGAATAAGCAAAAACTAGAAATGATAGCTTAGCTACTAGTTTTATCAAGTTGGTGACTGACTAATTCTGTTTAATTTTTTGCACCACTGCACCCTAGGTTTTCGAAGTTGGTGCAACCATTTTGTGTGGCACAAAAGGTTGGGGTACTTATGGTCAAGAATCTTGAAGTAGAAGGTGTGAACAATTAGCGTGTGGTAGAATAATGCTGATGCACTGACTTGCAACTTCTAGTTTGTTAATTTGCAATTATTCGTGTTGGACCTTTGTTTACAAAGCTAGGGAAAGATCTAAGTAGTTATCGATTGTGAGCCTAAATTATATATATCTCATGTGACTGAGATCATCCTTTTGTATAAAGGCAGCAAATTTATAAACTAGTATCATAATACAATCATAGAACCAAATCAGGTTCCTAATATGACAATGTTCTTTTCTTTTTTCCTATCTATGAGAATATGATGCATGAAACATAATTTTAGATTAATCAGTTACCCACTTGCATTAGATATTTTCCCAGCTTGCGTGCACTCAGCATGGCACCAGTTTTAGTGATTTTGATGCAAGGATCCTCTTGCATTATTTTACATCTTCACTTACAATGTCAAATTTATTAGATACTAAGAGTGCGTTTGGGATTGAGGTTTGACAGCTTTAGCTTTTAAGTTATAGCACTAAAGTGTTTGGTAAACACTAACTGCTGTAGCTAGGAAACTATACTAATATGATTTGTCACTTGTATAATAAAAAATATATTATTAAATAATAATTTTATCAAAATTATTATTTAAAATGTATATTTACTATATATTACTAACTTTTGTTTTATAGTTACAGTTTTTTTTTCACAGCAGCTGTAGCTTTTAAGCTACAGCACCTCAATCCCAAATACACCCTAAGTCAATCCTACCAATGTTTGCTTTACTGGTAAAACTTTTTAGAATTACGATACAATTTAGATGTTGCTGAATCTTACATATTCTATCAAAATAATCGTGATTTCATTTATGTGGTCCAGATGGTAAATTATTTTAATCCAGTTGTTTGATGAAGCTAACATTATCTTATAGGATTTTGTAAAACAAGATTGAGTTTTGCCATTAGTTTACTACAGTGATACAGATTTCTATCGAATTTTTTTTTTTTTTTATTTCAAAATTAATGAAATTTGTGCTTTGCAGAGATATGACAGGCATGACAGGATAATGGAAGGTCTGAATATTACTGATGAAATGTTGAGTGCTAACTCGGCTACTAGGCAACTTACTGACCAAATTTCTCTTGCCAAAGCATTTGTTGTGATTGCAAAAGAAAGCAACAACCTTCAATTTGCATGGGAATTAAGTGCCCAGATCCGCAATTCACAAGTCCTTCTCTCAAATGCTGCAACAAGACGGACTCCTTTGACAACCAGAGAAACAGAAACTGCAATTCGTGATATGGCTTTATTACTCTATCAAGCTCAGCAGTTTCATTATGACAGTGCAACAATGATCATGAGGCTAAAAGCTAAAATTCAAGGACTTGAAGAACAGATGGGTTCTGTGAATGAGAAGAGTTCGAAGTATGGACAAATTGCTGCTGAAGAAGTCCCAAAAAGTCTATACTGCCTTGGTGTTAGGTTAACCACTGAATGGTTCAGAAATCAAAATTTGCAAAGGAAACTTAAGGAGAGAAAACAAATGGAGAAACTTAGAGATAACAATCTCTATCATTTCTGTGTTTTTTCTGACAACATCCTGGCAACTTCGGTTGTAGTCAATTCAACTGCTTCAAACTCAAAGAATCCAGATATGATTGTCTTTCATCTTGTGACTGATGAAATAAACTATGCTGCAATGAAGGCTTGGTTTGCCATTAACTGTTTTAGGGGGGTAACTGTGGAGGTTCAGAAGTTTGAGGACTTCAAATGGTTGAATGCTTCTTATGTTCCGGTTCTTAAGCAGCTTCAAGACTCTGAAACACAGAGCTATTATTTTTCTGGTAATAATGATGGAGGTCGGACTCCAATCAAGTTCCGTAACCCTAAATATCTATCTATGCTTAATCATCTGAGGTTTTATATTCCAGAAGTTTTCCCTGCGTTGAAGAAGGTGGTTTTCCTTGATGATGACGTTGTTGTTCAGAAAGACCTATCTGCTCTGTTTTCCATCAACTTAAATGGTAATGTCAATGGAGCTGTCGAGACGTGCATGGAGACATTTCATAGATACCATAAGTACTTGAATTACTCACACCCTCTTATAAGAGAACATTTTGATCCTGATGCTTGCGGATGGGCTTTTGGGATGAATATTTTTGATTTAGTTGAGTGGAGGAAAAGGAATGTAACTGGTATATACCATTACTGGCAGGAAAAGAACGTAGACAGGACATTATGGAAACTTGGTACTCTGCCTCCTGGACTATTGACATTCTATGGCTTGACGGAACCATTGAATCCCGCTTGGCATGTACTGGGGTTGGGCTATACCAATGTGGATCCTCAGTTGATAGAGAAAGGAGCTGTTCTTCACTACAATGGAAACTCAAAGCCGTGGTTGAAGATTGGAATGGAAAAGTACAAGCCCTTGTGGGAGAAGTTTGTTGATTATAATCATCCTCAATTGCAGCAGTGCAACTTTCATTGATTCTGGACATGTGTAAGTTTAGTCACTTCCACAACCTCAATTGCAGCAGTGCAACTTTCATTGATTCTGGACATGTGTAAGTTTAGTCACTTCCACAAGATACCTAATGAATCAGAACCAGATATTGTGATCGGGAATGCTTGTACGATTTTTGTAAAATCAAGCATGGCTGTTTGTAACATGGGTACTTGGTGGTTCTATTTGTTAGTTTAAGTATGTAGATTGTCACATCAATTACTTAAAAGGATTGTCCGGTTACTATATTTTTTCAGACAACATTCTTGATTGAACTGTAAACATTATTAACAATTCACATTTTTTCAATCACTCGATTGCGTTCGGAGTTCATTTGAATCATCTCACATTATTTGGTACGCACATTGCTCCAGGATCTTGGTGGGCCGGTGGTTCCTTTTTCTCTTTCCTTTTCCGTTATAATTTTAAATAGCAATCTTTTCAAAGGATATTTCACACAAAGTCGTTGTAGTATAGTGGTGAGTATTCCCGCCTGTCACGCGGGTGACCCGGGTTCGATCCCCGGCAACGGCGAATATTTTGCTGTTTTCGCAGCAGTCATCTCTTGGTCTCCCGGTCTTCTAATCCCAGGTTCCATTTGTGAGCCCAAACTGGAGATCTGATGTTGCAGCCAAAAATTGAAGCCCATTTTAGCCAATTTTTTGAGTTTTCTGTTTTCCTTTCTAATCGAGAGTCGTGGCTAATTTTAATATATTAGCCACGTGACAGTGGCACTCGATTCTCAATTGGACCGCACACCGCCGGCAGTCCAACCCAGAATGAAAGTGTTTAATGCCCATTTCTTAGTCTTGTCTACTATTTCTCGACGTTGCTAAAAATATTCCAACCATCAAAGACTTTCTCAATTCTACCCTTTCCTTTACCTATCCCCAAAAAAACAAAAAAAAACTTAAATTCCTTACAGCGGGATATTTAAGTAACTTCAGTCACAAAACAACAAGCCTTATGGTTCGCCGGCCGTGTGTATCTATATCTACTTTGCCGCTACTTTCAAGTGTTTGTTTTCTTCTCATCCGTTTTCAAACTAAACAAAACCTGAAAAAATCTCTGTATCCGAACTCCGAAAGCAACCCCTACCAACATGAAGGGTGTTAATGATTCATCGTTTACAGATCAATCTCTCAAGACAAGAAGACCAAAATCAAGAGAAGTAAGTTCGAGATTCCTGTCTCCAAACTCAACACTATCGCGTGACACGTCAATCCAGTCCCCAAATCAAGCTCGCTCTCTATATCCACATCGCGCTGGCACAAAACCATCAACAACTCCACCCGATACCCGACAGCATCGTAGCCTTGATCATGACTCCTGCTCATCGATATCATCAGGTTTCATTCGAGGCCTTTGGCCATCTTCCACTACTTCTTCATCATCATCAAACAAGAACCTTGGTCGTACCCTCGCCGACCATCTTGGAAATGAGAGATTAAAAGACTATCTTGACCACAAAAAATTTTCGGGTGATAATAATATCTTCTCTCTTGGTAGGCAAAGAAGTTGCAGTGAGTTTAATAGGTTCCAGAATGAGAAAGTGAAACAAAGTGCAAAAGAAAATCACAGACCGATTCTCGGAGGCTCCATGAGGTACACAGGAAAGTTCAAGTTTTCAGGGAAATCATCTTCATCTTCTTCTTCTTCTTCTTCGCTTTCAGGTTCAGGTAATACTATTCCTGGAAGATTATCTGTTGATGAAAATGTCCTTTACAGCAAATCAAATCAACTACCAAGAGACTCTTTTCTTGACAATCTTGAGTCAGAATCTGAATGTAGCCACAAATATTCAACCACGGATTGTAACTCACAGGGTATCAATTCAAAATCGGGCATTGAAGTTCCATCAAAATACATGCAGGATGTTTATAATGTATCTACTAGGCCTAGAAGAATGAATTCAGACTCCAACATTCAGAATCCGCTGTCATTAGATAGGTCTCCGAGAATGAAAATGTCTACAATCAATAACGCCATTAAGAGGGTTAATTCACTAACAGGTTATGGGAGTGCAACGTCACAATGGGCCTTGTCACCGGGGCGATCAGGGTCCCCGCCTATGTCCGTAGAGAGCAAGCAAAGGCCTATGTCGTTTTCGAGTTTGAGGCCGCCTAATAGTCCTTCCAGGGCCACGGGTGTGGAGAAATTGCTGAATTTGGGGTTGGATTTGTTCAAGAGTAAGAAAAGCTCATCGTCGCCGATGCGATCAGGCGATGTTGAGATTGTTCATCAGCTGAGATTGCTTCATAATCGGTTGTTCCAGTGGCGGTTTGCAAATGCTAGAGCTGATGCTGTCAATGGGAACATTACAAATCAAGTGGAGGTATCTATCTAATTAGTTCTAAGTTTTATCGAGTACTATATTAAACCACGTATTTCTATACAGTTATTTATTAAATCATATAATTTAATAATGTATCTACTAAAAAAAATAAGAGCCCCTGCACCTAAAATTTTTGTATTATAAAAATACAAAATTTTGAATGTTCATTCTCAGATTTCAAGTAAAGTAATATCAATTTAAAAGGGTAGTGGCAACAGGCTTTAACCCTTTATTCTTGTTTGAGCTCAATGTAGCTCTTCTGCAGATTAATTAATTTTTTTAACCAAAGTAGTATTCAGTTTGACAAGTTGGCTATAAAATAAATTACCATGCCCAGATAATGAGCATAAAAGAACACACTGAATTGATGCAATCCATTTTTAACTTAGTGTAGAAGTAGAAAATAAGCTCAATTTTTATTACAATAGCCGCCCACCCATTCGTATCACGAATCTTTTTGCTAAACCTCTTAAAAAATGAGAAATCTTAGTATATTGCCATATGTGATTTGACCAAAATTTCGATTTTATTTATTAGAAATATGAAACTATTAAATTAGTCAATCGAACTGGGATGCCCTGGACCTGACACATCTCTTGGGAGGTTTGAAGCTCGGGCTGACGGGTGTATTCAATACTCTCCCATGAATTTTTCAGGTTGTGATTAAAATCACTATAAGTCTCTAAAATGAAATTAAAAAAAAAAAAACACACACACACACACACACACAAATCGGATCAGATTTAGTTGTTTTTGCATACTGCTAAAAGAATTAGAATGAGTTTACATTGTTCATAGTCAGATAATCAGCTTACAGTGTTATAAAACTATAATATCAGTCGATTTCTTCTATATGTAACTCTCTGCAATGATTTTGCAGAACATTATGGTGTGTGCCCGGGGAAATCTCAAGAAATTGCAAGATTCAGTGATACATAAGAAATTACAGTTGCGGAAGGAAAAGCTTCAAATGAGGCTTTATTTTATACTTAAGTCTCAAGTGAGTTGTAACTTCACAAATACTATTTTGTGCTTATTTAGTTTTTTCTTATTCTAAATGATCGAATTCAAATATCAATACATGACTATGTGTATGTGTAGCTTAAGCCACTAGAATCCTGGGGAGATATGGAAAGACGACACCAAGCAGCTGTTTCAATGACCAAAGAATGTTTGCACTCTGTCGTTTGCAGGGTTCCTCTTATTGAAGGAGCAAAGGTGCGTGAAACTCAAACTCGCAAAAGTGTTTTTAGAATTGTGCTTTTTGCTAACTAAAACGTAGTTTTGACTAATAAAATCAACCTTGTAGTTGGATTCACAAGCAGCTACTATTGCTCTTCGCCATGCTTCTGATCTCGCTGCTTCTATCAAGTCAATGCTAGCTAGCTTTTCGCCATCGGTAAGCAGTTCTGTATCCATGCTGAACCAATACTTAAGCCTTGTGATTATGATACGAATTTAACTTCCAATTTATTTGTCGGTAGGCTGAAGAGACCGTGTTGTTACTTTCAGAATTAGCAAAGACTGCTGCACAAGAGAAATTGCTGATGGAGGAATTTCTTGAACTTTCTAGGACCTTAGCGATGTTAGAGGTAAAACAAATAGAACGTTGAGTAACTTCTAAAATATTATATTTTAAATATTAATTCTCTCGACACATAGAAATCTTAAAAAAAAAATAGATGTTTGATCTTTCAAATTCATCTTTCAGCAAAGAACCTATTTTTTGTATGCAACTTCTTAAATTGGTTGGACTATTTTAGGATAATTTCCTATTCATTTTTTGTCCACAGGTTCAAGAGAGGAGTTTAAAATGTTATATTATTCAATTGATATCATGGCGAAACGTGCAGCAGCTGCAAGAAAAACAAGATGAAGAAATCTCTTCATAACTTATTATTTCATGTGCTTTGAACAAGAATTTTGAACGATAGATAGAAATATTCAGAAGCTGACATTCAATATACTAGTACTTGATGAAGATGTAATCTAGTTTTGATCATCATCACTTGTAATCCCCAATATCTGGTTTCTCAAATATCTTTGAAAGAAAATTTGTTGAGCACCACTTGTATCATAGTATAAATGGATTGAATCTGGCACTCAGATATTTCAAGATCATGCTGTCGAGTCAACCTTCAAGTACCTGACTGCAGGTTATTATTTTGTTTACGAACAATTCCAGGTATCTTTAAACGTGCTTTGCTGTTCGAGGACACAGCTATAAGATAAAGGGCGCGTCTTCATTAAGCTCCCAAAATTAATAGAGAATTGAATTTTTTTTCTTGAACACATTAACTTGTATGACAGCCAGCATGAATTAGAAATGGGTTCAAATTGTACAATAAAATGGTATTATTAAGAATGACTTAAGACCTGGTCAAATCCAGTTCCAAATATTTTCCGAAGCAGAAGCTGCCATGTGGCAAAATGATTTCCTACTTTGACGACCGTCCTTTGATTAATTTGGCTGGTCACAGAGAATTAATCACTCCAAGCCTCTGACTGGTCCAAGCCCTCAATTATTCTCGTGACCACCAACCCCAACGTGAACCCATTGCTTCTCTTGATGAAGTTTTTGCTTCTACCATCTTCTCCACCTCTTCCTCCAAATTTTAATGGAAGATTACCAAACAATCCATTAGTGTATAATCTTGGAGAAGAAGGAACAAAGAAACTTGAAAGAAAACAAAAAGTTCATTCAATTCGGGGGATTTTGATTCCCCTGAACACCCGTTTGTTCGTCAAATAATAAATTTAACCAAAAGAAAAAATCTGCCAAAATGAACGACCTCATTTCGAACTCATTCAAGAGATACTCCAATGTCGACCTGGAGGCCGGCGGGGAGATTAGAAAAGAAACGGAAAATCTCGACAAGTTCTTCGAGGACGTAGAGAATGTGAAAGAGGACATGAAAGTGGTTGAGAAGCTGTACAAGAGGTTACAGGAGTCAAATGAAGAGACCAAAGTTGCCCACAACGCCAAAACCATGAAGCACATTCGAGCCAGAATGGATTCCGACGTTGAGCAAGTCCTGAAGCGGGTCAAAGTTATAAAGGGAAAGCTTGAGGCTCTTGAAAAATCCAATGCAGCAAACAGGAAAGTTCCAGGGTGCGGTCCAGGATCATCTGTGGACAGAACCAGGACTTCGGTTGTTGCTGGTTTGGGAAAGAAACTGAAGGACACCATGGATGATTTTCAACATCTGAGGGCTAAAATGACAGCTGAGTATAAGGAAACAATTGAGAGAAGGTATTTTACAGTAACGGGCCAGCAGGCTGATGAACAAATGATTGAGAATTTGATATCCAGTGGGGAGAGTGAGAACTTCCTTCAAAAGGCAATTCAGGAACAGGGGAGAGGGCAGATTATGGACACAATATCTGAGATACAAGAGAGGCATGATGCTGTGAAGGAGATTGAGAAGAATTTGCTTGAGCTTCATCAGGTCTTCTTGGACATGTTTGCATTGGTGGAGGCACAAGGGCACCAGCTGAATGATATCGAGAGCCACGTGGCACATGCTAACTCGTTTGTGAGGAGAGGAACGGAGCAGCTGGAGTTAGCTAGGGAAAGCCAGAAGGACTCCAGGAAATGGACTTGTATTGCCGTATTGCTTGGCATTGTTCTCATTATTGTTTTGCTTTTTCCACTTATATCAACTCTCATTATTTATAGTCCTCAGTGATTTTTTTTTTTGGAAGGAAATTACCAATGTCCATTTGAATCTTGTTTGTTTTCTTCATTTCAAATTCGTTTGGCAAGATTGCTCCTTGGCGAACGCTTGTTCTTTTGTCGAAACCATGTTGTAATTTAGAAAATTGTTGCTAGAAAATAACATTTTTGTTGTTATTCATTTCAGATAATTACTTTTTCAATGTATGATCAATTTTTTTTTTCACGTTGGAAAATGAAAACTCAATATTCATCGGCTAATTTCTGAACTAACTCAATTTTCTCTTTTCTTTTTATTTCGTTTTTTTTAAGTTGTTATTGTTGTTGTTTTTGTGCTGCTATTGTTGGTGGTGGCGGTAATGTTGGCGTGTTGTTGTTGCGGACTTGCGGTGCCATCCAATATTGGCGAAGCTAGCAATATTTTTTTTAGTAGGTTGATTTTTTTTAATTCAATTTTTTTTATTATACGAGATAAATTTATAAAATACGTATGCTATTTACTTCTTTTCTTTTAAAATTTTTATTTCTTCTTTGATGTCAATTTTGAATGCTTAAATTTTGTCAGGGAGACATAAAAAGACAAGAGAATGAAATTAAAAGGCAAATGAACTCTAACAAGAATTTAACGATAGTTAACGAGACAGTATAACTAGTTAATACAACATTTTTATAGAGGTTTTAATAAAGATAATTTTGTAATTAACTTTTTTTTTAGAGGTCCATTAGCTTTGCCTTTGCTATCTCCTTGTTCCAAGTCCTTCGATGGTGTCTCTCAAGTGTTTGAATCGGACTGTTATGTCATAAAGAGTCAACGATTGATAGTGCTGCATTGAGGTTTGATGGCCTAAGGCAAGGTTCGTCGAGAGGCTATCAGGTGAAGTGTGTAAAGCGGTGGGTTTTTGTGATATTATTTTATTTTTTATTTGTTTGGTTTCTTTTTTTAGTTAAACTATTGGGCTTGGGTATATTAAGGTGGTATTTATTTTTTGTATGAATTCTGAATATATCTAAATTTAGTTGAGGCTTGAATGAGTTTTAATACAAATATTTAATTGACATTTTTTTTAATATTCGAATATAAGTGACATCTTCTTTATTTTTATAAATTAAAAAAATCTTAAATATGATTATTTGACGTTTATGTCATTATAAGTCAAAACAAATAAAAAAATTATATTTTATAGTTTAAGAAATAAGTATATTTAATAAAGATTTTTTTAGAATATGATAATTTTCTCCCCATTCGAATCTTTTACCATTTAGATAAAAATCATTTTCTATTAAGAGATAAATATCAGAAAATTAGACATAAGTTATAAAATAAGAACAAATAATTTTTTTTAAAAAAAAGTTTGAAATCAAACATAAGTTATAAAATATGAACAAATATTTTTTTAAAAAAAAAGTTTGAAATTAATAAATTTAGGACTTTCAATATTTAAAGAATAAGACCTAAGCTAAATCTGTAAAATTCTATTCTTATCTCATCAGACCTTAGTGTGTGAAGCTACTTTATTCTTTTTATTATTTCAATTATAAGAAATTCATAGGGTATTGCCCAAAGTATATTAAAGCTCCGTTTGGTACATCTTTTCAAATAAAACTTATTTAAGTAGAGCTTTTATTAGTAGAACTTTTATAAATGAAGTTTTTACCAAAAAAAATTTAATTATTTGGTTGTCTATAAGAGTTTTTATTAAAAATTTATAAAATTACTTTAATAGGTAAGTCTTTTAAAGTTATGTTATAAAAATAATAAAATAAAATTGTCAAATATGTAAATGATATTTTAGATATTTTAACATTTAAAAAAAAAACTTTTCAACCTCTATTTCCAAAAGCTCAAAATTTGAACTTTTGCTAGTAAAGGTAAAATAGTTTATTTAAGCTTTAAAAGCTCTACTAAAAAAATAACTAAATAACAACAAAAATTATAATAAACGCTTATGGGATTAAATAAGCATTTCTAATTGTAAAATAAACCATAGCAAACATGCACTAAGCCTAACATTGTGTTGTACTATTAGACTATGTTTGGGAGCTTGGATAAATTGTGGGATTATATTAGATTTTATAACTAACAAAATAATCTAATTTAAGGTATGTTTGGCTGTCATGGACTAATAGGGTAGTTTAAAATTTAGTCCAGAACTAATAGGATTATTAATCCTAATTTTTATATGGATTTGGGTGGGATAAAATTAAATAAAGAATTTGTATCCTCTTTATTACTCTTTTATTTTTCAAGAAACCTAATATTTTAGTAAAAAATAAACATAGAAGCTAATTTCATAAATTTTTAAACTGTAATTTTATATTATATAGAATTTCAAAATTTTATTCAATAATTTATTTTAATTATATTTAATTTAAGATTAAATATCAAAATTTTATTCATTAATTTATTTAAACTAGTATTGAATATTAAATATAAAAATATTCAACTATTTCTTTATAATAGTATTGAATATTAAATATTAAAGTCAACAATTATTAATATAATTTAAAAATATTATATTATTTAAATAGTAATTTAACTTTATTAAATTAAATTAACATAGTAATATCAGTATTTTACCAAACAAAAGATAATATTATATAAATCTAATCTAATGCAATTTAATTTAAAAGTTAATTCAATTCAATACTGCCTTCCAAATGCATACTTAGTGTTATTGGTCGTTTTTACCTTTTTAATGTTATTTTACTAACTCTTTAAAAACAAAAAAATTCTTAGATCAATGTCTAAATTTGGGAAATGAATTACGATTTATCCATGAGTTCGCCAACCCAGCAAATCGAACCCCAACAACACGGCGTCGTTTACTTCAAACTCATCAGTCATCCCACATCCCATTAGCTAATTATATTTCTTATTTTCCATTTCCCTCGAGTCATCGACTCAACAAGCCATCATCGACAGTCACCTGAAAGCTAGAAGGCATGGCTACCATCGCTGCTCGTCAAGCCGCTTTAGCTCTAGCTCGAATTTCCTCCTCAAGACCATCGGCTCAGGCCAGTTCACTCATTCATAGGCGGGGTCTTGCCAGCGCTACTGGTAATCAATTCGTTTGCATTTATTTACCTTATACATGTTCGTGTGTCTTCATCTTACATTGTTGAATCCCGATCTAATTCACAGCGTTTCAATTCATTTTTTTTTTAATTTTTTCTTTGTCGAATTGATTTACTGCAGATCACCATGGACCACCAAAGGTTAATTTCTGGCAAGATCCAATGAGCCCGTCTAAATGGAAGGAAGAGCATGTGAGTCCGTTTTCTTTTGATTTTCATTGTCATCGATGTTTTATTAAAATTTTACTCTTTGGGCTAATTATCAATATGTGTGCATTTGGAAGTGCTTCTGTAGAAAGCTGTTTCTGAGTAAAACTACTGAAGCATGTGAAAGTTTTTCTTAAGAAGGAGCCTATCAACTGCTTTTCCAAAATGTACCTCAAGTGCTTCGATCCACAAGCAGTTTTTTTCAAAGCACCTTCATCAATTTTAACCAAAATGTCTTCAAATTATTTATAGCGAAGCAGGAACTTATAGCTATTTGAAAGTTTAACAATGCCAAAACACTGTCTGCTGATGGTTTATAGAGGGTTTATGTGCTTGGTAAACAAAGTGTTGACTGGATATAAGTGTAATTTGCAGTTCGTAATTGTCTCTCTATCTGGTTGGGGTCTACTCTTCTTTGGTGGGTACAAGTTCTTTACCAGAGGCAAAGGAAAGAAGGAAGAGGTACCTGTGCTTCATTTGCAACTGTGACCATTTTCATTCTTAACTGTGACCATTTTCATTCTTTTGCTTGCATAATATGGCCTAAGACATTGGATGATGTTGAGTTATTTTGTTGGTAACTTAGCATGAAACTTAATCATCTGAGACATGGATATTTTGATGAATACTGTTTTCATTATCACAAAGTAAATGTATGTTATTTACAGTGATTAAATTCCAAATGGGAGCTGGAATGCTTGACTTCTGATTCATTCCATCAAAATGATGATATGAAATGGCTAGTGGAAGGAGAATGTTATTAGTTGAAGTCCGTTTTATATCCTTCCTAAGGTTATGGAGTTAAATAAACCAGATCACTAATTTAGTGTGTTTCTAGGCATCTAGAGGAAACAATAGACTGGGTGGCCTTTTCAATTTGTTTCAGAAGTTGTTGCTGCACACTTTTGTAAAACCTATGGTTCTGTTCTTACGCTCAATGCAGTGCTTCTCTTCTTTATTTTGGTTTGCCATTGGAAATCAGACAATCCAAATGCATTAGTTATCTAGTTAGGAGATCAGCTTGGATGGACTTAAGTTCGTAAAAATAAGGGGAAATTATCAAAATTGATCTACCTGACCGGCTTGTCATTCCTTTCCTATTTAGCATGGATTTGTAGCCTTTCTGACTAAAGGCTAGTATTTGTATTGGTCAGCCATGTGAGGGTTACAAGTTTTCCTGATTCTTTCTTGTTTATTCACAGGAACTGGTAGAAGCGGCGCATTGAGGCGTGGAGCTCTGGATTGTCCCAGAATTCCTGGTAATAATGTATGGCAATTGAACATTTAAAGCTTTTGGACATTATTTCTTTGTTGGCACTGCTAGCAGTGAATGATTTTTACTGGAGGTTAAATGGAGAGTTGTAATTAGAGGTTAATTGATTTGTTCAAGACAATTAACCTATTTCATCTGCTTGTGTTTTTGAAGTTATCTTGAGTTTTTGATGTACCAACTTTTTATTCTAATAATAAGATGCCATCTTTGACTTCCAAATTTTATTGGTGGCACAAGAAAGTGTGTGCAGTATAGGCCTGATCTGATAACCTACTTCTATAAATTGTCATGACATACATGAAATCATAAGAAACATACCATTTACCTTTGCTCTTATCTTGTGTTTTCTCCGTTGCTGTGATCATATAGGCATCGATAATATGGAAGATAGTGAGTTTGGAGAAATAACATGGAGCAAATGTTTTCTTTAAAGTGATCATTATTCATTAATCTCTCAGAAATAGTACTTTATCATTATTTTTTGTTGCGGACTGATCACTGTCAACTGCACAGATCTTTGACAAATCAATGAACTATTCGGTTAAATCACAACAATGTGCTTCTTGCTAACTCATGTGTTCCATAGATCAATTCAACTTTTTGTCATTAGGCCACATTCCTTTCTTTTATGTTTCAACACTCATACAGTCAAAGGATTGTATTTGTTAGAAAAACCAACATAATATTTCATGGGAAACTAATAGGATTTCGGCAGACCCTGATTGGCATATGACAATTGCTTTACTAGTTCTTTGTGGTAATTATCTTGATAGTTCTCCGGTAAAATCATGTTGTGGAAGTACTGCATAAATACCATTGTGTTAGACAATCAAGTGAATTCAAACTTTGGCATGTGTTGATGCAGCTACGATTAACACCAGAGTGATAACAAGGCAGGGCAAAGAAACATATCTATATTATTCTATAAGATAATGTTTTCATAAGAAACTGATGGTTATGAGATTTTAACAAAATTATGAGAATACATGTGCCATTCAATAAATCAGTAGCTGGCCTATCTCCACAATAGCTTCTGTCATTCAAACTTGTAATTGGAGACTGATAAGCAATATGCTGTCACGATATAAGAGCATTTCTTGTTCAAATTTCTAGGAGATTTACTAGATCCAAGAGTGGTATTGTTTATGCTATAATTGACTGGTTAATATTTAATGTTGCCGATGTACTTCTCTCCATGGAGAAGTAGGCGTCAATGTCTACTTGGTAAGATAATGCTTGCCTAATAGCATTGCCTGCCAATTTGCTAAGCAGACAACTAATAATTGACTTATATTAGCACCTCTATTTCAAGAGCAGAGAAGAATAAAAACGAAAAGTACTGTAAATCCACAAATCAGCTAAAAGCGCAAATCAGCTAAAAGACTAAAACTCAGACTCATCTATTTCTTCCTTGTACTCTTATTTTTCTTCTTCCAGATTGGACTAGTTGATCTAGCCTTTGATTCCTGCATAATCTGCAGCCTCAGTATAATCCGTCAATTGACGTTTGCCCGTCTTTCCCTTGTGTTGCTCTGTTTTCTTGTTCATTGCCATCCCAGTTCAACGTTTGATGGATGCCATTGGCTTCTTCATCTGGTTGTTTATCTTCATGGGAGAACTGTTTTTCTGCATAAGTTGAAATGTTAGATACTGCATCATTAACATTTTTATCTGTAAGCACTTCTCTGTCTGGAGCATTTTGTTGCTGCAGTTGTTGATTTGGATCAGCATTCTCATCTCTCTTTTCCATGTGTTCAGCACCTTCAGGGTTCACCTTTAGCAATTTGGCATCCATCATCTTGCTTAGTTCCTGAGGATTTTCACCTGTTTCCTTCCCCTCCCTTTTTTCTAGTCCCTCATTGGAAACTTGTCCCTCACTTCTGCTCCTTAGTTCATCTTGATCAAGTCTATAAAACCTTCTGCTTCTCATGCTTGACACTCCATTGTTTTCAGAAACTCTCTTTTTTGCCATTGTTCTCCATCTCCTTCCCTTTATTCTACTCACATGACCATGCTTCCCTTTCAATCCTGTTCTAGAGTTCAGCACTTCCAACTCTATCCCACCTTTGGAAGTTGCTTGAACTTCCTGCTTCTCATCTTGTGAATTTTCTGGTTTCTCTAATTCCCATTCTCCTGTAATTGTATGTTGAAGATCACCTTTTACATTGCCGCTGTCATCTCTTGGTTTCAAAACTGTTGCTTGATCATCAACAATTTGCTCAGTTGAATTTCCAATATTCTTTCTCTCTCCTTCGCCCTCATTAATGCCTTTTCCCTGTATACCACCTCCATTTTTAAAGCCTTCATCTTGGTAAATGCCTTGCTTCTCCAAAGGCTCAACTGTTATTTCCCTGCTAATAGTATCTCCCACACTTTTTTCACTTCTATCATCAATTCTTGTTGAATTCTCACCCTGATTGAATTTGATAGAGTTGTGTAACCCTCCACCTGTTTCTTTGCCTGAACTATATTCTGATTTTTCCTTTTCTAGCACATTTGAGGTATCGGTCAAATTTACACGTGGATTTGATGGGTCATCGGTACTTACTGACCAGACTTTAACTGGATATTCAAGTTGGTGCCTCAAATCCTTAATCTCAGCCTCCTTTTGCTTCAAGATTTCTTTTAGAACAATCAGTTGAGAATTTTCTTTGCTTGCATCTATCTGTTCTCTCTGCATTTTGATCTCATTCTGTTTCTCCTCCAGTGCAGACTCTAGAGCCTTCTGTTCATCCTTTAGGGAGTCAATTGTAGATTGCCTCTCGAGAAGCCTTCTGTCAAGCTCCATTTTCTGGGTTCTGAGGGAGTATAACTTCGCTTTCATCTCTTCATTCTTCCTTTTCATTTCTTTGCCATGTTCCCTTTCCCTCTGCATGAATGAAAAACTTAACCAGCACTTTACAACCAAATCATTATAGGTACAATTCAACGGATTAAAATAAATATTGGCTTAAGTGCATAAATTGCTATATGGTATAATACATTGACAGAACTCCTAATGCTCATTGCTTGATGCCTTGATCTAGCAATTCTTCTATTGCTTTTTTTACATTTTAAGGCAAAGAAATTGAACGTGTTTTCTTGTGAACGTGTTTTCTTGTTTCTTCTTTTTTTTTTTTTTGTTTGAAAATTCACGTGGTTGCCATTGACTTGATGAGATGATTCTGAGAAACCCGATCCGCCCTTTGCGTTCAACTGAGTAAATTAAATGGGGTTTTTCTTCTCATCAAGATTGAAAATTGAGCAATATTTCTAGGTCAAACCTACACAGAAGAACCTAGTCAGGGCAAGTTGATACAAATTTAACGAAATGGCATTGTTTGCGCTCAATCACATGAAATCAAACTTGAATTCTCAAGTTGAATTCTATTAAAGTTTGATCAGAATCAAAATAATTTTGTCATTAAAAGAACAAAATTATCCTGCTACATCAACAAGAATTAAGACAACTGTTGAAAGTCTTGCATGAAGTATCATAGGTGGCCTACAAAGAGAGTGACACGTCAAAATGAACATGCATGCATGCGGGAGAGAGAGAACCTGCAAGAGAATTTGAAGGGAAATGAGCTGAGAATCCTTCTCTTTGACAAGGAGGGTGAAAATGCGTCTCTCCCTAAGCTTGTGAACCACCATTACACCAAGCAAGGCAGCCCCAAATGCCAAAAGCAACATCAACCCATATGGCTTCCCTGATGATGATGATCTGCTGCCATTGTTATTTGCCTTGTTATGATGAGATCCACCCATGGTCAATATCTCTTTCTTTCCCAGAAATGAAAATAGGAAATGCGTCTCTCTCTCTCTCTCTCTCTCTATTCTCTTTCTTGAAGTTAATACATGCTGCTTTTGCTTCGGAAAGGTTTAAATGAGAATGGGGGCCGTTGGTTGCTTGTCATGTAAAAAGAACCATGCAACTACTCACTCACTCTCACTCTCAAGAGGTGTTTATAAAGGTCGAGAAGCATGGGAACTGTTTACTGGCGCTGATTCTGGAGACCCATTGACAAATTATATAGTGTACACAGCTTTCCATGCGTTCGGCACCCATTACCATTATGGCCCTACTTTTGATCAGGATCGAGGGAAGCTACTACTAGTAAGGGTGAGACTATTTAACCTTATTAAGTTACTCTTTGAATCTATCATTGAACAAAATTTTTAATCACTAATCTAATTTTAAATAAAATTATATATCAGATTAATAAAATTTAGACAAATAAAAACTTCATAATTTAATTACAGTCATTTTTTGATAAACCATATCTACTCTTTCTCTTTTGCATATAGATTCATTACTTGATCGCTTCTTTTTCACGTTCCTACATTTTTACATTTGATCAAAATTTAAATGCCTCAAAAAAAACTTCAGAAATAAGTTTAATTAGTAAAATTGTGGGTTCGAATTGCCTCTCTTATAGTAATAATGTTATTCGCACAATGTAGGAGGTTGAGGCATATAATTTATACGACAACTAATATAATGAATGACGTGATATTATTACAAAATTATGATGCATTAAGAGTACGATTGGAACAGCATATTAATTGCATTGCATGTATTCAACTAGTGCATTACATTAAGTTGTAATTCAATACACTGTAGTAAGTTTAGTGTGGATTGTATTATATAAAATTATATTATTTGGTAATAATATTAAAATTAAATAAAAATATTTTAAATTTATTAATCTTTTAGGGTATTATTATTAATTTTTTGAATTAAGTATTGAATCATTATTTTTATATATTAATTTTTATAATATAAAAAAATTTACTAATATACTATCATTATTGACAAAATACTACAATATTATATTATTATATAATTTATTTCTAAGCTATATAATATAGCATAATTTAATATTATATTGTAAAAATATAAAACCTTATAATTATATAATATAATATAAATTATAAGGTTTTATCAAATTATAAATTTATATAATTTTTAATTTAAATTTATTTTTAAATTTAGTATCTTAGTAAATAACAAATGATTAATAAAATTAAGATATTTTTATTTATTTAAAATAAAATAATTAAAGTGATTTTATATAGTGAAAGTAAAATAATGTATTATCATTTATTTATTAAATATTTAGGTTTATTACCATCTTCTATTATCATTTAGATTAAATTTTTATTTAAATATAAATATAAATTAATATTTAACAAATTCAACATGACTATAATTTTTTAGATAATAAAAGTTAAATAAGTACATTTAAAATATGACTTCTAATTGGTTTAATTTATACACCTTTGATTGTATAAGCCACTTTTTCAGTGCACTCTAATATAATTAGAAATTGCAGCCAAACATGGATAAGCATAAGAATAATATTTTAATATAATGAAATACAGTGTAATGTAAGCTACCAAATGCATATGTGTTTGGTATACTATATTATATTGCATTAGACTATATTAAATTATATTGTATTAAGTTGTAATATAATCATATATTTAGTGGTATTACGGACTGTATAATATAAGATAATATTTTTTATTTTAGTATTTATATTAAATCAATTATTGAAGAATCATTTCTATTTTATTATTATTTTTGTTCAATTAGTGATTTAAATTTTATAATTAAAATAAATAGTTTTCACTGTCCACAACGCGCCGCTGTGCTTTAGTGACTTTTGAACTATATTTTAGTACTATTAGAATATTTATTGTAAGGGCTACAAATGGTGCAACTATTATTGGCAAAGGAATTTTCAATCACCATAAATCTACTGTCAACATTTTGGTTATCAAATTTTTTACTATAAATATATGGTAAATGGGAACTTTTTTGCTAGTAATAGTTACACCTTTGAGTATCCTCAACAAGCAGTATTCTAATGGTAACGAATTTTGATGCAAAACATATTGTTATACAATGGCCATCGCGGTTAACTGTCGTTGAATTGTTGTCGACAGTTCATTGGCACTAGTGGTAGAATATCTATTTTTTATTTATTTAATAATATATGATTTGATTTGATTTTAATTATTTTAATTAAAGAAAAAAAAAACTAATGCGAACAGATCAACATTGAACAAACTGAGAGGAAGTACAATTTGTTCAATGTCACAATATTCGTATTATGGTGTACTTTAATTTTACCAAATATTGGGTTGCATTGAGTTATTTGATACAATCTTATATAATGTAATGTGTGAAACACCCCTTAAATGATTACTTATTTAATAATGTTATTATAACACGGTGAATCATGTGAAAGCATTAAGCACCGTGTACACCATGTCAGTTGAAATATAAACTTCACATCTTAATTTGTTATATTACAAAGATTTAAGTAGATGGAAACGTCTTTGATATTATATTTTTAAAAATTAATTTAAAAAAAACACACATTTATTTCATGTTGAAAAACTATCGCCAAATGCATAATCGCGTCATAAAAAAGAAAAATTGAGAAGTCCTTTTAAGAATAAAAAAAATTCTGTGCTTATTTTATGTTAATTTGATCAAGGATGCCATTAATTTGTAACATGATGTTGATGTATGATAAAGACATTTATATCTTACGATATCTCACATGAAAGGATACAGCAAAGATACTGCACGCTGAAGGGTCCTAAATTTCTTGCGATCCAACAGGGTCGTTGCCAATTTCACATAGCCCAAAGGCGAAAGCATGTGCTGGCTATAGACACATGTCGCTTTTGATGATAAAACTTCACCTCAAAGCCATGGCATAGGACCCATTTCTTTTACTGCAATCAAAATTAAAATTGACCAATAAGAAGAATTTAAGGGTGCGATTGGCATCTGCCCTCACAAGCCCCCCACCCCCTCCCAAAATATAATTTGATAGAATAATAATTAAGTAAAAGCATTCTTTTTCTTATCGAAATGGGGTGATGTAGACATTTCTCAAATATTAGAGAGCGTAAATATCTTATAAAGTAAATATTCTTTAAATATTAAAGAAGATAAATATTCAGATGCTATTCTTAGAAATTATCTAATTATTATAAATATATCAATAATTGTGTCATGTAATCTGAGTTATAATTTAGACATTAATCCTATATAATTAAAAAAAAGGTGCGATTGATATTGTTTTTGTTTTGTAATTTTTTGTTTTCTAAGAATGAGGAAGTGTAAAATTTGTTTGGTTCACTTGTATTTAAATAGTATTTAATTCCAATCGAAAATCATTTGTTCTCATTCTTTAACTTCATAAAAGAAAAGTTGAGAATAAGAAACTGATGTATTCCAATTTTCATTCTTCAAATAAGTGTCACAAGTCACACTTGGACAATAAAAAGACGAAAATTATCACTTGTATTATGGATCACATGGCCAATATTTACTTTATAATACAATTTTATTATTTGTTTAATTACTTTAATTATTTTTTGTTTTTTCTATAATGGTCATGTATTATTTTAGTAATTTTTAAAAAACTTTAATATTCTATAAAAAATAAAATTTATCTCATTTTTATAAAAAAATAAATTAAATATATCATGATTAAAAAAGGGTTATTTTATTAAAACTTTTTCAGTATAATACATTTTTTGTCACCCTCACTCATTGTATTCACTTTTTCAAGCAAACAGCTAAATACATTTTTACTTTTTTATTTTCAAACACTATTTTAGAAACAATCAACCAAAATGTATTTTTTTTCTTTTTTAATGACAACATTGGAATTTGCAAGTTGACATTGATTATAATATTCATGACATTGATATTAGTAGGTCTCACTGTTATTATTAAAATATTCAATAAACTTATATACTTGACAAATTTATTTTCTAAATTTAAAAATTTATGTTTTATTCTATAAATCCATTAAAATACCCAAGATAATCTTACTAAATACTAAATATTTTTTTTACAATTTTTTTTTTTCTAGTTTTCATCTATACACTTTTTCTGGTTTTATGACTTTATCCAAATTCTCCATTATTGCAATAGCTTATTCCAATTTTGTTTCTATTCCCAATAAAAAATCTCATAACTTTTTATTATGGAACTCTATTAAAAAAATATTCAACCTATACTAAAACGTTTGTGTATTTGAATCATATTAAATACTAAATTCAATCACTCGACAATTTGGTCAATTTTAGGGATTGTGAATCCACTGAAAGAATATATGTGTTGGCCATTAAATATAAGTTTGTTTTATTTTATAGAAATCGTAAAATACTTCTTCGTAATTGATGATGGTGCTTGAGCATGCTTTGTAAATCTTCAAAAACATCTAAAACATTTTTTTATGGTAAATCTTGTATTTTAAATAGGGATTTGATATAAATTCCTCTGCCCTTATTCTGGTTGTAAACTTGGAATACACGAATTTAGTTCAATTATAATTTCTTATCAGAAATTGTAATTTACTTTTGAGGTAATTTAGTAATAAAAAAAAAAAAAGTGACTTCAATGATTATTTTATGGAGTTCAAATGATTAGAGCTGGTAAAACATGTTATCGGGTCGTGTTCGTGTTGTATCAAATTTAGATTGATCTAAACCAGATCTATTTAATAATCATGTTAAAATATTGAGATCGAAACCCGACACGTAAAAATAATTGAGTTATCCAATAATCCGCTTAATATCTATAAATTAAACAAAATTTACATCAAATATTTACACGCTGTCATTTATACATACATACTTTATCGATATTATAAATATATATATGTCTACTAATATTTTATACATTTACACTATTGAATCTCTAAATGTATATAAAATTTATAAATAAAATAATGTGTTTATATTCATCATTTCAAAAAATAAAAATAAAAGAGAGAATTATTTCTAATATTTGAGTTTTGATGACAAGTTCATACAAATTATTTTAAAATAAAAAATATAATCATGTCGGGTAAATGGATGAAGAATTTTAATCCTAACCTGACATGAAAAAAAATCGTGTCAACTTAGACCCGATCTATTTAATAATCGTGTTAAATTCAATGACCCATGCCTATTTATTTGTGTCGTATTCGTGTTGAGTAATCGGATAATATTAAATTTTACCAACTCTACAAATGATCACACCTTTATTTTATTTTAAAATTATTGTAATCTACATATATATATTAGGTTTGTGGATATCTATATGCTAGTTCGAAAACCGAAAGCTCTTGAAATAACATTTTTACTTTGAAAAGTTATAAAAATAAAAAGAATTTTAATAATTTTTAAATGAGATTTATCCTTTTATTTTTTTTTTGGAGAAGGAAATGATTAATTGTAGTACTTATTAAAAAAACCGATACCATCATAAGATTTGTATTTTTTTTTTTAAAGAATTTGAACAGAAGCGGTGATGGAGATGTAAAGAAACGAAAAGATAAAAAGGGGTTAGTAAGCGTCACAAAAGCAATCGCCAACAGCCTAGCCATTGTATTTCTTGTCAGCGACTTTTTCACAAACAGGTACTGCACATCTCAGCATTTTACACCACGGAAGTCAAAAGCAATCCCAAATCTCAACAAAAATAAAAAGCAAGCAAAATAGTTTCTCAGTTGTTTGCTTTCCCTCTAAAACGTTAGTTTTTTTTTTTTTCAATATATAAATGGACTCGCATAATCAATCAAACAATTCCAATTCAATTGAAGACATCTTCGACTCTTCACTGAACCTAGAAGAGACACATCTCAAAGAAGGCTATGACGAAGGCTACGCTCACGGCCTTGCCATCGGAAAAGAAGAGGCCAAAGATGTAGGCCTGAAACACGGTTTTGAAACTGGCGAGGAACTAGGCTTTTACAAGGGCTGTGTCGATGTGTGGAACTCGGCTATTCGGATCGCTCCGACCCGGTTCTCGGCTCGGGTCCGTAAGGGTATCAAGCAAATGGACGATTTGATTGAGAAATACCCAGTTAACGATCCGGAGAATGAGAGTGTTCAAGAGATAATGGAGGGTTTGAGGCTCAAATTTAGAATTATTCGGGCTGCTTTAGGTGTGCAATTGGAGTATGATGGGTACCCTAAACCCAAAGAGATTGAGTTTTGAGTCCAAAGCCGGTCTTTTTATGTACTGAGTATCGGATAATTTTGGTGATAACGCAAGCATAGTTATATTAACCTTGTTTACCCTTTTTTCCCTTGGATAATTTGATATGATATAACCATGTTGTGTTTTAGTCTCAAGTATTTGCTTAATTAGTTTGTGTTGTACTATTTTTTTGTGAGTACTATGGATTGCCTTGAAGGTTGAAGTTGAGCAAATTTCCAATAACACTTCTCTTATCATAGTAACCCAGCCATGTGGGCACACATGTGTGCAAGAATGAAGAGATAATCAGTACACTGAGGTTTTGTGTGTGGTAAGTATTCTGGCCGAGTATGATCAATATTGAGTAGACATGAGTTTCTTGCTGGAAAACTGAACATGTTTAACTATGTAGGTGACATTGTGATGGAACATGTGGTGAGTTCCTTGCATTACTGATCGAGATGAAATTGTCATGTGAGAAAATCGACATTGGACTATTATATTGGACACCCTGGAAAATGAAACAGAGCTGAAAGAGGCAGAGTGGCATAGCTAGAAAGAATTTTGCGTATTGGGCAGCATAATGTACTAATGTAGGGCTATTGTAGTTATTATGTGTTTTGTGAACTCAAATATTGATTAGGCATAAAAAATTACAAGTTGGCTTTTCTTACTTGAGTTTATACCGGCTTTATTTTGCACTCTAAATTGTATCAATAATCATGATACTTCTCACACGATGTAGTTTTAAGCAGAAATGGCTATTCTATGTTGACTTCTAGATTTCTGATTTTGTTCAGCTTTAATTTGCAGATATATAATGCTAACATTTTACTATTTCTGGAGTGTTGCTTGAAAATTTATCTTCTAAAGTGGCTAGAGGGTTGTTCCCAACGATTATGGCCACATAAGTTCCTGATAATGCCATTTCATTAGCCCAATCTTTCTTTGTTGTGCAAGTGGTGGTATGCAGCAAGGTGGAGAAAAATGTTAAAGCTGATGCTTGCTTGCTGCAAGGTGTATATATCTGAAAGTCGAAACAAGGCTGCACTAGGATCAATTGAACAAGCTGCCAAACTACTATCAGCTGCTATTGTCAACAAATTTGAAGATGTAACTTGCAATAGAGTTGGTTATACAGTGGTCTCCAAATTGGCTCCAACGCCATCTTCAGACTCTTGTCCTCTGAAAAGTATGGTGTTTGCCATGGTTAAAGCTGCTTTTGAGAATATTGACCTAGGTATGCATTCTGGAAGTCATCCTTGGCTTGGAGTCGTGGACCATTTATGCTTTCATCCTTTGGCTTCTGCACCTTTTGACCAAGTGGCTGGGATTGCAAAGTCTGTGGTGGGAGACATTGGATCTGGTCTTCAAGGTTTGTATTCTGGAAACTCCAGTGAATGTAGGTACTAGTAGATTTTAGCAAAGCTGAAAAAGACTGAATGAATGGAGTGCCAGAACATGCAAAAACTTGGCTGCAGGTTTTGTTACTTTTGCTTTCTCTAAATTGCTACACAATTTATCACTGAGAAATGGCCATCTAAACCTGAAATAACAGCATGTTTTATTTTTACCCTTGTCCAGTCTAAGGGGTGGTTAAACACAATTTAGTACTTTATCCTATTATCTTGATAAGCAAACTTCAGATGCCAGAATTATCAATAACCAAGCAGTTTAAGCTTTACACGGACAGTAAACATTAGAGAGTTCTGATGTTTATTGTTTCTTTTGTATCCTTCTTGTTCAGGAGAAAGGAAATCATGGAGTGAGGTCTTTACTCATTTGACATGGAGTGTTTCCATTGTATATTGCCAATTCTCTATATCTAGTGGGCCTAAATATCGAATTGTGTTACAGAATGTATCTCTTATCTCATGAGAATTTTTGTTTGTTCTTTTGGGAATTTTCCCTTGTGCTCGTTGGTGATCCTTAATGTCCTGCAGTCCCTACCTTTTTATATGGAGCTGCACATGAAGAGGGAAGGACACTTGATCCAATTAGAAGAGAACTGAGATATTTCAAGCCTAACTCAGCTGGAAACCAGTGGGCAGGGGGATTAAAATCAGAGTCTTTTTCACTGAAGCCAGATAAAGGTCCTGATCAAGTGACTCAATCAAAAGGTGTTGTTATAATTGGATCAACCAGGTGGGTTGATAACTACAATTTTCCTGTCTGCTCCACAAATATTGCTACTATTTGCAGAATAGCAAAGCAAGTGAAAGAGGAGGTGGACTTGCTTCAGTACAAGCCATGGCTCTTACACACTGTGAAGATACCACAGAGGTAGCATGTAATCTGTTGGAACCAAGAAAAATAGGAGGAGACAAAGTTCAGCTAGAAGTCCATAAGCTTGCAGCAGAAGAGGGTATGGCTGTGGGGAAAGGATATTATACTGACCTTTCACAGGAAGAAATAATTGAGCGTCATAGGAAATTATATTCATCTGTTTAAGATGTTTCTGTTCATATTTTTTATTTACCTTCTGTCTGAATATTATGAATTGATTTCTACAGATGAGTTACCTCTTGTTCTTAATCAAGCTTGTCATTATCTCTGAAAGTTACAGATTTTACATTATATTTGAGAGATTGCTTGGTGGTTGAGCTTTCTTTTTATGTCGATGATGAATATTAAAAAAATGCAATGATGCTAGCTTTACTTTGCCCACCGCGGTCCATGCAACTTAACAAATAAATGTAGCCGTGAGATAGAACCATATACCCAATTACAACATTTTGATGAGTACGAAATTCCTCTACTGAAACTCGATTGCCGTGCTGATTTGCTCTAGTATACTTTCATGGCCGGGGTTTATATTAACAACACTTCATTTGCAGATCTTCTAGAGAATTCCAGAAGGGTCAACTGGCTGAGATAAGGAAACATTTCACTTGCCCAACAAGAGATGCACATGGGGTCAACTAATTTAAAAATAAGCTCCTTTATCGGGGAGCTGGTCTTATTTGACGAAATCAATTCAAAACGTGACTGGGTAATATGGATATGATGCTAGGATGACTCGGAAAGTGGATAAGCTTCCAATTTTTTTTTTTTAATTTTTATATTTTTTTTCTCACTTATTTTTGCCCATTGTGGATTTACACACCGTTCACCGAAATTACAAAGCAAACATTACATAATATTAGCTATGTTTATGTAGTTGGCAGCAACGATGAATTCTACTTTAGATACATAATTCATTGCTCTGTTTCGTGCTTCAAATGAAAAATACGGTAATCAAACACTCATGTCGCTAGAAGATAAGGCAGCGGTTATCTGTTTGCCGCTTTCATATCACTACTTGTTATAAATGCCATTTGCCTTCTTTACTTCAATATTTTATTGTTCTTTTCTGGCTTTGCATTTGTAGAATCCAATCTAATCCATTTGTGATTCATTAGCGCATTATGGCCTCACCCCAAGTTACCGCATTATAACCTTATCCCAACTATAGATCCTACCCAGGTCACATTTTATTAAATGCTCAAAAATTTCAGGAATGGCTATGTCGATAAAAGGTCCACGTTTTTGCTATGTGAAGGGTCCACAAACAATAATACCGTCAAAACCAGCAAGCAGGTCCATTCATTGCTTTTTTTTTTTTTTTTTTTTTTATGGGTAATAAAGACTGCCCAGATGCTCCTTGTTTTGTTCTGTAGTTACTGATGCAGATAGCAAAGCTTTTGTTCTATAGCTACTAGCATATGCTGCATCTCCTGGCCTGGGCTTTTGTCTCTAACAAAAGAAACATAAAGATCAAACAAATGTGTTGATGGGTGGTGGTAATTGTTTGAGTCACAGTAATTTGTTTCACGTGCCGCTTACCTAACACGAAACGCATTTAAATTTCAAAGCTAAATGACACAATTCCGTTTCTATGGGCTTCCTTACATGCATATGGGATGCTTCTTCTTCTTTCATAGTTCTATTGAATTGCATAATTGATTAAAATTTTGCATGCCCTTATGATAAAACTTGATAGTCCGTGACTCCATCGTCCCTGTGGTGTGTACGTACGCTTTGGTTACGATTAACAATCAGCAACTCATTATTTATTGCTGACACGCAAGCTTTGGGGACATAAGCTTACAAGGGATGGGTGTCATAGATGTACTGGGTTTCCCATAAGGTACTGCTAACCATATTAAACTATAAATTAACACACGAAAAGCACGTACTCTTTATTTTATAATGTATTAAAATATTTATTTATTTTTTAATTCATTTCTAATTTTAATATAATTTAAAAATCCTATATATATATATATATATATGCATATGTATATGTATACATACATACATATATATGCATGTATATGTATATGTATACATACATATATATATGCATGTATATGTACACATATATACATACATACATGTATATGTACACATATATGCATACATACATATATATGTATATATGTATGTGTATATATATATGTACATATGTATGCATATATATACATATGTACACATATATACATATATATACATATGTATACACATATATACATATATATACATATACATACATATATATATATGCATGTATATGTACACATATATACATACATACATGTATATGTACACATATATGCATACATACATATATATGTATATATGTATGTGTATATATATATGTACATATGTATGCATATATATACATATGTACACATATATACATATATATACATATGTATACACATATATACATATATATATACATATACATACATACGTGTGTGTATATATATATATATATATGTATATGTATGTATGTATGTATGTATATATATATATGTATATATAAAAGTTATAATCTGCGTGTTTTTTTTTAATAGACAATAGTGCTGACTTAATGAGGCATCCATCAAGTAAAAGGATCATTCCTTCATTGGCTTTTTATAAATGGGGTTTTCCTCTCCATCAATTCATTGAAACGTAGTTTTATCAACGGAGAGATATCAGAGAGACCAGAAGCCATGGATTTGGGCCCTGGAAGCAAGGTATGGATTTCTCTGTCTTGAACCACATTACTTTCTGCTAGGTTTAATCTCTTCATCTTCTATTTTTAATTGGACACGATGCTCATCTTTTAGCTGTGTTCTTTTCTGAAGACCGATTAAGAATTGTTTAACTTCTTAATGATTTCTTTACCAGACAAACATCTCCAAAGAATCGGTTCACCTTTGAAGAGAGATTAATGTCTAGACATTACAGTAGCTTCTTGATTTTCTTTCTTCTTTCTGTTAAGTTTCTTTTTAGCACCGCATTAGATATTGATTAAACATTTGGATTCTGATCAAGATTTATGAGCTTGTTGTGAATGCGCATTTTCAAGTTGTTTCCTGGTAAAACCGCGGAAGAACTAAATTATTTAATATTAAAAAAATAAAACACCTCACACTTGTCCAACATTTAGAAGTAAAGACTTGAACACGTGATTCATCCGTAGGCCGTACAGAAAGTTTCTTTATGAGAAAAAATGAAATAATACTTCTAATATATTAAAAAATCTAAAGAAGTTATGGTAAGATTTAACAAGTTTAACCTGCTTGATAACAAATAAAAATAATAATAATAAAACACACACATATATATATATATATATATATATTGTACTGATCGAGTTTAGAATCTTAGACTTGTTAGTTTTTTTGAATTTTAATAATGTCTAAATTTTAGATTAGGATATCTCTCTCAATATATATATATATATATATATATAGTGTGTGTGTGAGAAACCAAGATTAGTATTATTTAGTAACATATTACTTGTTGACGCAACTAAACTCCTGATATTCTAAATTTCTAATCGCATTTTTTCCTTTTGTTGTCAGAAAAACAAGAACAAAAAAATTGCTAATCAGTCTATACTGGTATGCTGTAAACTCTTCATTTCCGAATCACGTAACCTCACAGCTCTTGATGCAATTGAACGAGCTGCTAGGCTTGACACAGAAACTGTCATTGTGAACAAATTTGAGGATCGAATTTATAACAGGGTTCGTTATACACTTGTATCATATGTTGTTCGTGATAGCACAGGTACTGCAATATATAGTCCATTGCAGCAAACAATTATAGCCATGGTTGATGCTGCTTATGAAGCCATAAACCTTGAGACACACTCTGGGGCTCACCCTCGGCTTGGTGTTGTTGATGACATTGTTTTTCATCCATTGGCTCGGGCATCATTAGATGAAGCAGCTTGGCTTGCTAAAGCAGTGTCAGCAGATATTGGCAGTAGATTTCAAGGCCAGTGCATAAAAAAAACAAATGTTTTTCGTCTATCTTTTTGACATAGCATGGATGACTGCGTTTACATTTTACTTTCAATGTGGTGCAGTGCCAGTATTTTTGTATGCAGCAGCACACCCAACAGGCAAGCCCCTGGATACGATCAGGCGTGAACTGGGTTACTACAGGCCTAACTCTATAGGCAACCAATGGGCAGGTTGGACAATGCCCGAAATCCTCCCGGAGAGACCCAATGAAGGCCCAATCCAGGTTTCTCCAGCCAGAGGCATTGCAATGATTGGAGCACGTCCATGGGTTGCATTGTACAACATACCTATCATGTCCACGGATGTAGCTGCCACTCGTCGGATAGCCCGTATGGTGAGTGCTCGGGGTGGCGGACTTCCAACAGTGCAAACATTGGGATTGGTTCATGGTGAGGACTCAACTGAGATCGCTTGCATGCTCTTGGAGCCCAACCAGGTAGGAGCAGATAGAGTCCAGAACCGGGTAGAGAAGCTGGCAGCTGGAGAAGGGTTGGATGTTGAGGAGGGCTACTTCACTGATTTTTCGCCAGAAATGATTGTTGAAAAGTACATGAATTTGATTAATGCTACTGCTAATGCTGACGGATGATACACTTGTTGGAACATTTTCCAATAATTTCCAACTTTGAAATATTCAGTTTGCTAACATAGGCTACCACCACAAAATAACAAGCATATGCCATTGAAACCTGGCAATTTTTAATCCAACACTCAAGTATTAATAGTAAAAATGAAGATGCATAACAGAATTCTTCAGGATATGGGTTGCCAAAATACACACACACACACACACAGATATATATATATTAAAATTTCCACAGAAACTTTTCCACTTGTTCGTTAAAACTTATATGAAGAGTATTTTGAATGGGCATTTTCAAATTATATCTTGGTGTGTTCAACATGAATAAATAAAACCATAACATACCTGTCCCACGTTTGGTTAAGGAGATTTGAACACATGATTCACATGTTGCACCATCCAGAAAGTTTGATCGACAATGAATGCAATCAAGTAAAATGTACTGTTGGAACCAACACTAGTACTGGCAATATAGGAACATACTACTTGTGTCACACTTTTTAGTGCATCACCCACCAATGTCTTATTTTCCTTGACTTTATAACGAGGCATTCACACTTTTAGACCGTATTTGATTTCTAAAATGATGCCTTAGGGTCAGTTTGTGAATGCTTTTCATACAGTACCTCAACCATGCAGCGCTTATGTATAAAGCACATTTCCTTTCAAGTTCCAAGGCTTGTTTAATAAAGACTCTCCACATGTGCTTTTCCTAACAGCATCACAAGAACTACTGAAATTGTTTAAGGCATTTTTTATTTTCTTGCCAAACGTTTATGAACCATCAACATGGAATAGTGCTTAATAGCAATGAACGCTCCCACAACGGGGCTCTTACTAGTCCTCTATTATATGGGCTGCCAACTTATCGACTATAACATGTTTGAAGTAACTTTGAAGAACAGGTGGTATTCACACAATGTACACACTTCAAGAAGCTTAAAACTTCAACAAAAAAGCAGACAATATTTGTAACTCGAATGTTCATTTCCTGTATTAAAGGTAAAATTCAGCTCTGCTAACTGTATGGTCTATGAATTCATATACACTTGAGGTTAACAAAATCTCACCTTTTATCATGAACACTGTTTTTTCCGAAAATCTTCAGATAACAATGTCTGAAGCAGCGCTTGCAGTCTTTCAGCACCTGGGCCTGGCCTAAACATAGATTCATTGCCGCGCAAAGTGCAAGGATCAGCACCACCTTCAGAGCTCCCAATACACCAAGCCCCTGGTGCAAATCGGCTCGTGCGACCCAGAAGTTCCTTATCAATCTTGTCCAAAACCGGATCATCCTTTGCAAATTTACGAGCAAACGGAGCATTGCTCTTAACCATTTTGTCAAAGTCTTTCATTGTCAACTTGATGGGATGCTGTTTGGGAGGATTGTCCCATGCAATGTAGTGCAGATCATGGCTAATAGCAGTGTTGCGGAATTCTTCAGTGTTGCAGATAACAGTGTGAAAATACCCTTCTGGAGAAGAGATAAAATTTGTATAATACATTAGAAGAGTTCGAGGGAGGTTGTCCCATCCCCATATGCAGTACTCCACAAATCTCTGGGTTAGCATTACCCACGCTGAACCTGCATAGAAGAAACCCAAATGTGTCTGAAACTGGTTATTTGTGCACGGAGATATGCTTCAGATCTTCATTGAAACAAGAAATCAATGCAATGAAACAGAATTTGATAAGAAGTTAACATATATGCATCTCAGGCAAAGACAATATTGATCTAGGCAGCTTAGTATATCTAACACCGCAGAATCAGTCCTCCAACCAGATCAAGGCAGGAAGTACTATACTCTAAATACTCATGCTGGAGCCTCCATACAATATGATCTTGCATTACAGACTTTCAACTAACAGAATGGTTGTGTGCCCTTGGTCTTGTGAATTAAGAGTATGCTATTTAAACAAGAGTATGCTATTTTAAAATTCAGGATCATAGTTCATCATGAACTTTTTAACAAAGCAATGATAAACCAACCATCACCAAGATTCTACTACAAACTACTGAAGCACACTTGACAAACCAATGGATATAATAACTTACCTGTAAACAGTTTGAAAGAAGTGGGAAGTGATCGGCGTTGAGTGGTCCAAGCAATATCAGATTTTTTGGACAAGTAAAGGCCTGGATCAACAATGATCGGTTTTGCTCTTTGGTTCCTGCAAAATTGCAAATACAAATGTACACAAATATGGTATGCCCAAGGTTGATATTAGATGCAAGATATAAGCAGTAGAATAAAATATGGTAAGCCACTTTTGATTAATTACTTACAGTTTCCAACCAGAAATCAGAGTATGTTCAATAAAGTTGAGATTCTTAGACACGTTTGAGAAAACATATAGCATATCTGCACAATCAGAACAAAATTAAACTTAATTTCATAAGACTCAAAATATATAAAAAATAACACAAAAGACTGATCATGTCTGGTACTGAATTGTTAAGCCTCAAAAGATAAAGAACCAAGAAATGATCTTATATTATGATGGAAACAGTGGGCAAAAAGTTTTGGGGACAACGCCCAAAAGGAAACTGCGGTTAGTTCTGTCCAGATTTTGGCCTGCCATATTGACTACGGACTACAAATGTTCTATCCACTGACAGCACAGATAGATTCAGCCCAAAAGCAGTGGAAGCAGAGAAGATCAATAGACTTGCTAACTTCATATATATCCGTCTAGGAACATAAGATAGATCCAACCCTCTGTTACTAAAGTTTAGCATGTTTAAAGACTATATAGCATTAACACACTGCAGTAATTAAAGGATCGTCTTGAGGATTTCAACAAGAAGGAACCGCAATAAAAAGACCAAGTTACATGAAAATATCACATCCACATGGGCAGTGAAAATTACATAAAAAGTTCTTATCACCTCAAGCTAAGATCTCATTCACAATCTTAAGTACAAGCAACAGTCTCAAAGGGTAACGCAATGTAGAATTCTCAGGCAAAATATCTCCTAAAAAATCACAACCCTAATTCAACATCTTGTTAAAAGAGTTACTTTGGTAATCTCCAACTCATCATTCTCAGCCAACAAATTAATTTGATCTATGAGCAAGCCTGCATCTGTATATTCCCTGTTAAGAGAATTACAATAATAAGGAGATCAGCCAGATAAATCTCCAAGAGCAACTGAAATGATGTCAATTTCAGCAAAGTGAACACCCTGAAGAAATCTATTTATCAGGTTGACATTCCAAAGAGAATTCAGATATGTTGAACAAAACAACCTAGTTTTTAGATTATGTGAAGTGAATTAGATCAAAATAATGCAACAATTATACTATTCGCTATTGTTAATATCATAAATCTCACAAGAGAACTTCCATGACAACATATGTTGTAGCCTATACAAAAAAAGTATAATATATGCGTAAATCAACTATGAAGCAAATAAACAACAAACTCTGGCACTAACCATCTTGCGTCACAAGTGGATAGTCTGAAGCACTAAGGTTTATAAACCAGTCCCACTCCAAGCTCTCCTTTAACAAAATTGCAATTGCTTGAAGTGTACAAGCAATCATTGTAGGTCCCTTATATGTCACTAAATTGGATTGCAACATTACACGCACATTCTCCACTGCAAAGAAAATTGGATCATTCTTCACAGAAAGAGCCAAATCCAATCTTTCACGGGGTGGAGCCTCAAGATCCAAATGCAAAATATAATGATTTCGCGGATGATAAACTGCCTGTAAAGTCCTCATCATTCGATGACTATCACCCTTTGTTCCTGAAATAAGATAAGCTAATCTAGGGGGTTCTGTCCTGGCTGTCCCATTTGTAACAAATGATATGTTTATATCTGATTCTACAAAATACCCATTTGAATCATCTGATTTTGCAAATGAAATAATGTCGAATGGCAACGGATCACCACTAAAAGAAGAGGTGAACAGCCCAAAAGTTGCAGACAATAAAAGCATAATCAATACGAGCAAGCTTGCCAAAAATGGAACCATCCATTTTCTATCACTAAACATCCTTCCTGAGTGCGAATGGCCATTTTTTCTCACATTCATCAACGGGTTCTTCATCAGCACCAAATTTCTATACAATTTCCTCATTCTGGGCAAAGAAAATACTTAAAACTTATCGAAATGAGCTGAAACCCACCAGCCTGTTAAAGAAAAGAAGCTAAGAGTTTGGTAACAGAACCAACCAAAGCCGCCTTTTCAAGTATGTGATTAACATTTAAGCTGAGACCAACTTTCCTTTTTCAAAATAAAGCATGGGTTTCCAGAAAAAAAAAGCGCTAAAATTTGAAATAATGGCACATCTCAATTAACCAAACTGTCAAAAATCTGCATTAAGAGCTGAAACAGCCAGGCAAAGAAGCATGACAAAGCATTCTCTTTTGATACACAACTTCAGTGAGAGCTCAAAAACTACTTAATTGATTGTAAAGGAACAATCTTTAAAACGAAAAAGGGATTAAACATTCGCATGCAACAAATAAAACAGGCGTATTTTGCTATTGAAACTGAAGCAGATCTACTTAAAGAGGAACAAAATACTTGGATTCTAAGTTTCAGATGCTTCAAAAGTAAGAGAGTTTCAGATAAGTACTTACTTTGTCCCTCAACAGAAAATGACCAAAAGCGAGTTGAAGAAAGCGAAATGCTTACAAAAATGATTATCAAATCAATGAAGATATTTGCAATTAAGTTAACTAAAAGAGAAAGCTCACTCCTTGCTTCACTTTCAGAGCTTCAAAAGTTGAGCTAATTCCAATTTGCTTCTTCTAACAGAGAAATAAAAGCAAAGATAATTGATACAAACAGAATTTAATCAAGATTTGGTTTGGCTTGCAGCTTGCTTTAATTGGGGGCAATAACCTTCATTTTAATGCTGTCATTAATTATTAGACTAAAAATAAACAATAATAATAATAAACCAATAGGGTCCCACGCTATTTCATTGCGCGTGATTTACAAATGTTATGTAATGAGCAGCGGGTGTGAAGCACGCGAGAGGGCATGATAGTTGGGATGTATAATAATTGTTTCTTACAGCACAGCGCCAAGTTCGGGAACTTTTTGAAGTATTTAAAAGTTTTTTTTTTTTTTGGTTAAATTTATGAAGTTGGAGGTTTGAAAATTGTTTTGCCTGTTCGGCGGTGGATTTTCCGCCGCGTGGATCGGGAGATGGAAGAAAGGACTAAAGAGAGGATCGCAAGTAGATGACGCCGTGGGGCGCGCTAGCATCTGTTTGATTGCCCACACGTGGCAACACTGTCAGCAAATATGAGGGACGGAGTTTGTGGAGCATCTGGATTTGACGCGACATTCAACTAGATCGGTAGAATTGGATTGCTCCCGTGTACTTTTAGGATACGTGTGGCATTAAGAATGAATTACACTCGTTATTTGAATTGGATTAAATTAACTTGAGTTCGATTAAATTAAATTATATTTATATTTTTATATTTAGTATAATATTAGATTAGATTATATTAAGCTATATTTAAATAATATTAAATATAATTTAAGTTGATATTCAAATATAAATATAAATTATTTACAAAATTTTATAATCATAATTAAAATAAATTTAAAAAGTAATTAGTTAAAAATTAAATATGCTATAAATAAGCTATTCGGTAGTCATAATATAATAATCAAATAAAAACACATAAAACAATCAAATATTTAATTAAATTTTATTAAATACTAAAATATTATATAAAATCAATTAATTAATGTTGTTAATAATTTTCATGATTATTTTTAATATTATATTAGTGATTATTAAATTTTGTACAATCCAATAATGCAATAAATTATTAAATGGTTAATCTTATTGATAAATTATTAAATATACAAGCAATGAAAATATAATCTTAAGAGTTAGTAGCAGAAAAAAATACTAATTTAATTAGATCATAGATAATAAATAAAAATAAAATTTTAAGTAAATTATAAATAAAAATTAATTAATTAATCAATTAATTAATATTACGTGTAAATAAAAAATGATATAAGTAAAAGCCTTATTAATGGACAATTTTTTTTTCTTTAAATCTTGTCCTGTCTAAACTCATGTGTAAATTAGTATTATTAATCCCATGATTTCAGAATTAAATTCAAATTTAGTCCCCCTTAATCCAATTCAACTAAACTTGTCAAATATAAAATAAATCTTTAATCTCAAAATTAATTCAATCCTATACTTAATCTTGGCCTTCAAACATAACCTTAGGGCCCTTTGGAATTGTTTTTGAAAGATTTAAAAGTGATTTCGAAAATCTAAAAGTTAATTTTGGTGTTTGGTAAAAAAAAAAAAATTGAAAATCATTTTTGTCAAAATCAATCCCTTCTATAGTTGATTTTGAAAAGCAGAGAAAGAGCAGTTTTTAGATTCTGATTTTGAAAATCAATTGTATCATTTAATATAATTCCATAAATATCCTTATAATTATTAACTACACCGAAAATTATTCTTATTTAAATTGGAAACAAAATCAATATTTTAATATTTTTATTATAATTTACACATTCCTTTCATTTACCCTTTTTTTTTTATATATATTTTACATTGCATCAAAAGTTCTCTATGACAATATAGTCTAAATTTTATTTTGGGTTAAAATTATTATAATATACAATTAAAATATTGTATATACATGTTTTTATGTGTGTAAGTAAATTTCATCTTACATTATATATATTTTAGTCATTTGTATTCTCATAATATTTTAATAGTAAAATTTACCAAAAACTAATAATTGCTTTTAAAATTCAAAGTACCTTTCAAAATAAATTTTACCAAATACTTAATTAATTCTTTTTATTGCTGATTATTTTATAGTATGACTAACAACAATTATTATAAAAATTACAAGATTCCTAAACTGGCCCTCAGTCTTTTACAGTGATCTAGAGCAAATCTTTTTGTTATGTTACGTGGGTGTATGTTGTTGGGTTGGACTAAAATTTTAAAAGCTTTGGATGAAGCTCAAAATAATTAGCCTATCCTAACATCATCATTATTTTTTTAAAATTTTTTTAAAAAAATTAATTCCATATGAAATTATCAATTGGATAAAAGCATCACAAGATTTATATAAGGTCATGACTATTGTACCTTTTAGATATCTGATATGTACAGCCCACATACCATCAGATAATCAAATTCTATCGACTTTTATTGATTTTCATTGATTTTCTGACTATATGATGACACTTAAGTTATGAAATACGATATTGAGATATTGTATTTGAACTCATATCAAATTTGCTATACATATATACATACATTTTATGGTATAAAAGTTTAGATTCAAGGGAGGTTTCATTTTCTAAGATGATCTTTATTTCCTTTGTTGTAATCTTGGTAAAAATTATTGGCAATTTAAGCATCTTCCAAATCGAAAGAGACATCATCTAAGATCTTTCATTATGATAATTGTTTCATGAACTTGACAGCCAAGATTCTAGTTTGTGACTTACTTAATGTTCTGTTGGTACCAAAATTTGGATCGACAATAAGAGTTAAGAAAGAGTTCATTTACTTGAGGAATGAGTTATGAGAGCTTGATGTCCTTAAAATAAAGAGTTCAATAGTTGAAATCTTGCAAAATAATAACCAATCAGTGGTTGCTAGCTTAGATCATCCGATGCTCAAGTAAAGGATCAAAAGTAGCACGATAATAAATAAATAATCAAAAAGAAAAGAGAGTAAGAGAAAAAGTTTAGAGGATTAGGGATGTCAATAGGCACTGCCTGCAACAAATTTGTCATTATTAAATCCGAACCCAAACTCGCACCTGCACAAAATTTAAATTATCAAATTCACCCGCAAACCAATTGCGGGCTTGAATTTTTTAAGAAAATCCACCCACTGCGGGTTTTGAAAATTATCAAATCCACAATTGTACTGGATGGATTTTTTGCGTGTTTTCATACTTAAAATCACAAATGTTTAATATGTAAATTTATAATAATAACTTAAAATTTCATATAACATACTCAATTCTAAATTTAAATAAATGTAAATGAAAAATTAAAGTTTCAACATCAATCCAATACAAATTCTCAAATTTAAGAATAAAATACACAAATCTATTAAAAAAAAAAGCCATAAACTAGTATCTAAACATAACAATTATTATTTTATATTAACATTCAACTCAAGCTTCAAGAGAAGATCTTTATTTCATTTATCACCATTAGCACCCATCCAACAAGATTCCTACAATAATGATTAAGATTACTATTTTCTAAACAATAATACTTTTTAGATACTAATCTGAAAAATAAAATTATAATAGTGAAACAATTCATGTATTAAGTTAAAGAAAATTCAATTAAAATTATAATAAGTATATAAGTATATTTTTAGATTTAGATTTTTTTCAATTAAAATTAAATTAAAAATAATTAAAAAAGCTGCGAGTTGGCGGATACCCATGCAGGTATTCAATAGATATGTAGTTAATACTAAACTCACCCGCGACCTAGTACGAATTTCAATTTATAATAACAAACATGCCCACAACCCATAAAATTAACCATAGTAGGTAGGTTTTGATAGGATAGTTTGGGTGGGTTTTGTTGTGTAAATTTTACGAGTGTCGATCCCACGAGGAAATGAATTTTAATTGCATATAGGATTAACTTTCTAAGTGGGTGGTTGGATTTATAATGAAAGTGATGTAAGCTATCTTATGATTTAAATTAGAGCAGAGGGAATAAACTATTAAAATGAAGTGCTTAGGTATATGAATTTGTACTCAACATGCATTATGAGTTTAACATTCCTTATTAGTGCTAATTAAATCATAAAGGGAGGTTTTCTACTCCTTATGAACCTCACTCTAATTAATATGGTGTTAAGTGTTTATCATGCCAAATAGTAATAACCTTGCACTAGGGAGACGGTTGTACCGGTACAATATCTGGACAAGATTATTACTATTTGTCAACAAAAAATCAAAACATCCACAAAAATCAAAGGGGAAGAAAAAGTAAATTTATCAAATTAAGCTCATGGAGCATGTTGAGACTTCATTTTCAACCCAAGCTTGAAAGAAAATTAGCTACTCATAATTAAACTAGAGGTAAAATGAGAATTTATTAAAATACGAGATAGAGAATAAATTACAGAAAATAGAGCTAAAAAATGGATTCAGAGGTGTTAAATTAAGGGTGGAGGCCCCTATTTATAGTATAATGAGTAAATCATGGTCATCGGATTAAAACAATTTGGACGCTCAAGATTACGACACGTGGCAAGTTCTGATTGGATAGAACCCATCATCAGGGTTGTTATTCAATGATCGTATGCATATTTTTTAGTCCACTAATATATTGTCACGTCACTGGTCAATGCCACATAAGCATTTTAGTCCAATAGAATTGTGACACATCATCAGTCAACACCACATAAGCAGTTAATGCCACATCATTTGTCCAATCGAATGTTGCCACATCATCGTACAATGCCACATCCTCGTATAGTATATGTGAATAGTATCGTAAACAATACCGTATATATGTATAGTGTCGTGAATAGTACCGTATATATGAACAGTGCCATTTATCGTTTTAGGCTTTTCCTAAAGTTTTCGATTGTCTTGAATTCAAAATTGTTGTCTGTTTTGCTATCTGATTTCTCGTTCATTTATGAAATGACCATGATGCCTCCTAGAATACATAAAATACTTAATTAAAATAAAATATACATAATTAAATCACAGAAAACTTAAATACATAAAAGTATGGATGTTGGTGAGATTTGGAGTGTAAAATGATGATTTTCTCCTTTATAAATACACACTTTCTAGTACGCAACAAGTTTGTATGTACCATTACCATTCCTATAGAAAATATTATACCCCCTTCTTCAATATACCTATTTCTCATGTCCTACTATTGATATATGTACTTTTGAGTGGTGAACTCTTTATATAAAAGCAAATAGTAAGAAGTATAATTGAATTAGGAAAACTTATCTCCTATCTTGTAGGATTCAAGTTTGACGAGGATTAAGACCTATATTGTTTTATCCTATTTAGTTAGACCATGTTATTGGATGTGTGTCCTTGAGCTTGGGTTTGGTAAAAATATTGGTATAATTGTGAATGTTGTAAACTGATATAGTTTATAGTAAGTTAGGTTTTCTTATTATCCCTTATTGTATGACATGAGGAAATCTTGAATGACATGATGACAACTTGAATGAGATGAGAAAATTATGAATGACATGAAGAAATCTCTAATGTCATGAGGATAATCTTGAACTCGAGCTGCGACAAGTAAGGGTGGGCATCATATCAGTTTAATTCTATTTCGGGATAAATTTTTGATTTCGGATTAGTTCGGGTCCAAAAATTAAAAAGAAAAAACCGTTCGATTTTGACAGAAATAAAAACTGAACTGAAATCAACCTGTTGGTTTCGGTTCGATTTTGGTTCTTTAATGATTTTATTATGCAATCGATTTTTTAGTTTATCTTAACCATTCGGTTTTCAATTTTATTTAAGCCTGCCTCTTTTTTTCATTTTAAACACCCTCCTCAAAATCGTCCTTCATAATCTTCTATATAACATTGTTATTTTCTTCCATCTTGTACATAAGGTTTACTATAATCAATGTATAGTAAACAAAAATAAAATAATTTACAAATTGGTATTTGCAAAAGAAAAAAAATGCAAGAATTTTGGTCTAAAATGAAAAATTTTCAAAATTATAACCACTATTTTTAATATTAAAACTTTAGGTCCAAAATGTAAATAAAATAAAATAAGTTTATGTGTCATAATATAATTTAGCAAAACTTTAGGGACCAGTGATACTTTACCCTTTTAACTTTTGGTCAATGATCATTTTGAAAAGTTTACAAACAAATTAGGTCACAATAGAATTCTTATATACAAATATTTCCTAAATATTGAGTCATACTAAAATTTTACAAAGAAGAGGGATCTAAACTATAGTATCCCTCTATCATCTTCAACCTTTGTGCCTTCCTCACCCAGTCGCACAATATCAAATTAGAAAGACTAAAAAGGTACAGTAACATAAGATATCCAGACAAAGCTAATAAAACTAAATACTATTAATAATTTAATATAATAATAATAAATAAGGCAAATATGAAATTAGAAAAGATTAAAGAGCTATTTCAAAAATATTAAGACTCATTTAAAAAAAAATAACGGAGTAACTAAAGTGAGTTACCTAGCTGGTTGGTGATGGAGCGATTAAGAGAACAGCAACGGCAGGTCGGCAGCAAGGATAAGATAATATCAGCCACTGGCAAATGGGACTTAAGGCTTGGGTTTGTGGCTTTGTGCAGGTAGCTAAAAGTGAGAGAATAGAGACTGAGAGTGCTATCAACATGTGTAATTTTTTTTTGTGTGTGTGTGTGTTGTAGTGAAATTATAAAAATGCCTTAATATGAATTCGGTTCGAGTTTTATGATTTTTTTAATCTAAAAACCAAACCGACCCAACACATTTCATTTGGTATTTATAAATTTAGGTTTCAAGTTTTAAAAAATGAAACTGAAATTAAAAAAAAAAATCGAGCCAAACCAAACTGAATTTTTTTTTCTGTTTCAGTTAGGTTTTACACACCTTTAGCGACAAGGGCCATAATAACTAAACATGGGCCATAATAGAGGGCCAAAATAATTAATATTCAGCCATAGTTGAAGGCTAAAATAATTAAGATCGGGCCATAGATGAGGATTAAAATAATTGAATTTTTTTACTGCAGTAAGGGCTAAGATAATTATCATTGGGTTGCGATATTAGGAGCACTCAGAATGTCATGATGATAACTTGAATAATAAGTGAGTACTTGATTGTTTTGAGGTCAAAAGGCTAAGGTCAAGACCAAAAAGATGAGGCCGAACCAAGTGTCAAGAGATCGAGGCCCAAGAGCTCGTGGCTAAGGTTTGTACAATTAGATTGAGGCTGATGAGCATAAGGCCAAGCAGAATCATGTAATCAAGCATAAAGATAAGGCAATCATGGCACAAATATAAATTAAAACAATAAAGGGGCACAATTATAATGATGGGACTTAAGGGTTTTAACCCGTTGGCCACTAGTAGTCGAAAGTCAAGCAATTGTGGTCGAGATAAAAGCTTTAGCTTGCATGAAGTCTAATAGTGGTGATGGTTTGCGTTGACACGCAATTGATAATGGTGAATTAAAAATGCCTGTGTACGGAAAATCTATTGTCTTCTGGTCGGTGGTGATGGTCGGGAATTGAACAGGATGCAGTAAGGAATTATACAACTTAAAAGTGATTTCTAATTTTCAAGTATAAGATTGTCTTAGTATATTATAACTTAGTAAGTTTGAGGTTGATCCACGGAGAAAATATTTAATTTATTTATTTTATTTTATCTAAAAATAAAAATAAAACTTGAATATATGCAACTTAATTTAAATGAAACTATGAAATTAAATTAGTTATGATTATAGATCCACTCTTAGTAGTAAATAAAATTTAATAAATTCTTTTTGCTATTTTTATTTAGATTTATTGGCCAAAAGATTAATTGTATAAATTATCATTATTTTCCTATTAATTTTATCATGGATTAAGTATTTTTTGTGCCAAAATTTAATTTGTCTACGATAAATCAAAATACCATTTTACCATACTTTATATTTAGATATTAAGAATTTATTGTGTCAAACTCCCTTGTTTGTCTACAATAAATCAAAATTTCAAAATATAAAATATGTATAAAATTAAATGAAAAATAATTTAATTTATATAATTAAAAATAGAATTTGATTAAACCATACTTTTTTACTAAAAGTTTTTCCTTCCTATAACTATTAATATTTAGCTAAGAATAATTGAAAAAATGATAATTAAAATTAAATTATGCATAATTAAAAAAATGGTATTCGAAAATTGAAAATAAAACTAATTTTATTTATTGAAAATATATTACAAAAAGAGATGAGAAGAAGAATTTGATGGGAAAGAAGTGAAAAAAAGGTGTAAAGAGGTGTGTTCTCCCCCTCTTTATTTATATTAATACATGATTAATTCACACTGCACATATAAATAAAGCTAATTACATCATAGCCACATATTTGTCCCACTAATAAGATATAAACCTAACTTAATCCACTCAAGCACACCTAACTCATTCTATTAATAATTACCACATTGAACATAGTAAAAATTATAATTTCACAATTACCACACTTAACGTGGTAAAAACTTATAATTTCACAGCAAAAGTCGTGAATCCTCATTGACAATGAAATAACTTCTCGAACCTTTAGAATCAAAATTTGATATCTATGCATTTGTTTGGAGTCTTGAATTGTGTGACATTATTATTTTTACCTAATAAATACACAAAAATACACAAAATCAAATACTTAGAAAAATAATTAGAAATTCACAATTTATTACATAATTACAAACATAAATTATAATATAAGTACAAAATGATATTTTTACCATTAATGAACATACAATTTTTAACACTAATAAAAAAACAAACCTAGGTGGTGGTAAGCACTATGAGCATTTGATAGTGGTGGAAGAAGAGTTGTATCCATGCATACTTTGATGGCTATCAGTAGCAAATCCAACGGTTTTTGGATGGTGACGACGGCTAGAATTTGAAGGGAATTCCAAGAGAAACAAAATCTAGGTGGTGACGGATCAAGATTCTAACATATCTACACTGGGTTGTGACAGTAATTTTGTGGAAATTACGTCTCCCTGTGATCTTTTCTTGCGTTTTTCAACAATAACGAAGTTGATCTCTTGCTCGGCGATTCTTGGGAGTTTCAATAGTCATCACTAGAGATTGAATCAGTGGTATTGTGGCTATCGTGGGTGGTGGCTTGATTTCATTCCGGTTTAAGGATTTGTACCCGACCTATTTTCTCTCTTTGTTGATATGAGATAATTGTTTTTTGTTGCTTTCATGACCTTAATTATTGAGCTATTTACACTTTTTGGCCATTCCCCATAAACGGTGCCAACTATCGATATCTAAATTTGGATCGGCAATAAGAGTTGAGAAAGAATTTGTTTTCTTGGGGAGCAAGTTATGAGAGAGCTTGATGTCCTCGGAATTAAGAGTTTGGTGGTCGGAATCCTACAAAATAATAACCCATTAGGGTCACTAGGGCTATTACTAGTATAAATCCTCATAAGCTTAAGTCAAAGATCGGAAGTAGCATAATAACAAATAAATAATAAGAAAGAAAAAAAGTAAGAGAAAAGACTTCAAGGATATTGTACCTCCTCCTTCAATATACCTATTTCTCATGTCCTACCCTTGATATATGTACTTTCGAGTGGTGACCTCTTTATATAAGAGAAAATAGTCAAAAGTATAATTGAATTAGAAAAATTTATCTCCTATCTTGTACAATTCGAGTTTGATGAGGACTAAAACTTGTATTGTTTTATTTTATTTAAATTAGTAAATGTTATTTGACGTGAGTCCTTGAGCTCATGTTTGATAAAAATATGGGTATAACAGATTTAATGTCATTTTTACATTTTTCTTTTTCTCAGAGAATCCATATATAAGAGAATAAATGCGTATAACAATGTATGATAAACAAAAAAGACTGGATAGTAAAAGAATATGGATCGAAATTAAAAAAAAAAGAAAGGGAATGAAGAATGACATTTAACCCTATAATATATCTAATTAGCTTTCATTTTAATAAATTTTACATATTTTTAAAATCACCCCTTCTTTTCATTGAATTTTCACTAAAATCTAATTTAAACCAATTGGATAGTTCTCACCAGATCTACTCGATTCAAACAAATAAATTCATATTTAAAGGGAGCTTCTGCTAAATTTTGGTTTAGATATATTTTTCTAATGTTTGGATAGGTGGTATAACTGAGATAATCTAAGCGGTATAACTGAGATAATTTAAGTGATGAACATAGGCGGTTAAATAAGGAATAATTTATAGAGTTCAGTAGAGCTCGTGGGTGTTAATTTAGAGAATTGATTTGGGGAGTTGAAGCGAGCTAACGGTGAGCTCAGGAATACTCAATTTAGTTGGGATAGCTCAAGTGAGCTCCTATATAAAGTGCAATATGTGCATCAAAATCATCATAATAAGCAGAAATAAGCATAAACAAAAACATCACATAAGAATGTGGTTCGACCTTTTGACTGACCTCCACGGGAGCATCTTATTTGCAATACACCATATAAAATAAAGTATTATTTGATTCTTTTTACAATATAGGCAAAGTTTTTCTAAAAGTTGTTTATGGTGAATAATAACACGAGGGAGAAATGAGTTTATTGGAGATGAGAAAATTCTCTAACGTAATGTTTGATTGAAGGTAGAGGCGTGGGGAGAAAAAAAAAAGAATTGAAATTCTTCTCCTTTCCATCGTTTGGGTTGTAACAAAATAATGGGATTCAAGTTCCATATAATTTTAAATTCCATCACATTGAGGGAAATTTTTTCTAAACCAAAAATAAAAAATTAGAAATATATTCTTTTTAAAATTATTTTTAGCACTACTATTTGTCCCAATTACCAATTGGTCATTTAACTAACAAAACAAAGGTTGTTCATTAATGAGAGCGTCAATGTGGATGGATAGAGACTATATAAAAAGGTTTAAAACAATTTTAAAAGAGATATTTTTATTTTTATTATTATTATATATATATGTGTGTGTACACGTATATCTTGTACATGTGGTAACAAAATTATGGAATTCAAGTTCCATATAATTTTAAATTTGATCACATTGAGGGATTGTAATAAAATCCCTCACCAAAGAGTGAGGAATCTAAATTTTTTCCCAACTAAAAATAAAAGATTTGAAATACATTCTTTTTAGAATTTTCAATTAGATAATTTATTGTTTTAAATAATAATGTTTATAACTTTTTTGGCCAAATATCTTAATTGATTTATGTTATAATTTATTTAATTATAAAAAATAAAATTATAAAAATGCAACAGGAATGCCAAATTGCAATTCGCCGTCGCTAACTGCCGCACCGGCACCGACGGCATACACATGCTAAAAATCATTGGCTGCATCGTTGGATTCGCCTGTAGTTGATTTATGCAATGGGGCTGTCGTTGACTTCAATGAACAATGGTATTTCCTTCAAATCCCTAATCAGTGTTTCTGGATTCATCCAAATATTGTTATTTTCTGGTGAATTAACAAATTATTATCCAAAAATAGTGCTGGAGATGAATAGAACTGAAAATTTTGATTAGAATGATGGAACTCACACACCAAAAGAAAATCCTTGTGACGTCACAGGCAGCGGCTCTGATTCTCTCTTGCGATCCTTTTGAATTTTTTTATAAATAAAATTTCAAATTAAAAAAATTAATAAATAAATTATTTGTATATAATGGTTTATTTAAAAATAAATTTAAAACTAATATACTTGATCAAATATAAAAAATTTAATAATATATTAAAAATTTAAAGGTTTAAATTGTTTAAATAAAAAATATGTAATTCTTTTCTTCATAGAATTCTATATTAAACCTAATAATAAAAATTGAATTCCCTATCCCTCTCCCTCCTTTTCTCTAGTCTTTAATCTTTTCTTTTTCTCTCCTCTCCTTTCATTTCTTGCAGCCAACCTCCACCTAAGAGAAGGATAAGGGAGAAACCCTTTGTGAGATAAAGTGATGAATATTTTTCACAGAGGTGTAAAAATAGAGGTAAAAAAAATCATAGAAATGGTGGAAGAAGAAGCTAACCAAGAGTCTCAAGAGAGCTAGAGAAAGAACCGATAGGCCTTTGAGTGAGAGTATCTAAATAAGTTGGGTGTCCTAGGGGCACTCTCATCTTTTTTGTCACGTGACACCTCTCTACTGACTAGATCCATTCAAATGAGCTTACTGGCATTTTATCATTTGACCCTTATCCACTATCCAGTGCTTATTGATTGCACAGTCCTGCTGCCTCTGTGAAGGTAATTATAGAGATTCTGAGTTGCTATCTACCGACTCAGTGCCTCTGCAAATATGATTTCTTATTGATTCCTTGTTCTTAAGTTAAAAGACAAGGAACTTATCCTTACTGATACTCACATTTAGAAAAAGCACATTTGGCGCCAAAGCATTTTGATTTCTTTGTATTTTTGCCCTATGAGGTAAGTTAATTCTGCCAAGATTGAACTCATTTTTGATTGGCCATGTAGGGCAACTGAGGTGTCACTTTTTATACCAATCAGCTTCTTCTTTATCATTCTTACCACATGCCAGCATGTTATTGGCCCATATATAACCTTTCAAATTTGCCCCAAACGCCCTTTCCTAAGCACCATTTCTTAAATAATAATATTACATCCGCATATGGATCCACATTTAATATTTTAGCATCTGCATTCTCAAAAAGGTATATAGATCTAGACGTAAGTAATACCCATACGAATTGTAGATAGATTTTTTAGATATTCAATTTTGCATAATGTTAAATACAAATATAAAAAATTCAATAAATTTACCTAATAAAATACAATCATAATTCAAAAATTAATAATTTAACATCTAGATGAAACAAGGAGAAAATAAAGAGAAATAATAAAAAGGATTAGGGAAAAAATATTTTTTAACATTTTAAAAGAGGTGAAAATAAATATATATGGTTTTCTGATTTTACCTTTTCACTGTTAATTTAAATATTTTAACAGTAGCTTTTAACAAAATAGGTGCAATTTGATTAAGGTTGAAATTCTTAGATTTAATTTGATAAATGTCATTTTTAATGGGCACCAGTTGAAATTAACTCTTAAGTCATGTTGGGATGCTAGGATTAAATATGAGATTAGACTAATTTTAGGATAAAATATTTATCCCATGTTTGGTTATCTTAGTTGGATTAGATTATGAAAGACTAAGTTTAAATTTAATTCTAAAATCATGGGATTAGTAATCCTAATTTATGCATGGGTTTAGTTGGGATTAGGTTAAAGAAAGAAAAGTTGTCTCTTTATAAGATTTTCATTTATATCAATTTTTTAAAATTTATACTTAATATTATTAATTTATTTTTTTATTTATTATCTATGATCTAATTAAAATGGCACTTTTGCTTCTACTAAATTTTGAGATTAAATTTCATTACTTTTATATTTAATAATTTATCAATAAAATTAACAAATTAATAATTTACTTTATTGTTGAACTTAATAATCATGAAAATTAATAATACCATTGATTAATTGATTTTATATAATTTTTTTAAAAATATTTAATAAAAATTGATTAAATATTTAGATTATTTTATTTTTTATTTGTTTATTATATTATGACTACCAACAAATTATTTACAATTTATTTAATTCTCTTATTACTAGCTTTTTAAAATTATTTTAATTATTATTATAAAGTTTCATGAATAATTGAATATATATATATATATATATATATATATATATATATATATATATATATATATATATATATATATATATATATATATATATATATATATATATATATATATATATATATATATATATCAATTTAAATGCTACTGAATATTAATTAAATATAATTTAACATAATCCAATTTAGTGCTATACTAAAAATAAAATATTATAATATAATCCAACTTAATCTAATCTAATCCTAATAATTAGTCCAATTTAATTTTACATGCTAAACGGAGATTAGTCCAATTTAATTTTACATGCTAAACGGAGCCTTATTGTCTAAAGAAGGATAATCCTGAAAACGCATGGGATTGGTAGAAAGGCAAGGGTTGTTGAGATAACTGAGAGAGGCGAAATATCATTACTTAAAACGAATCTGAGTCAAGTGGACCGTGTAACAAAGATAAATTCATGAAGCCTAAGACTGTCTGCACCAATTATTACAAGAGGATTGACATTCAGACCCTGATTTTATTTCAATAGTCTCCATTTTTCTATTATTTTATTAATTTCTCAAATTACCCTCATTTGTTTTTTTTCCTTTCTTTTTTAACTCAACAACTTAATTGCAACTAGATTTGGGAATTGGCTCTTTGGGTAGTTGTGGCCTTTAATCTTCGAGCAATAAATACGGATGGTGGAAATATTTTTGGTCTCTGTCTATGCCAAAAATCATGAATCTTTGTAAGAGAAGAGTTTACATTAATTGGTCATGTTACAGGTGGGCTTGGCAATTTAAGGGTTTGGGTCGGGGTTATTTTTTTTAAAAAGTCCAGGTCCTTTCAAAGCCCGTCCAATTTGGAAGGGCTCGGGCCGAGCTGGACTTTTTACAAAATTTTAAATTATTTTTTTAAATAAAGTTATAAAATAAAAAAAAATAATTATCAAATACATAATACTACAATAAATTAAAAACCTTAAAAATAAATATCTAATATATAATTATCCAACACACAAAATACTAATATAAGTACACAACATAATAAAATCACAATTATTGATATAAAAAATAAATTAATCCAATATTTACGGGCCATCTTCTTCCTCATCCTTTAATTCTTCCCCGGTATAAAGTTCTTCTTCAGGAACTCCACCTAACAAAAAACATGTGTTAAAATAAATAATAAAGTAAAAATAATTAGTAATTGATTTTGTAAAGAATATTTTTATACCTCGACCACTAGTAGCTCATAACCAATGCTGAGAGCACATGATCGCTTCCAATGTGTTTGGATGTAGTCTACTCCGATGGGGACTCAATGTTCTACCCCTCGTACTAAAATCCAACTTTGAGGCAACAGTTGTCACAGGTATAGCTAACAAATCCTTGGCCATCTCAACCAAAATAGGATATTTGCCTTTGTTCATCTTCCACCATTGTAAAACATCAAAGTCTGGAGTTCTTTTGACTAAAGGATCCTCCAAATACCTATGTAAGTCGGACTTCGAACTAGTAGGTTGACAATTTTGGGTTGCATATACATCGAAATCACCCATATCATCTATATCATCAAAATCAATATGAGATTGGTCGGAAGGAACAACAATTGAGGTAGAAGACTCACCAACAACACTGTATCTCGCAGTTGCGGATTTGGCCTCATAATAATTCATCATTTCATCACAAAGCTCTCGCACTCTCTTAAGCTGATTTTCAAGACCAACTGCATAAATCTTTGGATAATAATAATTAACCAACATCATTTTGTATCTCGGATCAAGAATAACAGCCATGACCAATATCCCACCAATCTCATCCCAATACTTTAAAAATTTTTCAATCATATTATCCGCCATGTTCTTAATTGCAGGAACATCCGATGTTTGCCAACCCTTCAATGAAATCCTCATTTTACAAACCAATGGAAAAAATAAATTTGCAGTGGGATATGTTGTACCTGAAAACATCTCAATTAACCTTGAAAAAAGCATCAAATAATCCAACATTTGCTTAGCCAACTCCCACTTTTTACTATTAGGCAAACACTTGTATTGCGACTCAAGTGTCTGTAATCGAAAAAAAACATTTTTATAGTTCACCGCCAGTTCAAGCATAACAAAAGTAGAATTCCATCTAGTTGGACAATCAAGTCCCAACTTTTTCACATCCATTTGCATTTAATGACATGCCAACTCAAACTTTTCAACTCGTTTTGGCGATGAACTCCAATAAGACACATTGTCTCTAACACATGCAATACTACTTTCAATCACCGACAACCTATCCTTTATAATTAAATTCAAAATATGAGCCGCACACCTCATATGGAAAAAATTACCATCCATTATCATCGACTCAGTTGACAACAATCCCTTCAATTTTTCAACCATTGCGTCATTAGTAGAATAATTATCCAAAGTAACCGTGGATAGCTTTCTATCCAGATTCCAATCCAGCAAACACTTCACCAAAATTTACGAAAGGCAATCAGCTGTATATGGGGCTTGCACATATATAAACCTATTCATTGAGCAAAATAATAAAAATTATGCAAAGTTATACAAACATTAAATAAAGAATTTTAAAATTTAATAAAGTACCTATAAAAATTGAAATAAAAAATTTTAATATTTAATAAAGTAAAAATACCTTAAGATTCGACTTTGCAAACGCAAAGAGTTGTCAATAAAATGTCCCGTAACAACCATTTAACCTTTCTTTTGATTACAAACAGTCCACATAATTGTAGTAATTGTCACTCGACTATTATTGATCTCCAACAAATTCATTGCCTTCGCCTTGTCAAAATTATATATTTTAAAGATCTCACTCTTTAAAGTGTTCCTGGACATAGACTTCACCAATGGGTTGCAATAATCAACAAAATCTCTAAACGCCTCATATTCCACAACCTATAACCTTTCTTTTGATTACAAGCAGTCCACATATTTGTAGTAATTGCCACTCGACTATTATTGATCTCCAACAAATTCATTGCCTTCCCCTTTTCAAAATTATATATTTTAAAGATCTCACTCTTAAAGTGTTCCTGGACATAGACTTCACCAATGGGTTGCAATAATCAACAAAATCTCTAAACGCCTCATATTCCACAACCTAAGAGGAAGCTCATGCTTTACAACCACCGTTGTAAGTTTTTGACGGGCAACCAATGGATCAAATTTCTAAATTCCAAGCTCACCGCTTTCTTTTTTCACCAAGTGTTGCTTATTCTCAAGAGCTTCTTCAATTGTCGGTTGATTAAAACTGTGAATTTGTCTAACGTGTCTATTCAAGTGACTAGTTCCCAATCCACAAGAAAGAATTGTTCCACAATGATTGCACTTTGCCTTCCCTACCCCACCGACATTTATCTTGATGAAATGATCCCAACAATTCGAGACAAGCCTCAGTTTTCTTTTTTTATCACTTCGTACTTCTTCTTGAATATTTTCTAATTCCGTAGATGGATTTGACGGCAAATTAGAAGATTCGGAAGCATTTTCCATTATAAACCTATACAAAATTAAGGAAGATAATATATTAAATTAATTAATTAATTAATTTCATATAAAATTACATATAATTAAGTTCTAATAATTTCATACAAAGTTCTAATAATTAATCTAATATCATATAAGATTTTTGAAATTTTTTTAAGAATGCAGAAAATTTCTACCAACATAACACAGCATAGTAATTAGTAAAAACCAACCAACAAATAATCAACAACAAAATCAAAATCACACTTTGTAATTCTTTCATTTCAGAAATTAACAATTAAAATGTTTCCTACTCCCTGGCCTGTAATTACTAAATATCAGTGATGGCTACAAATCATTCATTGATTAATTATCTTTGTAATGTTTGCAGAAGGTTACAATAATGTTGCTGAAGGTTGACCTTCAGTGCCCAAAGTGCTACAAGAAAGTCAAGAAAGTACTTTGCAAATTCCCTCGTAAGTGTCTTTATCTCCAATCACTTTAACAATTAATTAGTCGTATGATTGTGTATTTTGTATTTGTGAATAAAAATGGTCGATTATGGATCAGTGGGCTAAGATATACATATATGATGCATGTGTTGAAAACTTTATGAACAAGAGAAATACAAGACCAGCTATTCGATGAGAACAAAGAGGAGTTGATGGGTATTATTGGAAACATAGGAACTATCGAAGTTGATGCTGGAGCCGCTGGCGTTGCGCGAAGGCTGCTGGAGCTACTAGCGTCGCGCGAGAGGTGGTGGCTGGGACTGCTGGCGTCGCGCGAAGGCTGCTGGAGTTGCTGGCGTCTCGCGAAGGCTACTGGAGCTACTGGTGTCGTGCGAAGGCTGTTGGAGCTACTGGTGTCCTGCGAGAGGTGGTGGCTGGGGCTGCTTTTAGCTGCCGGCAGCAAGAACAAGAAATTAGGGATTTTAGAAAATGGGGTAAATGAAAATAAAGAGAAGGTCAATCCAGCCGGCTGTTTCATTTTTTTTTATTTTGTAATTTTTTTTAATTTTACTTTTATGGTATATTATAATTTTTTTTAAAAAATAAATTTATATATTATATATTATAAAGCACGGGCGTAAGTCCGGGCTTTTAAGTGAAGCCCATGACTAAGCCCAATATATACGTGCTTTATAAATTTTAAGCCCTTACCTACAATTATAATGAACGGGCTGGGCTTAAAGCCCGTGGGCCCTGGCCGGGCTGGGCTTGGGCTGGCCCGGGCTTTTTTGCCAACCCTAGTTACTGGTGTGATGATAGGCCTGAAGATATTAATCATGCTTTGTTTCCTTGTTCCGTACTTGGGTTGTCAGAGTGTAGCAAAGATTGGGCATGAGTCCATTCTAGAGCATAATGAATAATGTTGCTCATATGAATTACTCTTTACTCACGTCTTATGAGGCTATTTTTGGTTCTCTTGCAAAGAATGAAATTAAGAGTTGGGCGGGTATTCACCAGGCAAAATCTGTGAAGACACATGATGGAGTACAAAAAATCTATTGTTATGATAGGTCTTTGACATGAAGAGAAAATAAAGAAAAGTGAAGGAAAATGAGAGAGAAAAAGAGATAATAAATGGTGCGTTTGGAAATTCAAGTTATCTTGATGGGCATTATAGTTATTTCAAGTTAAAATGAGAAAGGTGGGGACTGAGAGAATAAATTAAAGGGATTAAAAAATTACTACTCTTATTACTAAGCAACCCAAAATAAGGCAGCCCTAGTGGGTAGCAACAAAAAATGAAATCAGCCGATTCAAAGCAAAGTTCCAGCTTAAGCTTTTGTCTATATACTACTAACATGGTCATGATGATGATTTTCTTTTGGATTTTTCTAGGTTACAACTATTGTAGCTTATAACACGTACAAAAATCACAAGTGAACAATAACAATGGTAAACTTCATGTGATTTTTGTTTGTGCTATAAGTTGGCTGTAACTTTAGCAAGTCCTTTTTTTTTGTTGGAGTGGAGCTGCTAACACACCTCCACTTACTCTTATTTACCATTTTATCCTTAACTAAAATTATTCCTCTAGACCCACACCCACACCCTTAGCCAACTACAATACAAACGAGGATGGCAAAATCTAGGTTCGGGTTTGGGTTTACCTTTTTTGGTTCTTCGCTTGGATGACAACTTGATCTTATTAGATTCGGATATAAACTTGAATTTTTTCATTTAAAAGTTTGGTCGGGGTTCAACTAAAAAAAAATCTGAGTTTCTACATTGCAGGTTTTAAACACGGTAGTTCAATGAAGGCCGAAATGATAGACTTCATGGTTGCCACTTTTGGACTTTTTGGAATTACAAAAGCAGAAAATAGTAAGACAAATTCATGGGATCCCAACTAAATTTGCTTGCTTCAACAAAAAAGTTTATAATTACATCAACATTATGTGTTAAAATACTGCATTTGCCTATTCACAACAACAAAAAAATTTAATAATTACTGAAATTAGGTAGAATAAAAAAATTTTAAAATAAATACATAAAAGGAAAAAAAATTACTTTGATACATCAAGTCGCAGCTGAGGTTGCGATGGGTGTTTAATTGCTGTGAGAAATGTGATTCTTGGCAGGGAGGGGTTAGCGGCTAGCGACTAATGGCAAAGCTTACTCTTTGGTGAGAGATGAGATTGAATTTGACAGTAATTGAGCTTGGTTGCTGTTCGTTGTTCTTGATGATAATGGATGATGAACTGACGATGATTTAAATTGATGATGTATTGATGAAATATTTGTTAATCTTATAATATTGATTTTGATGATAACAAAACTTATATGTACTTGATTAAAATGTTTGAATTATTAAAATGAATTTCTTAAAGCCATAAACATGTTTAAAGAATCTTAATGACCGTTAACTTGAGTCGGAAAATTATTTTTCCATAAAAAGTCATCAAAATATAAATTTTGGAAATTACCCTTGAACTGTTTATTATAAAAGGCGAACTGTTTATTTACAGAAAAGTTTCAGAGCATTTTGAAAATTAACGGTGAACCGTTTATTACTAACGGTGAACTGATAATTACAGAAAGGAGAAAACTTTCTAATCTTGAGCCGTTTAGCAAAAACGGAGACCTAAGTTTGTTTTGCAGGTTTCTGGAAATAAACGGCGATCCGATAACGGAAAACGGTAAACCGTTTATTTAAAATCTAAGCACAACGACTATTTGGACAAGTCAAAACGGTTAACCGATAGCAGCAAACGGTGAACCGATTATTCTCAGAAAGTCAACAACGGCTAGTTTTCAGCTCCAACTATAAAATGACTCAATCAAATTCAAATCAAAACAGATCAAATAGTTTTCATTGAGATTACTACTGAGAAAATTTACATCATTGGGCTTTAAACTTGTTTTTATTTCATTGATTCACACATTGAGATTTCAATTGTAATCATATACATTGTGTGAGAGATTAGTTGATTGTAATCTTCATTTTTAAGTGATTGTAAGTGTTGGGATACACTTGGGTTAAGAGATTGAGAATAATCTCTTGATTGTAAAGGTCCATTGACACCTTGAAGTCAAGTGTAAGTGGTGTTGAAGCCTTGGAGGCTTGCTTAGTGGAATCCTCAAGCCCGGTGAGCTTGGAGGCGTGGACGTAGGCACGGTTGGCCGAACCACGTAAAAATCACGTGTTTGATTTCTTTTCCCTTATCTCTTTAAATTCTAGCATTGTTAATTATATTGTTTTAAGACATTAGTTTTAATTGTTGTGTAATTTTATTTGCTTAATTTTTTAAAGAACCCAATTCACCCCCCCTCTTGGGTAGCCTAGATAGTATTTCAATATTGAATTGATATTAGGCATTAGGGATGAGGAAGATGAAGATTAAGGTGGCGGCTAGTGTGTTTATTTTGTTTTGTGTTAGGGTTTTTTTTTATTTCTTTCCTAACATTTTGCTTTTATTTTTAATTAATAATAAAAATTAATTAATAAATAAATTATAAATATATTATAGTCTGGGTTCGAGTTCTAAAAATTCAGGTTTAACTGAACTTAGAACCAGACGTAGATACATTCAAGTTTAAAAAAGTACAATCGGATCTGCATCATTTATGCATTTAGTACGGGTTGAACTCAACCTAGATTGTCTAGGTTTGTCTAGGTTCAGGGTGGGTTTGAAAATTTTGCCATCCTTAAACATAAATGAAAAAGATTAGTATCAACAACCAAAAGAGAAAACCAAATCTTCAAGATTTCAATGATGGAAGATTATATGAAAACAATGAATATGGTATAATAGAATAAGAACTGGAAATTAAGTGTGCGTGAGGCAAATCAAAACATAATTCCTCTCAAATGCAAGCAAAGCAAGTAGTGATTAAGGAAACTGAAAGACCATTAAGATTACAGAGTCTATGTAAACCTTATAAAATATAATTTTCTTTGATATAGACAATTTTAAACATGAAAAAAAAACTCTTAAATGACTTTTTGTATCTCTTTTCGTATTTATCTAATTCATATCCAATTAAATTTCATTTTTTTTCTTTTTGAAGTTAAAAGTTGTGAAAAGTTGAGCAAATAAACAAACTATGATATAAACTATAACTATTTAGGTAGATAGTTGGATGCCAACGTAGACTAATGACTTGACAAGATGTGGCTAAAGAAAGTCAACTGAAATAAAATCAGTTTGTTTGGTTAAATGTCAGTGTTTTTAGCGGATTTTGGGTGTGTGGGTGAAGGCCATGAAACCAATTAAGAATAATAAATATATTTTAGATTTGAGGGGAAATGATGCTTCGCTTGTTCAAAAGGAGTGTGGCGGTGGGTTTTGGGTTTTTAAGAAGTGGAGGGCGAGTGAGAGGATGAGTTAGAGTGAGAGGATGAGGTCTGACTTCAGAAAGCTTCGCCGAGCTATCTTAGACCTGTAAAACAACAAGTAAGAGGTCAGAGGTGAAGACAGGAGTGGCCGACGACCACACTCCGACACTTAAGTTAGAGTTGTGGTATTTCAAGTTAGAGCGCTTGCAAGCTCTCTATAACAATGGTTGGAGGTGGAAGACATCTCAGCCTTTTCGTATATATGTCTGTTTTTTTCTATTATGAATGAATAATAATAAAAAACATGAACATTATATATGTGGTACTCTGGCTGCAGTACCACGTGGTGTCATTTTATTGGTGTTCTTCGCTGTTATTTCAGGAATATTCTTATTCCCCACATGTGTGGCGGCGTTGGTGCTTTAAAAATATGCTTGGAGAGCAAGTTTAAAGGGTATATCCATGTCTATCACAGTGGGGTGGTCCTGCGTATCTCTGCTGTAGCTGCTGAAAATTTGTGGGCGTGACAGGAGAATGTAGGTGGTCCTCATTGTTATAGGAATAAACTTTTGGCTTATTTGCTGGTGTGATAGGTCCATGTCCCCCTTTTTGAAGCAAGGGATTTTCTCGTTGATTCCTTATTTTTTGATTGAAAATCAGTCATTCTTTTCGAGATTTTGTGTTCCTTTAATCTCTTGTCCCTTTTGTGGATATTTTATAATATTTTCTACCCTGATGTAGTGTATCTCAGCCCTGATGTAGTGTACCTCAGGTACCTTTCAGAATACCTAAGGTACCCTCGGTACCACACGGAGCATTAAGGATACCTCAGTACTATATAGAGTATAAAGGATACCTTAGGTACTACATGGAATATAAAGGATACCTCAAGTACTACATGAAGCATCAAGGCTACCCCACACAAGCCGACACGTGGCACTCTGTCATTGGACCTTTTATTTCTTCCTAAATAGTCAGCATAACTGTTAATCTTATAATATTGATTTTGATGATAACAAAGGGAGCTTATTTTCAGGGGGAGTTAAAACAAATTTTTGTATCCTTTACGTACAAAGTTTGTCATCATAAAAAATGGGGAGATTGTTAATCTTATAATATTGATTTTGATGATAACAAAACTTATATGTACTTGATTAAAATGTTTGAGTTATTAAAATGAATTTCTTAAAGCCATAAACATGTTTAAAGAATCTTAATGACCGTTAACTTGAGTTGGAAAATCATTTTTCTACAAAAAGTTAACAAAATATAGATTCTGGAAATTACCCTTGAACCGTTTATTATAAAAGGCGAACCGTTTATTTACAGAAAAGTTTCAGAGCATTCTGGAACCTAACGGTGAACCGTTTATTATTAACCGCGAACCGATAAGTTCCAGTAAAGAAAAAGTTTTCTACTCTTGAACCGCTTAGAAAAAATGGAGAGCCGAGTTCTGTTTTGCAGGTTTCTGGAAAGAAACGGTGATCCGATAATTTAAACGGTAAACCGTTTATTTGAAATCAAATGGCAACGGCTAGCTGAAAAGTCAAAACGGCTAACCGATTGAGACAACCGTCGAACCGATTATTATCAGAAAGTCAATAACGGCTAGTTTTCAGCTCCAACTATAAAAAGGCTCAATCAAATTCAAACAAGAGATCCAACATTTTGATATTTGAGCTTCCTACTGAGAAACAATCTTCTTTGAGCTTCAATTGTGTTTCATTTCATTTCCTCACACATTAAAATTTCAATTGTAATCATTTGGAGTGTGTGAGAGATTATTTGTTATTAAATCTCTTTCATTGAGTGATTGTAAGTGTTGGGAAACACTTGGGTTGAGAGATTGGGGTTAATCTCTTATTGTAAAGGTCCATTGACACCTTGGAAGTCAAGTGTAAGTGTTTGAAGTCTTGGAGGCTTGCATAGTGGAATCCTCAAGCCCGGTGTGCTTGGAGGCGTGGACGTAGGCACGGTTGGCCGAACCACGTAAAAATCAAGTGTTTGATTTCTCTTCCCTTATCCTTTTTAATTTGAGCATTGTTGAATTTATTGCTTTTGATTTTGATTAAGACATTAGTTTTAATATTGTGCATTTTTATTGGCTTAGTTTTTAAAACCCAATTCACCCCCCCTCTTGGGTAGCCTAAATAGAATTTCAATAACTAACAAAGGTTAGAAGATAAGTTCCCCGAGGAAAAATGATATTTTCAGTAAATATGTCCAACATCAAGAGGTATTATCAAAACTCAAAATTTAGTAGTTAGAACCAATACATGAACATTATATGTTATTATGAAAAACAGTAAATATCTCCTTTTTGGGCTAAAAAGAGGGAGTTAATGAGAGTAAAGATTCTTTGACCAAAGCAATAAAAGGGAGTCATGTTAATTGTCCTTTGCTATCCTCTGAAAAACAGTAAGACTACAATATTCAGAGCCTACCAAATGCCCAACTATAGAGGCTAAAAAGAGGCTAAATATTTCCTTACTTCTCAAGCTCACAGGTGTCGCCATCAAAAGATGAAAAGGTAAAATATTAAAATAACCTCACTTGTGGATGATAAACCAATGAATATTCACCAACTTTTCAAATTTACTGAAATACCCTCAGAAACACTCCTATATAAGCTCCATATGTTCAATTTTAAAAGGCTCTCACTCTTCCTTTACTCTATACAACTTTTGGAGTTTTTTGCCCATATCTAATTTCTTAAGAGATTGCTTCATCTTTTCTTCCTCTATTTCTAGGGTTTTTTTTCCTCCATTTTTGCATTCATGGAGGATCCTGACCACCTTATCTTTGAAACGAGCCTTTTTCTTTGCTTTTATATTAAAAAACTCTCTAATCTCTATAAGACCCACATCTCCCTCATATTGTTATTCACATAAACAACCTTTAATAAGGTTTTGTTGATATTATAAAGTAAATCATGTAACACTTCATTTATATAGTGGATTGGAGACTATTCATGACTTTGGGTGTAGGCTAAAGGACTAAATCATATAAAATCTTATGTGTTCTTTATTGTTTATGCTTATTTTCTACGTCTAAACCATACTTCATATATGAACTCAATTGAAGTATACCACAAGCTCTACTAAGCACTCCAGATAAGTTCTCTAGAGATATCTCCCGATTGAACCTTTCTTGAGCTTCCTATATCAACTCTTTGTATTAACTCCAACGAGCTTCATTAAGCTCTCTATGTTATTTGAAATTCAAAACACTTCAGTTCACCTCCCGAATCACTTCAATTCACTTCGCAAATCAACTTAGTTATATTTCTTATCCCAAATGTTAGAAAAATATACCTAAACCTTTAATAGCTCAATCTCTCCCTAAATATAAATTTATTTTTTGAATCGGATTTGACCTGAATTTCATGAGAATAGCCACTAAGTCAATCAATTGGATCCTAGCAAAAATTCAATTAAAATAATAACTAATCAAAAAAGTTTCTAGCTATTAGATTGTTCATAAGATGGGCAGTTGCCAATTAAAGAAACACAAAGAAACTTTTATTTAAATAGTTTTAAGAATGTGTGTATTTTTTGAATGAAAGAGCGTATCAATATGATGATTTAAATTATTTAATACAGGGCGTCTAGCAAAGGGGTTTTAAAAGAACATTAGAGGGTGCGAATAGTCGAAACTCTTATTAAATTGGAAAAGGCCCTTTATAATAATAATAATAATAATAATAATAATAATAATAATAATAATAATAATAATAAAGCCATATCAGGCTCAATAGTCAATACAATACATAGAAAAATATCTCTAAGGCTGAACCTTAAAATATGACAATCCTCATAAAGACGTTTACTACAAGTTCTTTGTAACGGAAAGGGTAAAAAAGACTCCATCTGCACTAAGTTCTCATATAGTGTTGGAGGAATTTACAGGATGACCTACCAGGTGAAATCTGCATCCAATCGCAACAAGGGTATCATCATCGTGTCCGCTAATACAACAAAATAACAGTAAACAACTAAAATATCAAACATAGAAAAACGACAACAGCTCTACAAACGTCAATAAACCCAACAATGGCGGCAGTGGCTATGAACTTGGTGATGGGATAGGAGTAGCGGCCGCAGATGGTTGGGAGGATAGGAGCGTTAGCCGCAGCTGGTGGGGAGTGGTGGCAGGACAATTCTATCCTGTCTTTACCTTCGATTTCTTTCATATCCAACAAATAGAGGCTGCAAAACCCACTGAGATCTTGCAAACAAAACTCGCTGATCTAGCACCACGACCAACGACATAAACAAAAGACAACCACCACACACAGGGACAGATCTAGTTCATGAACGGTGGAGGCTCAAGTCCGTGGTGGAGAAATAAATTCAAAAAATTAAAAAGAAAATTTCTTAGAGTTTCTTAATGGTCCCTGTTAATCTATGAAAGTAGAGTCCTTTTAAATTTATAAAAATAATCTTTATAAACTTATTAACTCAAATTTAAAAGTTAACTCTAAGAATTATAAAAGTTCATTCTTTAATTAAAATAATAAAAGTGTACATTAACTCATATTAATTAAATAATTTTATTATTATTTAATTTAACTCCCATTAAACTTATTACAATAAATTCTATAAACTGACAAAATTATAAAATTTTAATTTTTGTATATTGTTGTTATATAATTTAGTTTTCAGTAAATCAATTTTTTAGATCTGCCGCTGAGCATGCATATGGCTGGATAAATAACCATCAGTTTTGATGGAACTAAATTTCAAAAGGAAGGCAAAAAGTAAAAGCAACTACAAAGAAAGAAAATGCACGCCATTCTCTTTCGGCGAGACAAGGAGTTGCGAAGTTAGAGTGTCGGCAGAAGAAAGAGAATAAAGAAAAATATTTTAGGTGGAGTATTTATATACTACTCCATTTTTATTGAATTGGTGTTTTAAGAAAAGGTCCCTAGTACAACGCATGATTAACAGAAGTTGTCAATTAACATCTAATTCGGGTAGACCCGCACTCGGCCTTTTGGCTAAGTAGTGAACCAATGTTCTCATGATCCTCATGGCTCACCTCTCTAATTAAGCATAATTATAGAGTAAATTTATAAAAAAGTTCCTTCTCCCTAGCAAAATGCAAGTCGGGTATTGACATAAAAAAATTCCTTTTCCCTAGCGAAATGTAAGTCAGGTATTGACATCCCTTGTTTGTGAGGGTTATTTGTCTGGGTAAGCATTTTATAGAGAATTTAATCTAATATTTTAAGTCTCAATTGTACATATCTGATTGTAAATATTAGTGTATGTGTCTGCTGTAATAGCAAGCATTAATGTAATTTCAGTAAGCTGGTGAAAAAAAATTAGAAAATTGAAAACCAAGTCTTTTATAGTTTCAAGGGATTTCAAATAAGGAAAAATAAAAGAACTTTAAAAAATAAACTTGAGAGAAATCGAGAAATTGAGGGAAACTAAAAAATTTTGATAATTAGTAAGTAGATGATTCATGAACCGTCTATTGAAATTTCATCTATGGATTAGACGAAATTATCCCAGACTGAAAAGAAAAATGAAAGATCTTACTAATAGAACAAGCAGAATTAGAAATCAAATCTATAACATTACAAAAGAAAAGAAAAAAAGGATCTCTAACTCAAGAAACAAATATTAGTTCGAACAAATCAACTTATTCTGTTAAAATATTAGACCCATAAAAAAGGATTTGACAGATAGTAAGTTCTAGTTGTACATATTTGATTATAAATATTAATGTATGTGTCTGCTTTAATAGTAAGTATTGATATAATTTTAGTAAGCTGGTGCATAACCAATATAAAAAAAAAAATTCAGGTAGACCCACTAACTTTGCTCGGAATAGAGCATTGACTTATGCATAACTTTTTTTGTTATTTGCAAAAGTATTTATCCTTGTCTAATATTACTTTAAAGTAGCACCTACAAAGGTAAAATAATCTAATAACTTAAAAGGAAAGTAAGCAAGGTTTTCATAATAACGTAAGATATTAATTAGCAAAGCCAACCGACGAATGTAACAAAGTTATTTTAGTGGAAACCAATTCCAACTATTTAGTGGTTGTTCTCACAAGATCTAATTCAAATTTGATTCAGATAAATAAATTTAGATTTAGGGAGAGCTTGGGCTAATGGAGATTTAAATATGTTTTTTTACTGTTTAAGATAGATGATATAACTAAAGTAATTTGGGAGTGAACTAATGTGTTATAGGTTTTCAACTAATGTTAATTCAGAGGGATTTCCATAATTTTGGGGGATTTCGATATTCTCTCTTGAGGTGTTTGCTGATGATGGTGCGTACAGGCCCTGAGACATACAGTCATTCATGAATATAATGTCTAGGTTTATTGGGAAGAGATCAGTTACTCCCCAGAGTCGCAAAAGTGCTCACCTTTCAACCTCAAGTGAGCTAAAAGAAGATTTTATTAGTCCCTCCCAAATAGTTCTAAAGGAATTTTGTTGAAACAAATTATATGACGACGAAGCTTGTCGGTCCCTTCGTTTCTCTTGAAAAATTTGTAATTGGATAAATGCCTCAACAAATCACCTGAACCTTCAAGATTACTACATTGGAGCTCTTAGGGCTTGCCAATTAAGATGTAAACCCGTCTCTTTTTTTTATCGTGCTCTACTTTATAAAATACTTTAATGCCTTCTAATGATTTTTTTGCAACCTCATTCCATAAGGAATAAAGGATATAGCTCAGATGGGGAATCATCAACTACTCTCTCTAAGAAAATAAGGCTCTAAGAGTACTCTTTCTAGCTTAGCTAAGAGCAAAAACTTCAAAAAGGCGAACTGATATAGGAGGATGCTAAACAGAAGTAGAAGGTAGAGGAGTTGACGTCTAAGAAGAAGAAGGTAGAAGAGCCCTTTAATTTGACAGCAGCCAAATTGAAGATTTGGCCAGAGAAGCAGTCCTTTATATCATGTTCCAAATACGAATAGCTAACCCCAAATTTGAGGCTCCCTACTTGGAACCTACTACGCTCAAAAGTGATGTCCTAACCAGAGTGCGGAAAACCAAGAAAATAAGTTATTGTAACTTTTGGGAGCGTTAATTAAGGAATCCAACATAAAGCTCAGGCTCCATTATTATTTGAGCTCACTATAAGGAGGGAGATGATCCACCTACTTGATCTATTCCAGCCACTAACACTATTGTCATGATGCTCTTAGGAATTCTCTTTTTGTTTTAAGTACTTTAAGCTACCTTCCCTCTTGAGGTTTATTTAGTGTTTCTGTTTGTTTTGGAACTATTTTTGTGTTTATGCTTTAAAACCATATATCCACTGGACTTGACTTTTGATAAATAACTTATTTATGTTTGATTAGTGCTTCACTGTGTAGACTGGCTTCTATGAGCGGTGTTTATGGTTCCATTAGGTTTCCACGAGACTAACTCAGCTGTTCTCAGTGGAATGCTGAGCTATTTTCAACTTAGTTTTTTCTCAGAATTTTATGGTGATTTAATATGCACAGCAATCTACCTCTATCATATGTCATTCATATGGAGAAATAACAATGGGAAGATATCTTTACACATATAATAAATATTTATGGAAGTTTAGCTTCTTTCATGTTTTTTACGCTGTATGCTCATCATAAAATTATATATCAATGGCGATAAAAAATACTCCTATAGGAGATGAGTTCTTAATCCACCTAATAGAAGAAACTCAATCAATCATTCATCAAATAAAATGAAAACTTAGCCTTCTTTAGTGATATCTCACATGGAGATAGAGCAAAATATTTAATCCAATCAAATAGATTCTCGAAGGAACTCAACTCTCACTAGTGTAATAATAATTGGTGATAATTATCGTCTATGCCAATTCAATTAATCAATAAGAATTCAATATCAATCCATCAATTAATCACAGATGGCAGTTTGCAAAGCATATTGGAGTAATGCGAATTCCTCGTCAGTTCTCTTGACCAGTATTATCATATAAGAGCACTTGGGTTCTATTTTAGTGTTATGGTTATTTTAAATTTCTCAATGATGGGTGTGAAATTGAAAGTGATTATTACCTTAATTTAAACATTCTATTCTTTTCTAGGTTAGCTAACACATGTGGCCAACTCGATTTGTGTTCGTAGCTAGCCAACACTTGTGGCTAACTCATCTGTGCTTAGCTAGCCAACTCTTGTTGCCAACTTATAAGGAGTCTATGGGCAATTTTTAGATTCAATAAGAGTACCTTACTTTGCTGTCCGCCTGCGACGGCGATTTTGTTCAAGAAGTATTGTCTGATTTATATCTCCTTTTAAATCACCACCTTCTCAACTTCTTTCTGAAACAAGGCATTTATTTATCTTCAATATCTTATTTTTTCACCTTGAGAGTGTCTGCTTGATCAGCGTAGGTCAGGTGTTCCATTTTTATTCCTAAGATGCCCAATCTGTGTAAATCTCTAACACTACACCGGGTCAGAGCATAAATTCAAAAATATCGAACGTGCAAATAGTTAGTAGAGGTTATTCATACATAAGCAATCATAAGTGAATAGACAAGCTATTCATCCATTAATCAGGGAGCTATTCTCAATTAATATAATTACATTCACAGTCAAAGATTAAGCATTCATTCACATTATAAGGAGGATTCTACTGAGAAAGAGGGATGCACTTAATATAAGAAAACGACATGCATTCATACATAATATCCCTTTTAGGCAATGACAGTTCAGGTCATTACATGACTTCGCAGGAGTTACTCTAAGAAGTGTAAGACTCATATCATACAGACTTTTGAGAATTAAAAGAGGATAACTGCCTATTATAAGGAATCATTGAGGTCCACATAAGGTCTGCACATAATATTTATAAACGCATACTTATGAATGTAATTGACCACTACGAGGTAGTCTTGAAGTCTCCAAGATCTTTACATAACATTTAAAAACATATATTCATAAATAGAACTGACCATTGTGGGGTACCTCTGAGGTCTCCATAAGATCTTTACATAATATTTTTAAATATATATTTACAAATAGAACTGACCGCTATATGGTGCCTTTAACATCCCACAAGTCTTTTACATAATATTTGCAAACTTATATCAGTGAATAAAAGAGTAAGCAATTAATTATGTTTCTTGAACATAGTTGCACTCCAAGGGTAATGGACTATAGTCCCACCCATGTGCAGATTTTTTTTGCAACTGAGTCATACTTCTTTATGAGCCACAATTCAATTTCTCTCCATGTTCCTCCTTCTAGCATTTGCTCGCTCAATCCCAAGAGTTTGTCATTCCCTCGAGTTATTAGTGAGTGCAACGACAAATTTGACAATGACTTGAGCTTCCGTAGCTAAGCAAGATCTCTTGTTTGCATCCATCATAGCCTTGCTAGTATAGTAAATCGGATATTGAATTCTTTTTTCTTCGTATCTAAACAGAACTGAACATGTGGCATTCTCTAAAAGAATTGAGCAAATCAACAAGATATTTCCTGAATTTTTGCTTGGCTAGTAATGGGAAATGGTGATTTTAATATTCAGCTATACTCAACTCTACAGATTTCAATTCTGAGCCATACACAACTTTGGCAATTTTAATTTTGAGCTACACTTAGCTTTAGTAATTTTAATTTTGAACTATACACAGCTTTGGCGGTTTAGTCAAAAGCTTTCTTAGCTCTTTTATCATGGCGAATCACTCAAAAGCTTTTTCTGTCCCTTTATCATAGCGATTTGCATAAGAGCTCTCATAGCACTCTAAACATGGTGATTTCTTCAAGAGTTTTCTTAGCTCCTTGATCATAGTGGTAAAACATAGCGATAACTCTTGGTGATGTTCACAGATCTTATAGAAGAGGAGTTTTCAATCCCTTAGGTAGGTAACCTTACTAAGTACTCTTGTGTTGATGATTTCTTCATGTTTATAGCTCTTGAGCAATCAATATAAATTAGCTGATACAAGACTAGCTTCGGGTGTCTAGAGCTACAATCTAAGAGTTTAAAAATAGTAAGTCATAAGTATAGATAAATTACAATTAAAATATCATAATGAGTAAGTAGTTAACCTTTCATTCACAACTACATTGCAGTAAAGATAAATCGTTCATCCAATAATTTATACTAATAAAGAAATTTGAAAGATTGTTCAATCATATCTCATGATGCATAGTAAGAGTAAATCATTCAATCACATCCATGGAGAAAAAATTGAGAAGATTAGCCACTCCCTTATGAGTACTTAGAATAAACATGTAGCACTCATTTATAAGATCAACCTAGGTGAAAATAGCTGAAATCATAATCGTTACATGACTTGCACGCATTATCTTAAGTAGAGATTTTGGAATCTCTTTTGCTATTATGTGGACATTAAAGAATTTTAAAAATAAATCAGGTCATGGTGGTGAACAATTGAGGTTCCTAATAGACCTACCATAAATATATTTGAGCAAATATAGAGTAGGAAATTCAAACATGAAAATAAGTATGGAAGAGTTAAGAGATAATACTATAGTTTTCCTAAGTACTGGAGCATTTAAGAGTTGTTTAACTCTACGTTGATGCTTTTCCTTAAGCTTAAGGTATCTTTAAAACCACTACATTGCGCTGGTGTTTTCCTCCAAAGACCTTGGTGCTTTTTAGAAATGTTCGTTGGTGTTTATTTGAGGAATCTTTAATAAAGTTTTCCTGAGGTATTTTTCTTGGAATTCTTCTTGAGGAGTGCTCAATGTCATTTTTTAGAGGAGTCATTCATGGTAATTTTTTAAGGAATCCTCGATTGTATTTCTTGAGAAATCATCAATAGAGTTTTCTTGAGGTATGGCATTTTTCTTAAAGAGTGACCAATGGTGTGTTTCAGCAAAATCATCGATGGTGATTTCTTGGTTAGCTTCTGGGTTCCACCCGCAGAGACATCAATGAGTTCAGATATGCAGTCAACAATGACTTGACTATAGAAAGTTCAGCAAGATTTGGTATCTTATATGAGTACTTAAGTTGCACCCCTAATTTGATAAATACAGCTCTACTAGCCTACTGGTTATCTCATATATCTTCACTTGGTGGCATTCACATATAAGGATACTTTTGTTGTCTTTTCTTTCAAACATAACCTAAACCAAATTGACATTCACTACAAAAGCTTTAAGTAACAATCCTCATTGATAGCGCCAATTGCTTTCACTGAACCTTTGCTAGGATTCGATTTGAACCATTTGGTAGTTGTTCTCACCAGATCCAATTCAAATTTGACTCAAATACATAAATTTATATTTAGGGGGAGACTAGACCAATCACAGTTATCTATTATTTAAGGCAGGTGATATAGCTAAAGTGATTTGGAAGGTAAACTGAGATGTTTTGAGTTTGGAATAATATAGAGAGGTTAGTAGAGCTCATAAGAGTTAATTTAGAGAGTTCATATAAGGAGCTCAAGATAGCTTAGAGGTACCTCAAGTGCAGTCTAGAGATAACTTTAGAGAGCTCATCTGGGAAGCTCAGTAGAGCTCTCTGTATAATCAGGTGAACTCATATATGAAATATGATCTGGCATCAAAACCATTATAATAAGTAGAAAAAAAGTATAAATAATAAAGATACAAGATGTTACATGGTTTGACCTTTAGTTTACATCCACAAGAGTAACTTATCTCCGATCCATTATATAAAATGAAGTATTATATGAGTTGCTTTACAATATTAACTAAACTTTATTAAAGATTGTTTGTAGTGAATAACAACAAGAGAAAATGTGAGTCTTATAAGGTAAGAAAGTTCTCTAAGAGAACAGCACGGGAAAAGCTCCTTTAAGAGGTGAGGTGGTTAAAATTTTCCTCAAAGGCACAAAATTTGAAGAAAAAGATGATAAAGAAGCCTTTCAAGAAATCAAATTAACGAAAAGACCGTTTTTTTTTTTTGGTCTAAAGCTAAATTTATAGGTTAGTTAGGCACCCTAAGGACTTTTTCATCTTTTTACCACATCCATGGATGTCAAAATATCATTTGGACTGAAATCATATTGAACTCGGGCAGTGTGGGCTGGGTAATACACAGCCCATAATGAGGTTGGTAGTCCCAAGCATCACTTGATAAGCATGGGGTCCTGTTTGAAGCTTGGATTTTATTAGAAAAGATATTATAAAATATATATTATTTTAAATAATTATATTTATTTGACCTATTTATTACTTATATTTAAAATTTTAAACATTTAAAATTCATATTTTCATGTTCAATTTCATTAAAATAAAATTTAAAATTTTAAAATTATAAAATAAATAAAAAAGATATGCATATAAAATATTATAAAATATAAAATCCAGGCTTATAGTCTAGATTAAAATTCCTAGCTCAAGGGTCCAAAAAATATATTTTGGCTAAGTTTTGGCATTGCCATACTTAACCACGTAGAGATTTTCTATTGGTTTTGCCCTCTTCAGGTGAGGTTATTTTTGTCTTTTTAATTCACTTGACAAAATAAGCTTGGTGAACAAATAATCCCTCTAGCCCTCATGTGGTCCTTGCTCTTTACAAAGTAAGGGACATTGGTGTAGTGATATTACTATTTTCAAGGAATAATGGGAGAGTCTGACGTGTCATTTCGTAATTACTATGCCTAGCTAATCTATTCTCTCATTCGTCCCTTATCTTTAGCCTAAAGAACAATTAAAGATGGGTTAAAACTTGGTATGTGAAAAAACCTGCCATAAGCATGCATCATTCTGGGCTAGTATATAGCCCATGGCCACAAAAAAGTCAACGGCCATCAATAGCATGTGGGCCAAGTATATCAATGTAAAAATTTTACAAAAATAAATTTAAAATTTTATAATTTTATAAATAACTTGAAATTAAATTTTTTAATGTGTTTTATTAGCATAGGCTTTTTAGATTCATTTAAGTTTTAGTTTAAAAAAAATACTTAAATTGTTTTTGTTTGCAATTTGTTAAATGAATGAATAATATCATAATTTTAATAAATAAAATTATAAATATCATGATTTTATAAATGATAAATCTAAACTTTAGGACTTCAATCTTTCATTTACAAAATCATAAATTAGTCAAACAAAATATGTTTCATTTCTAAATGAAATAGTTTTCACCATTTACACACAAAAAATAAAATTATGGACAAAATATATTTTATTATAAATCAAAAGTTTGTATTTTCATTTAATGGAGTTTGAGTGTAAGTTCAATATGAATAGTTCAAATAAAAGTATGTTAGTAATTCAAATAAAATTAGGTGTAATTGTCATGACTAAGTTGACAATTGGTGTGCAAATTTTATTGTACTTGCAAGCATACGAATTTATTGTAGAATAGATTTATGGTGATAAATGTCGATCCCGCAAGAAGGTAGATTTAATTATATGTAGGTTTAATTTTCTAAGTGTGTAAGTGAGTTGGTTGAAAGTGAGTGCTTTATCTTAAGATTTGAAATGCAATGGTGAGAATGAATTAAAGATGAAACTATGCAAATAAGGTGCTTGAGTGTATGGATTCACATTCAACATTTTCAGGTGGACTTAATATTTCTTTTTAGTTTCAATTAATTTATAAGGGGGTATTTTCACTCCTCGTAATCCTCACTTTAATAAATATGATATCAAGCGCTTAGTGTACCAAAAGGTAATGATCTTTTGCTAAGTATGGTGTCAAGAATGCATTGTGCCAAACGGTAATAATCCTTTTGTCGTGAACGTGACAAGACCGCCCACTAAATAGCTTAAATGCACTCTTTGTTGATCCATAAAATATTAGAGAGGAGTTTTCTCTCTAATAAATATGGTGCTAAGTGCTCATCGTACCAGACATAACGATCTTTCACTAAAGACCTGTATAACTTGCAAAATCTAATTAAGATACACTGTCTGTTAATGATGAGTCAAAATAACCACTTAAATTAGAGAGACAGAGTAAGTAAACTCATTGAATTAAGCTTATGGATCATGTTGAGACTTCACTTTCAACCTACGCTTAAAACTAAATTAGACACTAATTTTTGAACTAGGAATAAAATGATAATTTTATTAAAATATGTAGAAAATATAAGATGGAGAGAGAATTATATAAAATGGATTGAGGGGAGCCTCTATTTATAGATACAATGAATAAATCATGGCTATCAGGTGAAAACAATTCAGAGACTCAAGATTGTAATACCTAGTAAGCTTGGATTAGCTAGAACACATTATTAGTCAATCTTACATTAATATTTCGGTTTAATAATATGTTGCCACATCATCGTCAATGCCACATTAGCATTTTAGTCTAATAGAATCTTGCCACATCATTTGTCCATTAGGATACTGCCATGTCAATACCAGACCATTATACTGTACATGTGAACAGTAATGTACATGTGAATAGTACTGTATAGGTGAACAGTACTATATATGTGAACAATAACGCATATGTGAATAATATTGTACATGTGAATAGTATTGTATATCCTTCATGCTCCTGCTAAGGTTTTCAACTATTCTGAGTTAAAGAATTCCATCTGTTTTACTGTCTGACTTTTAATTAAACATAAAATACTAAAATTATAACAAAACAAACACAATTAAAGTTTAGAGGATTTAAACACATAAAAGAAGAAATGTTAGTGAGACTTAGAGCATAAAATGACACTTTTACCCTTTTTGAAATATGCAATCTCCAGTACTTAACGCACCTCCAGCTGGCTTATTGATAGTCCCTAGCAACTTAAGCAATAATATCTAGCAAAACTCAAATTGAAGTCTGTTTACCAAATAAATGAACTTTTTGAAAAATTGTATTCTTTCCTTTCACTACTCAAGCATCAATCAACAATTCAGCAAATTGTCTTTAGTCTTTAACAATGTTTGACATAATTATTATGGGGTTTGATCAAAATAAAACAATATTTTCATTCTTACCATTTCATTAGAATTTTATTTGTATATGATAACTCTATGAAATGAGAGTTATCAATGACATTTTTGGATTTAAATCAAGATTACTTAGAGAATAAATGATGTGTTTTAGTTGCATTTTAGCTTAATTTTATGTATTTATCTATTTTTAGTTATTTACGATAGATTAGGTGATTTTGAAATAAATTGTGTGTACTTAGATTATGTGCTTACATTGTAGGCAACTGGAAGTATAAATCAAAGAAGAAATGTTGTGCAATAGGCTTGAAAAAATAAGGAAGGAAATTGGTTGCAGAAAGGTAGAAACTAGTATGAAACAGTGCATTGCTGTAGTAATCCTGGAACAACAGAGGAGAAAAATTCGTGCGAATCATAGAAAAAATCCACGATCTGTAGTTTTCAAATATGGAAGATTCGTGCTCTAGGCATCCAATTGCCCTAGTTTTTAATTATAAAAGGAATTGCACACAAAAGAAAAAAGAGAGCCGTTTACCACAAGAAAATAATGAGAAAATAAAAAGAAAATAGTAAAGAGAAGAGAAATTCAAGGGCTGATCAAAAGTTGTAGGCGTGAAGAAGAAGAATCAAGAAATCTAAAAGGATCACTCGCCTCTATCTATATTCTCTTTGTTTTCTTTGATTCATGATGATGTATATGATCGCTGAATCAATTTTATTTTCTGTTTTGATACAAATTATGAACTAAATCTATTTGTAGTTGAGGGAATGACAAGTTTAATGGTTTATTGACTGAAATTATATGTTGCTGCATGATTGCTATAGCATTTTGTTTTGATAGGACTTAATTTAATTCACTAATTCGGCTGACCACCCATTTAGTGATACAAGTTAAGAGAGAGTCGCAAAAGGGCATGTTTTAGTAAAAAATATCAGAGCAATACTTGGTTTTAGATTAGGTTTCCCAAGTTAGGTTAACTCAATTTGAATAGGACTATGCTTAATTTAAAACTAGTGATAAACTAAACATAGGGATTCACCTTGTAGGGTAATAAGGAACATTGATCACATAATACTATATCTTGTGTGATTTATCAATTGGTCATTGTTAGGCTGAATATAGATATAAAAAATCCAATAAGTGACAACTGATGATGCATTAAGATTCTGCCCAGTGCTGTAGTAATTGCTGTAACAACGTTGCTGTAACAGAAAAAATAGTCAATACCATTAAGTGAGTTAGTTCACTCAACTACATCATTTTTAGTGATTATATCCTCAAGTGAGACGTGTTGATTTATTTTAGTTCACTTTATTTTATGTCATTTAGATTTCTTACTTTAATTTAGTTGATAAAAAGAATTTGATTTAATTAAAATTGCACTATAATTACTTGCTATAATAATTATTATAGCATTAGTCTCTGTGGAGATAATAGTCGAATACTTATTACTTTATTACCTGTTGTGTACACTTGCGCATTGACACCCATATATTAAGAAAATCCTAACACTATGCAGCAGGTTTATTTATATTATATCTCTAACCAACTTCAATCGTTTTATGTGAACACTTTTTGCTTGCTTAGGTAGTAGGCCGGTTACTAAGTAAGAGTTCACACAATCTTGATCTATTTTTACCATTTTACGTGAATGTCTTCTGTTTACTTAGGTAGAAGACTCGGTTACTAAGTGAGAGTGTCTTTTTTTCTTTCTTTGTTTCTTTTTTTTTCTCTCTATTCTTTTAGTAGTAAAATGACCACTGTTTTTAGGTGTTGCTCATGAATAAATGAAAGGACTAGGTATTAAAAAATCTCAACTTACCACCACCATCGCTTGTCTCGTGTGTGTGTCTCTAGATTGGTCTGTTGAACCTCTTAAGGTGGTCAAGGTAGACAAAATGGTTAGTTAATAATATTAGAAAAAATTTAAAAATTTGATTTTTTTAATTAAATACCAAGACTAGGAATGTGTTTCTAGAGTAACTAAACTTCATATTTGGCCATCTTAGATAAAAAATTTAAAAATGGTTAGTAAAAACATCATAAGGATTGAAAAGGTGTATTTTTGTACTCAACCATCTCTTAAAAAGATGTTTTTCTGCATTAAGTCGTCTCTGACTTAATAGAAAGAGTTAGTAAGAACATAAGAACACAACTATTATTTATTCCACAATTGTCAACTATTCTCTCCCCCCAATTAGAACAAAACATTATCTTTAATGTCTTGAAGTAAAGAATTAGAGTTTAGAAGACATCACCTGAACAATGCAATAGAAAATATTTAAAAACAAAGAGTTAAATCTAATTTGTGCTTCTTTTTATCACTACTACCATCATCAGTCGACTAATTCAATGTAAGAGTCTTAGGATCTGACTCTAGTCTATAAACTTGTAAAAGATCAAGTAACTCATTTGTAGTAGGAGCATAAATAATGAGTTTTTTCATTATAAATGAAATGAAATGATTCTTAATTACATGGTTAATAAAAGCTATGAAGCCATCATAAAAGTTATTAACATTTAACAAACTGATGGATTTCTGATTAATGTTCAAATGGGACGCTTGAGTGTAATTTACCTTGGGATGCGAGCAAGCAAGAATTGAATAAAAACACTTTCTGATTTGCTGCGAAAGAATTTCTTATAATTTTTCTATCATGAAAGAATTTTATCTGCTTTTTGAAATCTTTCGCATTTTCATCGTTGTAAATCTTTTCAAGTTTTGCCAATTGAATGTGCATTTTGAATTGCCAGTAGGGTAAATGAAACATGTATTCTTTTATTTGTCATCAAGGGAAGATGAGATAATTTATGACAATGTGTTTTCTTCTCCAAAAAATGCATATTCTAAAGTGTCGGGTGATGGATTGAGCTCGAGTTTTGGTGACAATTCCAATGATGTGATGAGATTTTTCCTTGATGGTACTAGTTGCTCTATTCTTGAATTCCATTTTTCAATATCCATACATGATGATAAATTGAGTAAGGCATTGACCTCGTCAACTAATCTATCAATATCAAAATTCAAACCAAAGTGAGTTAAACATATTTGTGAGTGGTCATCACTCAGGTTAGAGGGAAAAGTATAATCAACTAGTTCTTTAATCAAATCCACATCAACGATTCCATAATCTATATTAAGGGGTTTTTTGGAAATGTTAAAAATATTCAACTTCATAGTCTTCTTGCTAATGTTAAAAGACAACTACATATTTACAATCCTGCATTGAATATGAGCATCAACAGTTGCCAAGAAAGGTTGACCTAGAATAATAGGGATGTGCTTTTTTGAATCCTGTATTTTTTGAGTTTAATTGCAATAAAATTAATAGGAAAATAAAACTTATCTATTTGTATAAGCACATTCTCTATTATATTGCGAGGTATTTTCATGAATCGATCTGCAAATTACAACACAATGGGAGTTAGGTATAATATTCTTTATCCAAGTTTCATAAATATTGAATAAGGAAAAATATTTACACTAGCTCTTAAGTCCAACAAAGCATTCTCAAATGTGTGGTTCCCCATGCTACATAAGATAGTAGAGTAGTCTAGATCTTTGTATTTTAGAGGAATTTTATGTTGGAGTATTAAACTAATGTTTTCTTTTAAAAATGTCTTCTTTTGAATATGAATCCATCTTTTTTTAGTATAAAGGTCTTCGACAAACTTGGCATAAAAGGACACTTGTTTAATAGCTTCAAGTAAAGAGATGTTAACACGTACCTGTTTAAAGATCTCTATAATCTCACCTTTGGTATTTCTCTTATTTGGTTTAGCTAACCTGTGAGGAAATGAAGCTTTGGGGACATATTCTTATGGGTTGTGCTCTTCTTTTTCTTTGGTGATATGTCCTTAGAGTTTAACGGTACAACTTAAGTTATCTTTGTCACCAATATTTCTACTTTGTTGTCAACTTCTTTGGCTTTTTGCAAGGTTATGATTGCTTTGACCTTTTCATACTGTTGAGGTGAACTTGTACTCACTTCATATACTCCTTTAGGATTTGGCACTAGCTGGCTTAAGAATTTTCCTTTTTCAATAGTCATTGTCAAAGTTTGAACTAAAGAAGCAAGTTGACCTACCAATGTTTCGAGGTCTAGAATTGATTAGGCATGTGAATTGAATCAAGCTCTCATCTCATTCCTCGGCTAATCAACTGTACGATTTTGTTTTTCTATTGTGGTGTGAGTAAAAGTTTTGAGACTTTGAAATGTTTCTTCCTATGGTTTGAACTGTGAGTAGCTCTGATTTTGATTATATTGACTAAATAGTGGCTGACAAACTTGAGAAGCTTGACAAACTTGTTGTATTGGTAGAGCTCGAGCTGCTGTTTCTCTCTGTTGGAATCCTTGAGATCATGAAGACTTGAGATGGTCTCTCTATCTAGAATTATAAGTATTTAAATAAGTGTTGTAGCTTGACTGTTTTCCCATTACATTTATGGTATTGGATTGATTTGGGTATGAATCTTGGTCAAATTGATTGTAGACATGTGGCTTTGTTGATTTTGCAGTTGTTAATAATGATATTTAGCGAGAAAGTCCTTCAATTGTTTCTTTGACTTTCTTGATTTTTGATCTAGACTCACCAACATGGACGTTATTTGCACCCTTGATTTTTCTCATGTTCTTGCATGATCGGCTTTACTGTTGAGAATTATTCGCTTGTTGCTGAACGAAATCTCATATTTTTTTTTATGCGTTTTTAGATATTAGCTCACTTCCACTTGTCGCCATTAGCCATTCTTTCACATGTGGCGATAGTTTTTCTAAGAAATATTGACATTGGTGACATTTCTCATACTCATGATGTGGACACTTCAAGAGTAGTTCGTTAAATTAATTCTATGCTTCGAAGAATTGCTCGTCTTATTTCTAAGTAAACTTTGAGATTTCCTTACGAATAGCATTAGTTTCATGCATTGGAAAGTATTTATTTAAAAACTTAGTTACAATTTGTTCCCATGATGTGATATTATTAACAAAAAATATATTAAACCACGAACATGTTTCATCTTTAAGGGAAAATAGAAATAATCTAAGCTTAACAATTTCATTTAAAAAAATTTCATATTTAAAAGTTTGGCAAACAGCATGAAAATCATTTAAATGATTGTATGGACTATAATTTTCTAGGTCATATAATGATGGGAGGTAATTTAGCACACTAGGTTTTAACTCGAAACTTCTAGCAATTACATTTGTGTATCTTTTGCATGATGTGCTTGAATTAGCTAAGGGAAGGAAATAATCCTTAAATGGCCTCTTTTGTGGTGTTTATGGCTACTGTTTTACTAAGTCCATTTTGGTACCCTTAATTTTACGTTGTGATACAAAATGTGTTAATGTGCAAAATGTTTTTTTTCAGTTCAAGGTCTATAGGTTCTAGATTAGGTGATTGTAACCTTCGATCATGCATGCAAAGAACACGTAAAAATTAAAAACGAAGCTATTGATAAAAAAAGGAGGAGTTGCAATACTGACCTTACCATGATATTACAAATTTACTATGAAAACATACTTGAAACTTGTACACAAAGTTATTTTCACAATATTTAAAAAGAAAATTAACACCACAAATTAAAATGACTTACGTCTTTAAAAGCAGCACCAAAATCTTATTATGCAAATTTTGTTGTACTTGCAAGTGTATAAAACTGTTATAAAATAGATTTATGGTGATGAGTGTTGATCCCACGAGGAGGTAGCTTTAATTTTATGTAGAGTTAATTTTTCTAAGTGTGTATGTGAGTTGGTTGAAAGTGATTAAGCGTTTAGTGTGCCAGATGGTAATGATGCTCCATTAAGTGTGCTGTGAAGAGCACATTGTGCCAAACGATAATAATCATTCTCTCAACAATGTGGCAAACTATCCATAAATAGCTTAGATGCACTCTCTATCAAAATTAAGTCAGACGACCTATAAAATACTAGAAGGGAGTTTTTTTTATAATGAATGTGGTGCTAAGTACTTATTGTGCTAGGCAGTAATGATCATTCACTAGGAAGTTTGTATATCGTGTAAAATCTGATTAAGATATATTACCCGTCGATGATGAGTCAAAACAACCGCTTAAATTAGAGACATAGAATAAATAAACTTACTAAATTAAGATTATGGATCATGTTGAAGTTTCACCTTCAACCCCAGCTTGAACTAAATTAGCCACTCATTTATAAACTAGGGGTAAATAATAATTTTATTAAAATAAGTAGAAAATACAAAATGGAGAAATAATTATAGAAAGTGAAGCTAAAAAATGGATTCAGAGTTGCTGAGTTAGGGGGTAGCCTATTATTTATAAATGCAATGAGTAAAATATGACCATCAGATAAAAATAATTCGGATGCTCAGGATTGTGCCACATGGCAAGTTTTGATTGGCTGGAACACATCATCGGTCAATGCCACATCAGGATTTTGGTCCAATAATATGCTGCCATGTCATTGATCAACACCATATTAGCATTTCGGTCTGATAAAATCTTGCCACATCATCAGTCAATGTCATATAATTAGTCAACGCCACATCATTAGTCCAATAGGATGCTACCATGTCATCGATCAATATCACATCATCAGTCAATGTCATATAATTAGTCAACCCCACATCATTAGTCCAATAGGATGCTACCATGTCATCGATCAATACCATATCATCAATTAATGCTATGTCATCATACCGCACATGTGAACAATACTGTACAAGTGAACAATATCGTATGCTCTTTAATGCTTTCCCTAAGGTTTTCAATTGTTTTGAGCTAAAAAATGCCATTCATTTTGTTGTTTGACTTTTAATTAATCATGAAATGGCCAAAATGCCTCTAAAATACTAAAATTATAACAAAACACACACAATCAAAGTTTGGAGGATTTAAACAATTAAAAGTAGAAATATTAATGAGATTTAGAGCACAAAATGACACTTTTACCTTTTATAAATATGCATTCTCCAGTACTCAACAATAGTACATCTTAATTAGGTTGGTACCCACTGAATCATCCATCATTTGCAAATTCACAACCTGTCCACAAGTAAAATTTATTCCAAAAAGTTATAAGGAAACAATGTCTTTAGACTTTAGAGGTAAGTTCAGTATTCACTAGTGTGCATAATCTAGATCCACTTGCTCTTGATCAAAATCAAACCTTAATCCTTTTTATTCAAGAAGTTTTGCAATCTTGTTACACTTGGCTTTCAACATCTTTTCAATATTTCAAACACAACAAAAAGTCTAATGTTTCTTATGACAAATTTTATCGACATTCCTCTAGACCTGCATTTTGACACTAAAGTTAAAATTTGAGGGATTAGCAAATCACTAGTCGTTATAAATAGTATAGAGAAAAAGATTTCTTATCCTTTCAAATTTTGAACTATCAAAATTTTGCAATTGTAAAGAAGTTACCAAATCTTCAAGATTGGTAGTCTTGAAGACAAAACTACATCGAATCCACATGAAGTTTTATCGTGACCAGATTGTATCCACTGGGCAAATATCGATTCAATCAAGATTTATCTCTCGAAGTACCAAAAGCAACCATGACATCATTATGAACATAAAGTTCCAAAGTATAAAACCCTAGAAACTAGTTGGCTTATTATGTTTAGTATCAATACTTGAAACAATACTGTGACCTTTAAGCAGCAAAAGGTAAGTTGGATTTCTATTTGAAGTTAGTGCTTGTTGAAAATCAAAATATGTAATTGTTGAATTGAATTTATTTAGATAAAAATTAAAAAGTTCATTCATAGAGGACTTAATTGTATCAAAATTTGTGTCAAGCCATGTTAGCAAAATTTTAATAATACCATCATCTAAAAGTTTTGAACTAATTTCTTTGATTATAGGATCCAACACGGCTGCAACTATAAATAGGTGGGGAATATCTTTCCAATATTTTTAAAATTTTTGTCCAAAGCATCACAAATATTTCTAGACATAGTATTCTCTCTGAAATCTTAAAAGCATCACTCATATTATATAGCGAGCTTAACACATTTTACATGAAGAATGCTTATAAACAATAGAACATGCAAGAGTACTATAATAAAGTACCTTAAAAAATTTTTAAAAAATTAAGTGCAGCATTCTAATCATAATAAGTAATATGATAATCTTTGTCATTCATTCTCTTATTGTAAAAACAAGAAATTACTTTAGAATATTTTTGACAAGAAAATAACATCAAATATGTAGAATTAATGAACTTCCATGTCAAGGTTGAATCTCCTCTTTTTCAATAAAAAATTTTCAATGTAAATAAAAACTTTTGATGTCTCAAAAGTTCTCTAATAATATAAAATGCCTGTTCTAATTTTTTTCTAAATAAGGATTCATATAGGTCATACCAGCTTGAACAATTAATTAATAATATGGCATATACATCTAACGTAAAAAGATTTTAAGTCACATGGAGTTGTGAGACTACAATGATTTGCAAAAACATATCATCTATTACAATATTGGTTGATGCATTATTAAATAATGTGCTAAAAATTTTATCAGTGATTTTATATTCTATTAAAACAGACATTATGATTGAGTAAATTACTGAACTAGTATGAGGATAGTCTAACTCATGAAATGCAAGCAATTTTTTTTTTCCAGCCATCATTTGCAATTAATCTGATGAAATAGAATACAAATTCACATACAGATAATTAGCCATATTCATACCAATCCAACAATTAGAAGAAATTAAAATAACATCTTTAAAATTGATAAAAGCATTAGTCAAGAAATTGTTTTCATCTCATGAAAAATTTTGATTATATCACATTTTAATGTATTTTTAGGCACTTTCTTAAGTTGAGATTGAACATATCTTTGCAAAGATTCATCAATTGTTTATCTTTTGTAAATGTTAAAGGTAGCATTGCTGCAACAATATACCTAGCCAATCCTTCTCGCATGTTCTTTTGTGAATATTTGAATGATGTTGCAATACTAAAAGGTTTAGAACCATTTTGTGAAATTTGGGTTTGTTTTTGGTCTGGTGCATTCTATTCTACCTAGAAAGTGTTCATATGTTTGTTTGAGATGCCTGGTTCCATTTTTACTTTAGGCATTTAAAATGGCTTAACAAAATCTACGCACCACTAGATCTGTGATTTCACCCTTTTTTTTAGATCTTTTTTTAAGTAATATATGACCAAATAATTGATGTTCTTGGTCATTGTATAGATGGTGGAAATAGAACCAATAATAGTAGAAGTAGAATCACCATGACTTGCTTGATAAGTACGAGGAGGTCGCTCAAGTAGGAAAATGAATATATTATTTGGATCTAGTTCTTGATCTAGAACTTCCTTACCCTCCTCAATAGAATTAAAGTTCTCGTCTATCTCAAAATGCCTTCCAATGTATTGTTGTGAGAGTGACATATTTTATATAAATAATTTTTCTTTTGTAAACAAAAGTATAAAGCTTATAGCTTGTGGTGTAGCAGTGTGGTTAAAAAAAAAGAGGGAGTAAGAGAGAAGTGGCTAATAAAGAAATTGAATGGCTTTTCACTTTTGTTTAAGTAAACAGAAGAAGTTGTTGGGGATTGTAGGAGAGATTAGAGGAGATTGGGTGGAAGAGTTAATAATATGAGATTCAGATGAAAATTGAAAATGATTGAATTGTTTAAATAGGATTAAAAAAGGTCAAAATGAATAACGGTCAAAAGTTTTAATAGTTACAATTTGGCAAAGCTTCTTGTAAGACTGTAATTCTATTTGTTATTAATTTTTACCATTTTTAAGTTCTTTTATTGGTTGGATGAGCAATCAAATCAATTCATAAATTTTTTAAATAATTTTTCTATCTGTTGGGTGAGTAATTAAATCAATTCAATTTTTTTTACTATTAAATAATCAAAGAAATTTAATTTTTACTTGTTGTATGTCTACATGTAGTGAATGATGCAAGTGTATATTCTACATGTAGTGAATGATGTAGACAAATTAATCTCACTTTTTCAGTATGTGAAAATTGAAAATTATGAGCACTTGTGTAGTCAAATCAATCAAATTGTGTGCACAATTGCATACTATTTTAGATTTTGCATTTTTTTTTAATTTTTTCATTAAATTTTCTGATAATTGAATGCATTTTTTTTTCCACCAGCTTCGCTATCTCTACAATTTTTAATATTTCATTAAAAGCTTCCTATCTACCTCCTGCTCCCACCTACCAAATCAACTTTTGTACATTTACTACTAATTATATATGCACATCAATACATTATGACATTTCACACTTGTAAGCAATAACTTGTGAATATTAGTAGAATACGAGAATTGCATTTTTTTTTTTAAAACTCTTCCTATATTTAAAAATCACCATGGATCCTCAAGAATGCAACGTGGATGTAGAAGAACCTCAACATCCTTAAGAATGTGTTGTTAATGTAGTAGAACTTCAACAAAATAACTACATTGTAAGGCTAAATCAGTTAAGCAGTCCTTGTCTAAATGAACTTTTTCTATATTTTATAATAATAAGGGATAGCATAATGGATAATAACTACCATTTTCCTTGCAAACGAATGATCTTCTAGTTTAATTATTATCATCGAGAAGTTGTTGATTCAATTATCCATGGCACAATAGGTCTGCATCGACACTTATCAACTTGTTTGGCTTGCTACCAACATAGAATTAACCTTATTCTTTTACCACAGCTATGATTAATAGTCGACATTTAGCAGTTGTGCTTTTTCAAAAATGGTATTTCATAGTTGTGCTTTTTCAAGAATGGTATTTCATAGTTGTGCTTTTTCAAAAATGGTATTTCATAGTTGTGAGTCATGACTTGTTGTAATCGGTTTTCAGAGATTGTAACTTTAATCTTCATTAATCATTACCATGGTCTATACAGTTAGACTTAGTTATAATTTATTGCAATATTGATTATATAGTTGTGTTAATGTATGTTAATACTTGTATTTTAATTTGAAATTTGTAAGCATTAATGTTATTATGAACTATAATCTATGATTATATGTAGGTTCAAATTAATAATTAAATATTAACTTTTAAGAAAAATTTATTATTATTGTTGTTGTTATAAAGATGAGTTTTTAATTTTTGATTCTTTGAATTTGACTAAAGGCACGTGGACCAAAAAAATACATGGGCATGAAAAAAGCATGCCAACAACTTAGCATTCCCTCTTAAGAAAATGAAAAAAAAACTTCATATGCTTTTTATTGGGTACAACCTGACATGATAGATGTGGACACATAGTGTGTGTCATGCTGGGTGTTGTGCAAATTTTATTGAACTCGCAAGTGCACGAATATATTGTAGAATAGATCAATGGTGACGAGTATCGATCCCACGAGGAGGTGGATTTTAATTGCTTGTAGAATTAATTTTCTTAGTGGGTGATTGGATTTATAATGACAATTATGTAGGCAATGTATTAATTTAAATTAAAGCTGTTGGAATAAACTATTAAAATGAATTGCTTGGATCTCCGAATCTGTACTCAACATGCACCATTAGCTTAATATTCATTATTAGTACTAATTAAATCATGAAGGGGGAACTTCCACTCATCATGAACCACACTCTAATAGATATGGTGCTAAGGGCTTTCCGTGCCAAATAGTAATAACCTTGCCTAGGGAGGTGGTTATTCCAGCCGATATCCAGACAAGATTATTACTATCTGTCTACGAAAAGTTAAAACAACTACATAAATTAAAGGGGAAGGAAAAGTAAATTTACCAAATTAAGCCCATAGAGCATGTTGAGACTTCACCTTCAACCCAAGCTTGAAAGGAAATTAGCCATTCATATTTGAACTAGGGGTAAAATGGAAATTTTATTAAAATACGTAGAAAATACAAGATGGAGATGGAATTAGAGAAAATGGAGTCCAAAAATGGATTTAGAGGTGTCAAATTAAGGGAGGGAAAGCCCCCTTTTTATAGATACACTGAGTAAATCATGGCCATCAGATTAAAACAATTTGGACGCTTAGGATTGCGCCACGTGGCAAATTCCTATTGGATGGAACACATCATCAGGGCTGTTATTCTATGTATATTCATGCATCGTACACACGTTTTTTTGGTCCACTAACATTCTGCCACGTCACCAGTCAACATTTTTGGTCCAATAAGATCGTGACACGTCATCAGTCAACGCAACATCATCAGTCAATGTCACATAAGCGGTCAATGCCACAGCATTCGTCCAATCAAATGCCGCCACATCATCGTATAGTGCCACATCATCGTACAGTACAAGTGAACAGTCCCGTGAACAATGTTGTACAGTACAGTATATATCAATCGTACCGTATGTGTGAACAATACCGTATATGTGAACAGTACCATTTTTCTTTTTATGCTCCTCCTAAGGTTTTCGACTGTCCTGAGTTCAAAAGTGTTGTCCGTTTTTTCATATGATCTCTCGTTTATTGTGAAATGACCACGATATCCCCTAAAATACATAAAATACTGAATTAAAATAAAACATACATAATTAAATTACAAGGGACTTAAAGACATAAAAATAGGGATGTTAGTGAGACTTGGAGTGTAAAATGATGATTTTCTCCACTATAAATACACACTTTCTAATACTCAACACTGGGCCTAAGCACCAAAAAAAAAAATGAAAGGTACAACACAAAATAGCCTATTCACATAGCAGTTCATGTTATGCCAGCCCATAGGCCCTAATGAGGCTTCCTTTGTTGTCAACACGGCCCATTGACCATCCCTATCCACACATGAGGGATCAATTTGCTAGTTTTGAATTTACTTTTGTCCTTTAAACTAAAAAAATTACTAGAGCTTTCTTCTTTCTTAGGGATTGCTTGTAGCTTGTCTTGAGCTATCCTCCATTCATATAAAAGTGCTGCCTTTTCTTCTATTTTATTTTCTACTGCCATATGTCATCTACCGATTAGTCTAAATCAATATCCTATATTTACCCTCAAACAAACATCAGTGTGTCTCCAAGATACAATGAATAAAATTAAGAGTTCTATTAAGGTTTGGATAAATTTTCTAAAGTTATATAAAATTAAGGATAATTTTTTAGAGTAATATAAAATTGGAACAAGCCCGCCCACTTACATGGAATTCATTTAGATGGATTTACATCTCTTTTTACTCATGAATTATTTGATCAGACTCTTTTTTTGAATCTATTCTTGCACGCATTTAGTTGGTGTCTCTGTGAATCAATTTTTGCTTTCATTTTTTAATAATGTGGTATAATGAATTTTGAAATATTGATGTAAGAAGATCTTAACAACTAACAAGTATATCTACACAATAAAATCATAAGGTTAAGTATATATATTGTTTAATAGTTTTGCCAACCATTATGAGTTGCTTCATGAATTTGGTTAAGGAACTTGGATATAATTTCATAGCACAAGCTAAGATTTTTTTTTTTAATTTTCCCCTTAAAACACCAATATAGTCACCTTAAGTGAATTCAACATCATCGTAGTTATAGGTGGGTAGAAATGTTAGTTCAAAAACAAAAGCATGGTTAGTGCATTATACCAAAATTAATCTAAAGGTAGCTTTTATTCAAATTCTTATAAGAAACAGGTTATTTTTAGTTTCCTTCTCTCAACTATACCATATTTCTAGTTTAATAGATTGTATGATACAATTCTAGTTTCCCCCCACCATTTGTATAAAGTTTCCTAATACTTAAACAACTTCAAACATTTTCCTGTTGGATTCCAAGAATTGTACAAAACGATCTATTATCCAAAGTGTAATAATAAAAACATATTTTTAACCAATAGATTTTAGCAATTAACAAAAATATTCTCTTTCATTTACCATGAGTGAAAACACAAAGTAAATGGCTAAGAATCTTCTTATAATCTTGTTTCTGTCCTAGTAAAATGAGTGGTTAAGATTGAGTTTTGAATTTTGATATTGACAATCAAGCCCATTTGTTTAACTTTGTTTACAATTAAATTGATCTTTTTCACTAGATTTGGAAAATAAGAGAAATAAAGAGTGAAATAGATTAAGAGAGGATTCGAATCCAAGCTAGAGACCTATGTCATATACTTAGAAATGCTGTAAAGAAATTTGTTAATGATCAAAAGAAAATGACAACAAACCAAACGAAATCCACGTTAGTGGTGACTGAAGCAAGAACTAGAGCTGACAGACTTCTAGTTAACAACTATCAATTTTGTACTAGAGCTTTAATCAAACACTTTCATGGCTTAATCAAATATTGTAACCGTGTTAAAGATGAACTTAGTTAGTTAAGCCAGCTGATGTAGTTGCTGAGTCAGCATGGTTATTGAAATTTGTACATAGAAAAATTAATTAGCTACAAGTTTGTTAATCAATAGCTTGATCTTAACTCACGTATTTGGTATGTTAAAATCTTCTAGTTGTTACTATATAAAAGTCATGTATTTACATACAATATCAGATCAATAATAATGTTTCTCTTTTATCAATTTTCTCTCAGATTCTTTAGTCTTCTCATCATTTTTCTCAACAAACAAAGATTAGAAAATTGCTTAATACACTTAAATTTGGTGTTAGAGCTTCAATCAAACACTTTCGTCGCTTTTTGTAGCTCCAATGCAAAATTTTTTTCCTTAATTTCATTTTTGCACTTTCATAACTCTGATTAAACTTGATCGAGCGAATTACAACATTTGAAAATCTTATATCCTTTTTTCAATTTGAGATAATTAACTAAAAGATCTTTTTGATGGATATAGAGATTTTTCATGTTAGTCTCTTTGTAGTGAATCTGGAAGTTCCAATGTTGTTCCATAAGAAAATCTTGCATTTGCTATTTGGAAGAAATAGGGTCAGATGCTGTTAAGCTAGCTTTTGTTCTTCATTAATGTTAAGATTCTCACCCTAGTGATAAATTTTAAAACTTTTAATAAACTTTAGACCAGCTTAGAGCAATCATTTGGATATGAACCTACAACTGGAAAGTTCACTTGGAGGTGATGTTGAATACTCTTAGAAAATTATCTATGTCTATAACTAAATATTTTGCTAAATTGAGGTCTAAAACTAATCAATTGGTTGTTACTGGAAGTCCAATTAGCTCCTTAGATTTTATTACTCATTTAATTTCTAGACTAGGACAACTTTACTATCTTGTTATAGTATATATTGAGCCCAATGTTCTTGAGATGAGTGGCAATGAAGCTTACTTTATGCTATTGATTGATGAGGCTAGATTAGAGAGTAGTCAGTTTGATGTTAGTAAAAAGGCTAAGTTGAACTATATATTTAATGTACCTCAGTGTCATAAGATGGGTATTTTGCACAGTAACCAGTGTGACTCTTAAATAATTTCTAACACACAAGTTGTTGAATAAACCTATTGGACTTCTTACGCTAGCCAAGCAAGGATGTTTACGAGAAAGATAGAGAGACCAAAGTGAGCAATATAGGCAAAGATTCTTATTACTTAAACGAGAAAATACAAGAGAGCTTTTTAGAAGAGTGCTTGAGTTGTTTGGTGTGTAGTGTGTTTTTTCTTTTTGTATTGTGGTGTTTAGTGTTGAGCAAAATGGTGGGTGGCTTCCTTTATATAATAAAGAAGCTTGCCGAGGTCTAGAGGTTCCACATAAGTGGTGCAAGTTGTCTAAAAATCTAATAATTTACAAGGTTTAAAGATTTTTAGAAATCAGGCTAGGCTTGTAGAATATAGGTTGTCTGCTTGTTAAGTGCACCATGAATTGCTTATTACATTAGGCAATCCACTGCTAAGTATTGTGCAAATTTTATTGAATTTGAAAGTGCACAAATCTATTGTAGAATAGATCAACGGTGACGAGTGTCGATCTCACGAGGAGGTGAATTTTAATTGCGTGTGGATTTAATTTTTTAAGTGGGTGATTGGATTTATGGTGAAGTTGATTTATACTATCTTACGATTTAAATTAGAGCGGCGGGAATAAACTATTAAAAATGAAATGCTTGGGTCTCTGGATCTGCACTCAACATGCACTATGAGCTTAACATTCCTTATTAATGCCAATTAAATCATGAAGGGGGTTTTTTTACTCTTTCTGAACCTCACTCAAATTAATAAGGTGCTAAGTGCCTATTGTGCCAAATAGTAATAACCTTGTACTAGGGAGACGGTTATACCGGTATAATATCTAAATAAATTACTATCTGTCAACAAAAAGTCAAAACATCCAAAAAAATCAGATGGGAAGAAAACGTAAATTCACCAAATTAAGCCTATGGAGTATGTTGAGATTTCACCTTTAACCTAAGCTTGAAAGAAAATTAGCTATTCATAATTGAACTAGGGGTAAAATAAAAATTTATTAAAATACGTAGAAAATACAAGATAGATGAGAAATTACAGAAAATTGAGCTAAAAAATAGATTCAAGGGTGTCAAATTAAGGGGGGAAGCCTCATTTTTATAGATACAATGAGTAAATTATGACTATTAGATTAAAACAATTTAGACGCTTAGGATTGCGACACGTGGTTAATTCTGGTTGGATAGATCACTTCATCAGGGCTGTCATTCCGTATATATACATGTACCGTTCACACATTTTTTGGTCCACTGATATACTTCCACCTCATCGGTTAACGCCACATCAGTATTTTAGTCCAATAGGATCATGACACATCATCGGTCAATACCACATCCAATCTAACGCTACCACATCATTGTACAGAACCATGTCATCGTACTGTATATGTGAACAGTGTCGTGAACAATACCGTATATGTGAACAATGTCATTTATCTTTTTAGGCTCCTTCTAAGATTTTCGATTGTCCTGAATTTAAAATTATTGTCTGTTTTGCTAGATGATATCTCGTTCATTGTGGAACGACCTTGATGCCTCTTAAAATATATAAAATACTTAATTAAAATAATACATACATAATTAAATCACAAGGGACTTAAAAACATAAAAGTAGGGATATTAGTGAGACTTGGAGTATAAAATGATGAGTTTTTCCTTTATAAATATACTTTCTAGCACTCAACATTAAGCGCACCCTGCTGTTAAGTGTATTTCACCTCTGTGTGGATTTTTACTAAGCGAATCCATGCGTAGCAGTTTATCCTTTTTTTTGCGAGAAATTTGAACAGCCTGTGACATTCTCCTTCATCTATGCTCATGACGTCCTCGTCGCATTGTAGTGCTTGTACCTTTGGAGGTGCTCTACAAATTGCCATATGATTTATTCATTTTCCCAAGTGGCTTTGATTTTTTGTAGGCCGATATGCCTATATTCGGATTACTCGATGGACGAGAATGTACTTTACATCTTTGTCGTATGTAGTGATAATAGCTGTTGGGCACGCCTTGATTTACCATGACTTAAGTTTTCCGTATCCTCATAGTATGGCTTGAGTAAACTCACATGGAAGACTGGATGAATCTTGAGTCTTGGCAATAGTCAGAGTTGATATAAGATGTTACCTATACGTTGGACAATCGGGAAGAGCCATTTGTATTGCCTCACATGAGAATATCTCGACAAAGCCACATGGAGAATAAAAAAGTGGGTTGACACTAGGAAATGTCATATCAAATACAAGGAAAGTGACCAAGTCATGATAAAGCTCCTGTCCTAGTAGTTTAAATGGCTAATGAATGCTCATGTAGTGCCTCAAATACATTTCCAGGAGGCTGTTGATGCACTCGGTCTGCCCATTAGTTTGTAGGTAGAAGTTTATTGAGAGCTTGAGGTCGGTTCCCAATAACTTGAAGAGCTTCGTCCAAAAACGTCCAGTGAATTGAAGGTCTCAATCATTCATGATACTCTTTAGAACCCCTCACAACTTCACAACATGCTTGATGAAGAGGGGGGTAGTTTTATCCAGTTTACAATTGATTGGTGTGGCAATGAAAGTTGTGTGCTTATTATAGTGGTCGACAACGACCATGATGCTTACGCAGGCAAGACTATAATAAAGTCTATGGAGGCATTCTCTCATGGCCTTGATGCTAGTGGCAAGGGCTTCAATAATCTTGCTAGAAGTTGGTGATCGATCTTGTCTTAATGGCACACAAGACAAGTCGGCATATAAGTATTGTCCGGTATGCATTGCCAATAGGAAAAGAATTAAACTAGTGCGGTCGTGCATTATACTATGGGGTGGGTAGCTCACTTCGAGTTGTGGCGCACTTTGATGAGTTCTTTCCACAAATTTACCCACTTAGGCATGAAGAGTTGATCTCTTTTGGTGACGAAGATGCCTTTATCTTGAAAAAATCACCTTGTCTTGCCTTCAAGTACTTTCCCTAACAATTCTTTCACTAGAGGGTCTTATAGGAGACCTTCTTTGACCTTTGAAGCAATTTTAGACTTTACCTTTGTAATTTAGAGCATCTACAATGATGTTGCCTTTCCTAGGCTTATACTCGAGCTAAGTGTTGAATTCTTCAAGAAAGTCTTGCCACTTTACTTGCTTGGAGCTCAACTTCTTATGCATTTAGAAGTAGCATGTGGCCACGTTGTCCATTAATTTTCCAAAATGTGAGCCAATCAAGTAATGTCCTCACACTTGTAGGCAATTGACGATCGTGGTCATTTTTTTCTCCTACAAAGTGCAGCGGTGTTCCATGTCATTGAACTTTTGACTCTTGAACACTGTTGGGTGGCCTTCTTGCATAAGCACCCTACCAATAGTGAAGTCAAGTGCATCTCCTTGTACTTTGAATGGCTTTTTATGGTTCGAAAGTACGAGAACTAGTTCTTTAGAGATAGTTTTCTTCAAGTCTTTAAATGCATGTTGACATTCTTTAAACCAATGCCAAATTTGAATTTTCTTGAGTAAGTTGGTCAAGGGTTCGACCTTGGCTTAACAGCCTTTAATGAAGCGATGGTAATAGTTCACGAATTTGAGAAATGATTGTAGTTTGGGCACTTTGGTGAGATGCTCCTACTCGAGGATAGTGGTGGCAAAATGAATAAACGAATCAAATTTGAATTGATTCATAAATGAATTGGGTTAAAATTCTACTAATTCAGATTTGATTCATTTATTAAACGAATATTTGATTCGATTCATTTAATTTGTTTAGTAGAATTAATAAATAAATTGAATCGAATTTGGATTCATTTAGAAAAAAATATAATTAATAAATAATATATCAAAAAGCCACAAATTTAATATCCTTAAACAAAATACAAACGACCCAAACTATATTCTAGGATTAAATATACAGTCATCCAAATATCAAATTACAAATCCTTAATAATACAAATTACAATAATTAAAACTCAAATTATAAAGCAAGATGATTTCTTCAAATCTCTTCATTTTGTCTTTGTCACCTCGAAAATAAAAATCCTACACAAAAAAGTAAATAAAGTGATATTAACATGCTGCAATATTGATAATAGTGATTGTAAAATTTCAAAATATCAAATGTATAGAAAATTTGTAATATTGTTAAGGAAATAATAATTAAATCTACAAAGCCAAGAAAAATGAATAAGATAAAACTTTACTTATCACAATCACACATTGTCATTTGGATAATTGGCATTCTCTATAGATGGAGCACAATTAGTGCTCATGTTCACAATGTTTTGAGTGAGTTGGTTTATAGTGACATCAATTTTTTCTACAATAAGTTTATAAAAATAGATCTTAATTAGAAACAATTGCATGTAATATTATAAAAGAAAAATAAATAAATTTTATGAGCAAGTTTTACCAATCTTTCCAAACATCCAATCTCTAGTAGTAATAATTGCTTGGAATGGCTTTGGCTTTAATGCACTTTTAAATTGATCAAGAGCTCGACGGCCAACACTGAAAGTTGATTCAGACACAATGGTGGATATAAGAATGCTCAAGATATCACGAGCTATGGAAGAAAGTAGGGGTGGCAAAAATACCCAACCAGTCCAAACCTGCACTGTACCCAGGCGATGCGGGCCGGCTATTACTTGGCATGGGTATGAAGGCATGCCGATCTTGGGCATCACTTGATAAACTAAGAACCTGACCCAGAACCTAGATTTTATTAAAAAAATTATAAAATATATATTATTTTAAATATTTATATTTATTTGACTAATATATTACACAAATATAAATGTTTAAATACTTAAAATTTATAATTTCATGTCAAATTTTATTGAAATAAATTTAAAACTTATAAAATTACAAAAAAAAAATATTATTATACTAAAAAATATAAAATCCGAGTACCCCAATTAAAATCCGGCCTGATGCTAGGCTTAAAAAACCAAGCTTGGGTGAAAAAAATTTGCATCCGGGTCGTGTCCGAGCATTGCAATAACTGGACCTAGACCAGGGTTTTGCCAAACTTAGAAGAAAGGTAAGGATGACAAAATCCATTTCCTTCCAAAAGCTTAGAATATCTAAATCAATCTTTCTATCAATTTTTGGCTCATCCAAATAAAGTTCCAATTTAGATTTTGTAACATAAGTACTACAATCCATGGTATCAAAATTATCAAACTCTTGCCATCTTGTATGACTATTGTCATTACGTCTCGCACTTGAACCAATATCACTTATCTGAGTAAGTACGAATATAGTAGAGGAAGATGGTGTGATCAAATTATACTCACAAAAAATTGAAAATAACTTATCTTGAACATGTTGCAACTCTGAATTTTGATCATATGCCTTGTTATAGGCAAACTCAATAAATGCCATCTTGTATCGAGGATCCAAGATGACTGCTATTGCCAAAATGGTACAAAAATCATATCATTACTTCTTAAATTTTTCAATCATTTTCTATGCCATAGTTTTCATGTACACATTCTCACTACACAATAATTTACCCAAAGAAACTTTAGCCACAAACACTTTAGGAAAATACAAATTTGAAGTGGGGTATTTTGACTTAGAAAAAATGCATGTGATCTCATAAAACATAGATAAGAATTTGCCAATCTTTTCTATTTTCCCTCATTCTTCTTCAGAAGGACAATTCTTGTAATTAGAATCACTTAATTATAAATGACGGAAAGCATTTTTTTAATACACAACACTATTAACCATGAGAAAAGTTGAATTCCATTTTGTAAGAACATCTTGTCTTAATCCTTTCTTGTCATCTAGAGATACTTGCTTAACACACTCTGATAATTTTCCTTTTTTCATTTGAGTCCCTTTGATACATTTCACACTTTCATGGGTCTTTTCTATTTCTTTCTATGTTTCTTTCAATCCTTCTTTAACAATCAAATTAATAATATGAGCACAACATCAAATATGAAAGAAATCCCCTTCACACACCAAAGCATTCTTTAATCTCAATTGAATTTTTAACATTACAACACAAACATTATTACTTAAAGCATTGTTTACAGTCAACGAAAAAAAATCCTTTTCTCAATGCCCTATTCACAAAACAATGACAATATTTTTTTAGCCAAAGCATCCCCAATGTGAAGTTGGCATTTCACAAAAATTCAACATTTTTTCTTTAAATTCTATTACTTATTAATGAAATGTGTCATGAGACAAAAATAACTATATGTAGTTATAGAAGTACATAAATTATTAGTAAGAAATATTCTATTAGGGGCTTCTTATAACATGCTTTTAATTTTTGCCGCTTCCCTATAATGCATTTTTAACACATCTGCTTTTGCAGTGTCCTATAGATGTTGGCCACTTCATCACACAAATAATTCCTAATTCTTTTAATGCCCTTATATTCAATAAATTGAAATGAAAAATCTTGCATAATAATGGCATAACATGAAACATATGAGCTTTAAATTTGGGAACACGAGTTGATAGTCCATCACTATGGTCTAACATCATTTATGCGGGATCATGCTTTTTAAATTTTGCACAAGTATCATAATGTCTTTTCAAATTACCTGTACTAAACCTACACACAGCCACGTACTCAATGTTGGATTTTTTACACACTGCTCTCAGCTTGTTGTTTGGATACTTATCCCTCAGAACCTTAGGGAACAATGACGAAACTTTTGAAGTTAGTTTCCTTTACCACGGTCCCTTTTGTTCTGCTGGCCTAAAACCTTTTTCAATCTCTTCTTCAATTTTGATTATATCATTTACATCATCATCTCCAACACTGAAATCATTAATTGTGTAGGCTGAATTACTTTGGCTTTTGTCTATTCTCCTAAAACATTTAAAATTATTTAGCACAATGAATTACAAATTTGATTTTAATAATAAAAGATTATATACATATATATAAGAAGGTCTTCTACTCATTTTGTCTTTGTTTATATTTTTTAAAGACCATGCAACTCTGTGTAAATGATTAATTATGTATGGTTTGCAACATATATTTCATTTATTATTTTTATTTTTCTCATCCACCAATTAGTGGATCCTCAAACAACAAACCCAAAACAAGATGAATAAAGGGGGAACAAGAAGTGCTTTTATGAAATCTTTCAAAATGCCAAAATGCAAGATTAGTGTATTGATACTTCGGCAATTCATTTGTAATAATATGAATTGTTAATGTAATAAAAAATGTTGAGCATGCCTGTAATATAGTCATAGTTTCAATGCGTAATAGCTATTTAATTATGTATTTGGTAAGATTTGTTATGGGAGTTTCATATTCATTAATGTCAACAAAGGTAGCACTTGTAGTATACAACACATGACTTTCAAAGAATCAAAGCTTACTACTTAATACTCAGAAATATTTAAAAAGAAAATCTGAAGATGAATTTCAACGCATGACAATATATTTGAAAAAAAATAAAAGAAAAAGAATCATATCAATTCAAAATGTGTAAAGATGAATAATCTGAGGTGATGGAGAAATCTAAAGGCAAAGAATATACAATAATGTGAGATATGCCTCTAAATAGATAAACAATTAAAACAAAAAGGAAAAGAATTGGAGCTTACTGTGCAGGTGTGACTTAGGTGAGACGGTGATTGTCGGTTGAGAAATTATGAAGAGAATAAAAAGAGATTGTTGAGAGGGCTGTCGCAGTTAAGTGCTGAGAGTTGAAGGGAAAGTTTGAACGTGAAATGTAAAATTAGGGTCGGCTGCCCTAGTTCTTATTTAACTTTATAGGTTGTCTTATTATTGCTTAAAATTACAATATTATCCTTTAAATTTTAAAAAAAATTTAAGGCCAAAAAAATAATTTAATTAAATGAATAATAAATAAATTTTAAATGAATCGACTTATATTGCCGACCTTACTCGAGGATGGCCTTCACCTTTAAGTTCTACATCATCAACTTCCTATTAGCTTTTTTATGGATCAGAATATTAGTGGATCGAAAAAAACGTGTGTACGGTACATGCATATACACAGAATAACAGCCCTGATGATGTGTTCCATCCAATAGGAACTTGCCACGTGGCGCAATCCTGAGCGTCTAAATTGTTTTAATCCGATGGCCATGATTTACTTAGTGTATCTATAAAAAGGGGGCTCCCCCACCTAATTTGACACCCCTGAATCCATTTTTGGACTCCATTTTCTGTAATTCCATCTCCATCTTGTATTTTCTACGTATTTTAATAAAATTCCCATTTTACCCTTAGTTCAAATATGAGTGGCTAATTTCCTTTCAAGCTTGGGTTGAAGGTGAAGTCTCAACATGCTCCATGGGCTTAATTTGGTAAATTTACTTTTCCTTCCCCTTTAATTTATGTGGTTGTTTTGACTTTTCGTAGACAGATAGTAATAATCTTGTCTGGATATCTACCGGAATAACCGCCTCTCAAGCAAGGTTATTCTTATTTGGCACGGGAAGCCCTTAGCACCATATCTATTAGAGTGTGGTTCATGATGAGTGGAAGTTCCCCTTCATGATTTAATAGTACTAATAATGAATATTAAGCCGATGGTGCATGTTGAGTCGGTCCGGAGATCCAAGTATTTCATTTTAATAGTTTATTCCAACAGCGTTAAATTAAAACATTGCCTACATAATCGTCATTATAAATCCAATCACCCTCTTAGAAAAATTAATTCTACAAGTAATTAAAATCTATCTCCTCGTGGGATCGACACTCGTCACCATTGAATCTATTCTACAATAGATTCGTGCACTTGCGAGTTCAATAAAATTTGCACAACAGGAACCATGCATGCCATACTCCTGTCATTATCCTTAAGGAGTTTGTGGCTGATAGCAAGAAAACATGGACATGGTTGAAGAATTCCATGCCAAGGACTATGTTGACGTCATCCATGGGAATGATGGAGAAGTTAGGCTTTCTACTACATGTCCCAAGTGTCATGTGCACACCTTTTGTAGTGCCCACGTTGGGCTTGGCATGTGAGTTTATTGGCTTCATGGTGCCTCTTTCCTTAGTCACTTTGAAGGTTAGGTGCTTGATTTTATCATCCAAAACAAAGTTGTGCGTCGTTTCGCTGTCTAGCAATGCAAGAACAGCTTGGCTGTTAATGGTTGCACTTACATACATAAGCTCTTTCTTCGTGGGTACAAACAGGTGGCTCTTGAATGTGCTAAGTCGTTGAAAGGAACCCATGCTATGTTAAGGTTCCTCCATTGACAGCATAAAGTGGCCTTTAAGCTGTGTAACATGGTATTAAGTGAATTTATCTATGGATAGTTGTGTACTCAATGAGGGCTATTATATATGAAGCATGGGCTTTGAGGTTTAGCTGGTTGTTTCTCCAATTTACTTTGCCCTCTCTTATCATTAGAAGGCATTTTCTATTTTCAATCATTATGGTTGTTGCCTTTAATCTTCTGACCCTCTCTTCCACTTTTACATTGGTTAAGCCTCTTATCCTTGGGTTAGGTGGAGTAATTGGTAAGTGATTTCACAACAGTATTGGGGTTATTGAGAGATTGTATGCTACACCTATCAAGTTCTGTCTTAGCCAATCCTTAAGGTCATCTTAGAAGTATAATAGAGAGTTGTTATTAGACATGTTGGTTATCGCAAGCATAAGAGTAGTAAAGTTGTTGATGTAGTCGCAGATGCTACCTATTTACTTAAGCCCACGAAGCCATACTCTCGCTTCCTTCTCCACGTTGTTTGGGGCAAAGTCCTTTCGAAGTTCTTGTTATTTAAAATCTATGGCTATAGTGCAAATGCCTTTGTCCATTTCACTATGTTTCTACTACAATTAACCATAGTTGAATTAAACCTCAAAGGAATGTAAGCTCGGTGCCTACTTTCGATGCCTTATCTTGAACACCAATGTCATCGAAGTATTGATCTAGCTTGAAGAAACATTGTTGTCTACAACAATGGTGTAGCGTGCATCATTGTAAGTGTTGAGCTTTGGCATATTGATACAACGGGTATCAATCAAAGTTGTAAAAGTTGGGTTAGTGGAGAATGTCCATTTATGCCAAGCCCAATCCGAATAAACTTTATCAACCTTTACATAGATCTCTCATAGCTTACTTTGCACGAAGCTATGTAGTTTAAGCAACTTATCATGAAACACTCAAAATTCCCCTTCAAAAGTTAGCTTGGTCATAGATGAGGGCTTTGAAGGATATAATTAAATTAGCATACTCACCTTCAAGACCATGTACCCTTACTTTTAAACATTTGAGAGTGTCTTGAGCAGTAAACATTAAAGTTTCAAGTGCGTTGATGCAAGGCTCCAAGGCATTAATTATAGTGGCCTTAGATTTAGCGCGGAACTTGGTCTGTGTGCATCCCTTCTCACGGCCCTAGCTTTACTCAAGTGACTCCACATCGATAATGCCCTCTTGTGATGCTAAGAGGATTGGCCATTACTCATGAGCTAGATTGCGTGGGTGCAAGCTTTAGCTTTGATACCACTTGTCATGGAATTGATATTTTACGCCGCAACCTGTACAACACTTAGACAACTTCTAACACAAAAGTTGCTAAGAAAGCCAATTGGACTTTCCAAGCTAGCGAAGCAAGGATGTTTGTAAGAAAGCTACAGAAAAAAGAGTGAGCAATATAAGCAAAGAGTATTTTATTACTTGAAAGAGAAAATACAAGAGAGCTTTTTACAAGAGTACTTGGGTTGCTTGGCGTGTAGTGTGCTACATGTATCGTGTGGTGTGCTATATGTATCGTGTAGTGTTTGGTGTTTAACAAAATGGTGAGTGGCTTCCTTTGTTTATATAAGAGCTTGCTTAGGCCTAGAGGGTTCTACATAAGTGGTGCAAATGGCCTAAAAATCTAGTTGTTTACAAGGTGTAAAGATTTGTAGAAATATAGGCGGGCTTATTGAATATGGGCTGTTTGCTTGCTACGCGTGATGTGATCTTGAGCATTAAAGATCCGTTACTTGTTCCAAAATGAGAACACGAGCTAACAAGTTCAAAGAAGTAATGCATGGATTTGATCTAGCTACTTTGGACAAATTCAATTCAATATCAACTTGTAAGAGACCAATATTCAAGATGGGTTTGAAAGAGGAGGAACTAGCCTTGGTATACTTGATTTGAACTAGTGATATAGTAAACATCGGAGAGGAAAACTTTTGAGTCAAAGAAAGGCTAGAAAAATAATTTTAAAGTTATACATGTATTCTTTACATCGAGAGCTTTGAAACGGTATATTGGGAGCCTAAATTTGACATCATATGCCTAAGTTATGGTTTGTTTAAGATTAGTGGCTCTGTAGGCCAGGGCCTATGCGGCTCTGAATTTTAATTTTAAGGTTTTTTTTTTGTGTTTTTAAGTTAAATTAGGGCTAGCCACCTTATTTAAACACTCTTTTATGCTCTTTGAGTGGACCTTATGACAATTCTAGAGTTTGATGTCATTGAAGAGGATTTTCTCAACTTGTTCTTGAAAGAACTTTCAATTTATCAAAGGAGTTACTAACCTTTGTGGCATCCAATTAAGTAATCCGAGTTCTTGAGACTTAGCTTCTCAAGGGTTTGGATCTTTTATCTAAAGTTTGATCATATTGGCTTTCTTGGGTTCTTATTAATCTAGTTATAGGTTTTTCTAGCTAAATCTAGAGGGGTTTTGATCAAAGCGCACCACGGCTCGTTTATTGTATAAAGTGGCCCACTGTTGAGAGCACCCTGCTACTAAGCCTATCCTGCCTTTGTGTGAAGTTTTACTGGGAGAACCCATACATGCCAATTTAGCCTCCATTTGTAGGAAATTCGAACAATGCATGACAATTGGAAATAATTGGAAAAAAAAAGCAAGAAATAATGCTAGTTTAAGTAATAGTTGTTAAAGAAATTGAAATTAAAACTATAGTGGAAAAAGATGTTTTAGAATAGAAAAAGGTGAATATCCAGATATAATTCATGAAAAAGTGATGGAATAGTAACCAAAGCTGGAATAGAAATCAGAGTGATAACTAAGATAGAGGTAGATTCACAACTGGTTTAATGGTAGTTTTCTTGATAGTTTTTCACGTTGTTTTAATGGGCTTTAAAAGAAGAGGTGGTAGAGGAAATATCACATGTCAAATTTGTTTTAAGCACAATTACTCTGCTAAAAGATGCAAAGATGGATCCAACAAAAGTTTTGTTCTAGACTTCCCATTCTAAAGTTGCTTCCTAATCTAAGGTTGCTTCCCAAGCTAGAATCAAGGTCCCAGAGTTGCCTAAATGGTAACATAAGAAAGACTTACAGATCAAAGATGGTATATAACTAGTGAAGCTGCACATTACCTTACAAATACTATATAGAATTTGACTGATGGTAAGCTTTATTCTGGTTTAAATTTTTTTTTATTGTAAATAGATAAGGTCTTGAATCACACATATAGGTTATACTAGCTTTTATACCTCATTAGGAACTCACTTGAACTTCACTAATATATTCTATGTTACCAAAATTGCCAAAACTCTTAATTGTACATTAAAGCTTATGGTAGATAATAATATAACCATTAAGTTTGTTTTCCAATCTATGCCTTATAAAGTACAAATGGAAGGAACTTTGCTAGCACAAGGATTGCTAAAGGTGGTATTTACAAACTACTATCTCAAGATGAATCGACCATTCATTTAAAATACAAGTTTCCAAACCTAGTCCAATGGTGGCTTTTCTTTCTAATAATAAAGATGTAAACTCTTTACAAGGGTTAAATAATCAAGTGCTTGTCAGTTTAATTTCCTTTAATTATAGTGTTAATCTAGTAAAGGCTACATGCTTTAAGCCGTGAGTCAACAAAGTTGTTTTACAATGCATGTAGTCATTACCAGTAAACACATCTTGCAAACAATATTAAAGAATCTACCTTTGCATTTTGTTAATACTTAATCTCTTCATTTTTGTGATGCTTACTAACATGGAAAGTTACATAAATTTTATTTTCCTGTTACTTAAATTAAATCAAGATCTCCACTAGAAATTTTACATTTATAGGGACCAACCTCTGTTCTTCTATAGACATTTATAGATAATACATCTCCTTTGCTAATGATTATACAAGATATAGCTGGTCTTTTTTTTGACACTGAAATTAGACTTGAGATACATTCAAACACTGACGAATCTTTTATTGAAAAATAATTATCCTTACCCATAAAAGCTTTACAATAAGATATGTCGAGTGAATTTAAAGCCTTTAGTTCTTTTCTTAAATAAGATGACCATATACTCACTATCAAAATGGTGTAGTGAAAGGAAGCATACGTACATTGTTGAGACATGTCATAATCTCATAGCTTAAGATCATTTACCTTTCATTTTTTTTTTGTGGGAAGCCTTCCATACTGTTTCTTATGTAATTAGTAGGATGACAACATCAGTGTTAATAATCAATAGCCTTTCTAAACATTATAAATTAATTGCCTAACTATTAGTTTCTTAGAGTCTTTGGTTGTTTATGTTTCCCACTAGTAAGACCTTATAACCAACATGTGCTTGGTTTTCATACTAAAAATGTGTTTTCATTGGTTATAGTCCTTACCATAAGGAATATAAGTGTCTGGATAAGTTAGCCATAATCTATATTGTTAGGCATGTCATTTTTAACGAGTCAGTTGAAAGCTCATTGAAAATGTTGTTCTAAATCTTAATTCAAAATATACACTTAAAGATTTTGGTACGTTTAACTACTTCCTTGGCCTTGAAGTAACACCCTTTGTAGAAGGATTGCATTTTTCTCAAACTAAATACATTAGAGATATTCTTCAAAAAGCATATACGCTAGATAACAAAGATTACAATACTCCAATGAGTACTATTAAAAGCTACAGATGAAAAAGGGTATTGTTTTTGAAAATCTTTCTCTATATAGAAACATTATAGGCTCTCTTCAATATATTCTCTTAACTAGACTAGATATAGCTTACATTATTAACAAGTTCAGTCGATTCTCAATAGCTTCTATAGTTCTTCATTGGCAAACTTATAAAAAGGTCTTAAGATATTTTAGTATACAACCAATTATGACATCCAGTTTTTTGGCACATACACTTTTTCTTTGATTGCCTATTCTGATGTTGACTAGGATTAATATGCTAATGATCGAAAGCCTATTGGTGGCTATTGTGTATTTTAAGTGGTAAACTCATTTCCTAGTCATCTGAGAAGTAGTATATTGTCTCTAGATCAATAGTCGAATCTGAGTGTAGGGTTCTAGCCTTAGCCACCTCAGACGTTTTGTGGATTACTTATATGTTGCAAGAACTTAGAGTATCTCTTGTTAGATTATAATTTTTCATCATGACAAACAAGGGTGCAAAAGATTTGGCCAGTAATCCTAAACAAAACACACAAATTAAACATGTTAAATTTCGATATTCATTTTGTTAGGGAGCACATATCTTAAAAACATTTATCAGTCGAACATGTTTCCAGTGCTAATCAATTAGTTGACATCCTCAGCAATCCACTCTGTTTTGATCATTTTGCTTATATGTGCAATAAGCTAATGTACTCTTTAGACCGGAAGCTAGAATGGGATGTTACGGATGAAATTACTTAGTTAATTAAAGTAACAAATCATGATAATGTGGCTGCTGAATCAACATGGATGTTAAAGTCAATAAAGAGAATTCGTTAATTTGCTATAATTTTATTAGTAATTAGCTTGATCTTAGCTCATGTATTTGATGTGTGAAATCTTCTAGTCATAACTATATAAAAGTCTTGTCTTCACATTCCATATCAGATTAATAATAATGTCTCTTTTATCATAATTTTTCTTAGCAACCAAACATTACAAACCTCTCAATATACTTTGATTGTCTAGTAAGCCATCCATCTATTTTCGAGCAATAGGCTAGGTGACATTTTACCCATTGTTTTTTTTTTTTTTTGAGATATTCTTTGAGTATAGTTTAAGTCAAAGCTAGTGTTTTTAAATCTTAATTACCGTAGCAAAAGAAAATGGTTGGTATTTGTTTTTTTAAGAATACTGAAATTATCAAGATGTGTTTTAGAAATTATGGTTTAGTGATAAATGTGATCTGCAGATGCTTTTGGAATTTTTTTTATTTTCTATTTTCTAATATTGAAATTATACACTTATTATATAATGGACCATAACTGCATACATCAGCTATTTAAAATGTTTTTGGCTATTTCATTCTCCTTGTACAATTTTGTGCCAATATATATATATATATATATATATATATATATATATATTACACATCAATTATCCCAAATTTGCATACAAGCTTTGATTTTGATCAAGCAAGGTATTTTTTTTTAATTAACTTTATAGAAATTGCAAGGGAGGAAACTAGAATTACAATCATACAACTTATCAAAGTAGAAATATAGAATAGTTGAGGGGAGGAAGCCGAAAATAATCCATTAAGAAATTTCTTTTTTTCCTTTTGGAATGGAAGAATGATAACAAAATAATGCAATAAAAGAATTTTCGCATATAAGAAAAATGTTAACTCTAATGATTATTTACTTAGAAAAAAGTTAAATATTTTTGTTCAATAGATTTTTAGAAAGTTGTCTTGTCCATCTAAAAATTGCCTCCTTGTAAAAGTTAGGGTTAATTTTGAAGGCAAAAACTACATTGCGTCGTCGGTTTGGTACCCTAGTTCTTTTTCTGTTAGTGAGGTTAGCATTGGATCTGATCTAACAGCTATAGAAGAGAAACAATGTTAAATTGGGGTAACTTGAGGAAAAGGATACCAACTAGTTAGCTACAAATTGGATAAAATAACACATGTAGTTGAGAATAAAATGAACAGCAAACTGTGTATGCAAGTAATGGTTGATAACAACTTGTTGGAAGCGTGCAAGTATTAGTTGGGGTAAGATTGACATGAAATTTCCCTAATAGTGTCCCAAAATATTTGTAAATTATCAGGTAATGCAATGAGTCAATAAATGCTAAAAAATTAGGAAAAAACGTAGGTTTAAATTTGATACGGAACACATTATTCTTTGTATTTTAAACTATAGTTTATTTTATTCCTATTTTTAACAAAATAGCCTAAAAAAATCATTCGATCAATATAGAGTTAGTTGTCATTTTATGGAAAAAAAGATTATCATTAAAATTTTTAAATAATAGCAGAATTTTGGTGTAATAATAATAACTACAATAACAAGAGTAAATTTTGAACCTAGAATGACTATCTATATTAAAATAAAAGATAAGTTAAAGAGGCACAGAGCCGGGGTGGGGGGGACAAAACTATCTTGCCCCCATTGGATCGAACACCCTACTTTGGCATTTTCGTTTTTAGTTGCTATTGTTTAATGTAAATAATAAAAATTATAAGTTTGAAAATTTTTATGCAATAAGGGCAAATAAAAGTGAAAAAAAAAATTAGTAGGCATTTCCTTCAGCAGTCGGTCTTGTCTTTTGGTAAAGAATTTAAGCTATAAGTTGCAATAATTTAACATAAGAAGTGGCAATTAAAATATAATATTTTTAGAATACAAAAATATGTATTGTCTGTATATTGGCCTCTCAATCAGTCCATCATAAGTAAAATGTTAATTTATTTATTAGCAAACATACAGATCTTGTAAAATATAGAAAAACAGAGGGTCTTGTAAGCACACAAATTAGAGTAATTTCTTGAATAGAGAACTAGAAAAAAATAAAGGGGACACTGTCTTAAAAGAAATCTATGATGTTAATGCGTTATTTTGTACAACTATAAGAAGAAAGGAGTTGTATCGTAGTTTGTAAAACAATATATAAACAACTAGGAGTTGGTTAATGCAGTTAAAGATGAATAGGATTATTGAAGTAAAATTTAATTGTACTATAGCGTTTGATATGAATAAGTAAACTAAGAGTAATGCAAATTAGGTGTACGAAGTTATAACATGATGATATTATTTGTTTTCCTTAACAAGACCCTAAGGTAAGTTTATAGACTAAATTGTTGTGTTATGTTAATGATACCAGATAAAAGGGTCATGTTAGAAGACCTAAAACCTTGTTAATGTCAAATATGTTTTTTTAAAGGTAATTCTTCTGTAATCTATTAATTGAATATATTATTCGTTGATGATAATTGTAAATTGAAGTAATAGAATAAATATGACACAATTTGTTTGTTTTCACATTAAATTATTAATTGAGATGATATTATTGCAGATATTATCTTAGATTCGTGTATATGAGATAAAATATAAGTAATTAAATGCATTTTGAAATTTATGTAGAGAAATTTGCAATTTTGAAACATTACGTTTCGTTATTTTAATTTGTTTAAAATAAGATTAGCTGCTATAATAATATTTGCAACTCTTGTGTTGAATATAATGGTTGGATCATAAAAACTAAAAAAATGGGGTATGAAATCACAGTTGTGTGGTAACTATATATCGCTTTTAGTTGTGTCATACATTTCAATCGGAATATAAAAATTGAATATGACTTATGTTGTAATATTTTATTATGTCGAAGACAACATATTGCTTTGAAGCCTAAGAATCTATGTTTTGTTAAGGCTACAAGCCTTCACCTTTCCATTAAAATTGCCTTTAAAGGTCTTGAATGTTCAACCTTTTTTTACGGTTAAGGTATTATTGTTTGAGTTGGAGCTGGAGGAATTGGCACCCTGGTGGTAATGGTAAAACAATAATACTCTTATTTCTTATGTGTTCTTTGTTCGGTTTCATTAATATTGTATATAAATTACTTGGCTTAAGGTATTCATCATGGCAATCTCACTTTGTGGGTTAATAGTTTTCATAATCTGGATTCACTGGCATTTATTTTAGTGCATGTTTTATTGTTGTACCTTCTATATTATGGCCCATTATCATGTGACAGAAATTTATTTATTTTAAATGGCTATGTAAGTTGATGGCATAAGGTTTTCTATTAAAAAAATAGATTTGATGTTAATTAATTAATTTTTGTATAAGTAAATTTTTAAAGTTTCATTACCCAACTAAATTAAGGAAACATATTATTGTGCAAATTTTATTGAACTCGCAAGTGCACGAATCTATTGTAGAATAGATCAATGGTGACGATGTCGATCCCATGAGGAGGTGGATTTTAATTGCTTGTAGAATTAATTTTCTTAGTGGGTGATTGGATTTATAATGACAATTATGTAGACAATGTATTAATTTGAATTAAAGCTATTGGAATAAACTATTAAAATTAAATGCTTGGATCTCCGGATCTGTACTCAACATACACCATCGGCTTAATATTCATTATTAGTACCATTTAAATCATGAAGGAGGAACTTCCACTCATCATGAACCACACTCTAATAGATATAGTGCTAAGGGCTTCCCGTGCCAAATAGTAATAACCTTGCCTAGGGAGGCGGTTATTCCAGCCGATATCCATACAAGATTATTACTATCTGTCTACGAAAAGTCAAAACAACCACATAAATTAAAGGGGAAGGAAAAGTAAATTTACCAAATTAAGCTCATGGAGCATGTTGAGACTTCACCTTCAACCCAAGCTTGAAAGGAAATTAGCCACTCATAATTTAACTAGGGGTAAAATGGGAATTTTATTAAAATACGTAGAAAATACAAGATGGAGATGGAATTAGAGGAAATGGAGTCCAAAAATGGATTCAGGGGTGTCAAATTAGGGGGGGGAGCCCTCCTTTTTATAGATACACTGAGTAAATCATGGCCATCAGATTAAAATAATTTGAACGCTCAAGATTGCACCACGTGGCAAGTTCCTATTGGATGGAACACATCATCAGGGCTGTTATTCTGTGTATATGCATGTACCGTACACACGTTTTTTCGGTCCACCAATATTCTGCCACGTCACCGGTTAATATTTTTAGTCCAATAAGATCGTGACACGTCATCAGTCAACGCCACATAAGCGGTCAATGCCACATAAGCGGTCAATGCCACATCATAAGTCCAATCAAATGCTGCCACGTCATCGTACAATGATGCAAACAAGATCTGCGTGAATGAGCGATTATGTCGTATCGATCGTATATATCAACCGTACCGCATGTGTGAACAGTACCGTATATGTGAATAGTACTATTTTTCTTTTTATGCTCCTCTTAAGGTTTTCGACTGTCTTGAGTTCAAAAGTGTTGTCCGTTTTTTCATTTGATCTCTCGTTTATTGTGAAATGACCATGATATCTCCTAAAATACATAAAATACTTAATTAAAATAAAACATACATAATTAAATTACAAGGGACTTAAAGACATAAAAATAGAGATGTTAGTGAGACTTGGAGTGTAAAATAATGATTTGCTCCACTATAAATACACACTTTCTAGTACTCAACACATATATAGAATAAAAAAGTTGTTTTGTTAACTATCTTATGCGTTGGGATATAGTTAATTTATGGTATTAATACAATAATACTCGAGTGACTTAATAAATTAAACTGTTATGTATCCTTCGTCATCTCCAAATTACAACATGAATATAATGTAAACTTGTAGACTTGGGAATGAAGAAAATAATTTATGGTTCTTGTTAAATACATTTCATCGTGATGCAATTGAGGAAGGATGTTGTTGGTGCATCTTAAGTAACAGATGCCTATAGCACTGGAAAACTAGACTATTTAAAGAGCTTAGGTGCTATGTTGGCCATTAATTACAGCAATGAAAACATTGAAGATCTACCTGAGAAATTTGATTTGGTGTTTGATGCAATTGGTAAGACATGAAACTTGTATTGTTTAGCATGAAGGTAACAAATTGAATAGAGTAATAAATTCATTATGGTCATTTCAGGCAGTAGGTCACAAAGTTATGATAAAATTTAGGAAGATCATTGACTTGTCAATTTTTATCAAACACATTCCTAACCCCTATCACACGACCACATTTCCCTAACAATTTCTAGTTTCACTGCAACATCGCTCTACAGAGAACGAAGTGATCATTCAAAAAGATATAGTAAATTTAGTGAAGTGATCATTCAAAAAAATATAGTAAATTTAGCGAAGTGATCATTAAAAAAGACACAGTAAATTTAAATACTGTGGCAATATACAACCATGATTGGATATAATAATTGATACCACCAATGCCACAAAAATAGCTTTGATGTTTAGAGAATTCAAAACATCTAAATAAGCATTGTCCAACTCTATTTGCTATGAAAACTCCCCATGAAGTGAGTAAGAACATCATGGTGTCCATAGAACGAGTTGTATGCAGGATTGATAACAGTTGCGAGAACATTTATACACTACTAAGATGATTCATATATGATGCAACCTAAGCCTTGCATGAGCACATACAACTCCTTTGATTGACCTCCAACTATTGATTCTGTATTTAAAGGCTTATAGATCCAAAGAAAATTTAGCATTTTGCATTAAAATGATGATAATTTGAATGAGGAATTCTTGTTAATTGTAAAGAAAAGAAAAGAAAATGGTTAGTTGGAGCAGAAGAAAAATAGATTATGTATGTCATTGCATTATCTTAAAATGTAATATATTATAGTATAAGTTTATAAAGAAGGCGTGATGATTTGATTATGGTGTACCAGTGGAACAAGTAGACATTTTCATTGGTGGCAACACGCTGCTATGTGTTTGAGATTTCCATTACGTTACTTCTAGAAGCATATTCATTCCTAGTCCACAAGCTGATCTATATTCATCTACTACCAATAGGCTATGCACGTATCTATCAAGTATGCGGGTAAAGAATTCCAGACAATTGCCATAATTTGCAAGTGCATGTTATAAGCTCTATATTAATTTCATATGCAAGTCCATTCTTACTTACAACGGTTATTTCATTGTGCGAAGCCATATCAACAGTCTATCTCTCACCCTCAAAAGTATTTTGTATGATTTGTTGTCTTGCTACTGGTGTGATTTTGCCATAAACCCATTCCCGGCTAGCCAAATATCGTCTCTGAAATATTTCTATAAGTAACCGCAATTTCATTTCCTAATATGTTGACCTATTGGTGTACATTTTCCTTCCATATTTGTAGGAACTTAGCTGTAATCCACTTTGTTCCTCACTGTAGTTTTGACCAACATTTATTGTATGTGTGTTAGAGTAATATCTGAGATGACAAAGACATTGCTTTGATGTTCTTTTACTACTTTGATTTTCCAATCATAGTCAAGATTCGAACATTCACAACTGATGCAGGTACTTGTGCTATTTATTATGTAAAGTTTAATACCATCCCAAATTGCGTGAACCTCAAAGGCCTTTCTAAACTAAAAATAATCTTTGAAGCACTATCTTATCTTCATTACCATTCAGTTATTGGTTCCATTGTCAAATACAAAACCATTCGTTCCTCTACTCCCTTTTTTTTTGTCTACTTCAATTTGAAATAAATCGTCTTTGTATCCAACCCACGACCTTTCCAATTCTATATATTCTCTATTGCTGTTAGGCAAATATGTTGTTTTATCTGCTGAATCATCATTTGCTTCCTTGTCTTTATCGGATGCCCATTAGGTTAGATAATCCTGTGTTTTAGCAGGTGTGGACAAGTAAATGGCGGAATTTATGCTGTTGCTTATATTGTTGTTTTTAACGAGAGAAGGTTTCATTTTTGAAATAACTCTAACCACTTCACAATCTGAAATTAGTTGTTTCCTTTTCATTGAAACAGAGTCATGAAATGTTGATGATTTTGATGTTTTTCTAGTTGTTCGTTCCTCCAATGAAATAGTGGATTCTTCATGAACATAACTTCGATGCTGGTGGCCACCAGAGACTTGCAGCCCCTCAATTGGTTGTACTATATTCTGTTCAAATAGAGCCCTTATAACATTCCTTTTCCTGACATCGTCATTGGATTTTTTCATTGCTTTAATAGTGGATGTAATGTCCATGGTTGTCTGTGAAATTGTCTTTGATTGGTTATTACAAATTATGAAATGCTCAGGTGATCCGGCACAAATTGTCCCCCTTTTTGTGAATCCATATTAGCTGTCTGTGATTGAACTTGATCAATGGGACTAGCATCTGTGAGGAGTGCAATCCATTTTCTGTGGTATAACCCACACCAAATTTAAACTTGATGTTACCCTTTATGTAGTAACCTGTAGAAAGAAGGAAATAAAGAGGATAAGTAATCATCACTAGAAAAAACTAATTTCAAGACCATGAATGGAATCCCAACCATATAAATACATAATTAATTTTTGCTTTAGCATTAGGGGGTTGAAATTGTGTAGAAAAATATAGTTTAATAGGGATCCGTTTTTGCTATTCAGTTGGACCTGACCCTAAAAAAACTTCAAGTCAAGGAACATCTACATATGCTAGGTTGTGTCAATATGAATTGAATATGGTGATTACCAAAACTCATAGAGTTATTTCCCCACGAACATACCAAATTCGTTCCCTTCACTGATTTCTCGAAAATTCATTACTGAAAGTTTTTTGTTGCCTTAGTTAAAGCATAAACTAGGAACAACAGTAGATAGATCATCAATAACTATTAATGTCTGCTATAATTGTACCTGAACAATGAAACAATTTCAGTAAAAAGAACAATTGGGCCAAAACCATAATACACTGCAAGAACACTTTTGAGCCATATAACATAAAATGTGAGAATAAATGCCAATTATTTCATTAGTCATTAAAGGTGTCAATTTTTAATTACAAAGTTCCTACTAATAGAATTATTTGAAAAGCTTTTGTCCCTACATCCCAAATGATGGGCAAGAGGATGAATGCGAAAGAAAGGGTCTTTGTTATAAAAACACAACACACATCCCAACATCGTACATACTTAAGTCCTGATAAAATTATATTCGTATCAAAGCTTTTCTTTGAAACCAATCAATGATAGTTTCAAAGGAGATTATGCCAATTACATCAACGATGATGTCGGGCCAAAACTTAAGAAATAACCTATGAATATTTTATAGGACAAACTAAGCATAAATTGGGGAAAAAATGAAATATTACGTACTTTATCAAAGGAAAGTCAATTTACTCATGCTATTAAGGCCATGTCACCCCTTCCTCTATCATGTTATAACAATTACTTCAGGCATTCCCTCTCACAACCATGTCGACCCACCAAAAAGGACTGCAATTTGTCATCCTCGGTTTATCATGTACTAAAGCCATTACTTAGAACTCCAGCAATATGTGGTTGGTATTATAATGGCAATCAAGTGTTCCTAGATCAGATTATACTACGAAAGAGGGAAATCATCCTCAGGTTCTCGTAGTTTATACCATAAGCGCAACCACAATGTGAACTTCGTTTTATGTTAGTGTCTTCCGTGCGGCCAAAATTCATTACATTAATTTTTAAAGGTTTATATACATCTGATCTATGTATGACATGTGTCCAATATATTGGATTTTGATTTTAGCATGCAATGTCCCACCAGCATGACTTTTCCATTGGCGAAGCAACTTCAAGAGTTAATTTCTTCATTGAAATTAAATTGGGTGTTGGAAACATTAGTGAATGGTTGTTTCTTCCACTACAAATCATTTATGGGCTCCTGTGTTTCGGCCTCATGTGGTTCACGGGTCACAAAAACACGGTTTCATCTATGGATCCAACTCCATGGCCCATCACTATATGTGAACATTATTAGTGCATTGCAGTTATGTTCTTCAGTTAAATTGACAATTGCAATATTTGACAAAAAATGTAGAATGACAATTGAAACAATAAATTAAAGTTTGATGTTTGTAATTAGTTAACATTATTATCGAAAAAAATGTAATGTAGTGTCCATGTAAGTACATTTTCACATATTTAATAATTAGTCAGTAGGAATACCACATTTATAAATTTCAAATCATAATTAATGGTTTATAGTTTATCATATGTTTTTTATTTTATTCGTGAATTGTTTTTAGATGCCATTAGTAATTTCATATAAAATGCATCGTGTGCGAATTTGAAGATTTCCAATCCAATTGTGTCCATCATTCCATATATTGGATTTATTTAGATAGAATTATGTGAAAGTAGATAGGTGTAGGGTTCGTTAAGTAAACTAGAACTAGAATGCACTTGAATCAAAATACATAGGAATGGGAATGACTTCGAATGGCCATCGAGATTGGAAGTTAAATAAAATGTTGATTTCAACTTTAGGATTTAGAATCGAAGTCGGTTGAACCGCCATTAATGTGTTTAATTTATGTTTGAATTGAAATTAGATCTCACCGGATTACCTACGTATTACTAAAATGTACATAATGAAGTAATGGTGACAATGATGATGTTGATGATTATAACAATATTAATATTAATAAGATTATTTACTCTATGAAGTTATTCTTTTATATGAACTACTTAATAATAATACATTAGTTAATTATGTAATAATAATAATAAGTAAATTAAATAATTGTGCTAATTAAATAATTATTTCATTATTTAATATTACTAGTGTGTATATCAATATTAGATTATTAATAAATAATTTGCATTAGTTTATTACTAAATTATTAATATTTAAACCAATAAATAATCATAATAATATTTAATAATTAAATAATAACAATGATAAATCAAAATGAATAAATTAATTAAACTAATTACATTAATTATTGAATTTTTATATATTTATTACATAATTACAATAATATATTAAGTAAGTATAATAATTTATAATCAAAGACAAGCTGTAAAGTGGTCTATGCTGGAGATAAGATGTAATGAAGTAGTTTTCGCCATTATGGAGATAGAGGAAATCAATTTCTTATTTTCCATTCTCATTTTCGGGGAACCTAATGATTCTAATTCTAATTCGTGCATCCAATTTCCAATTGCCGTCGACATCGTCGGATTTTGATTGCTCACTTTTAGAAGTGAATACAGCATTAAAGGTTCAAATTGGCGGGCACAAAATTTTACTTCTTATTGAGACTTATGCATGAAGTAGTATATGTTATTTGAAAAGAAATTAAGAAAATGTAATTCTACTGTAAATAGTAACCACGTGTTTGAATCTTTTGGTCCATCTGTGCATTAAATCGAAGTCGGCTACATTTAATAGTGAGCCTGATTAGTCATGACATCACATTGCTTCAATTTTTTTATTTTACTAACATCATCATTACGTACTTTACCCATTGGTGTCACAATCGTGTCAATCATTCTGCGACTTTCCTCTAGCATTTGTATTGAGACTGACAATGGGCCTTACACTGATTTACTCATAGCAACAAGATTGAACAATTTCCATGAGGGACAAAAAAGAAAAAAAAAAGAGGCAATAAGCTTGAACAATTAAACATGCCGCCAGGTTTTTGATATATCCACCCATGTCATCCCATAGCATTCAAAAGAAAAAAAAAAAGAGAACGAAAGGCTTTTTTGACCAATTAAACAGGCCATGCCGTTTCTGATTTATCCACCCACGTCATCCTATAGCATTAAATTTGTGTATAGGAGTTGAAATACATATGTTATCCATCATTTGTGACATTGACAGGTAACTAAAGGGCTAAGTCCCACTTGAAAACTTATACCTCATCTACTGCACAATCAACGACTATTTAAGAGATATTATGACATAAGAAAATGTGTGAGTTTGTACTGTAGAACCCTTTAATTGTCTTGGTGGGACCAGCAAAATGACAAAAAAAATTTAAAACAAATTACAGAGCTATATTTATATTGCCTTTAGTATAATCCCTATTGCAACAGGACAAATCCTACAATGTTTGTCTTCTCACAACCCCGCTATTGCATATTATTACAAGGCTAAGAGAGAGCAACAGTTATGTTACGAGTGCAGCCTTGACATAAACACTACAGAACAATCATTCAAGTTTCCTGAACTTAACAACAATTATACCTTACCAAATGCAGACATATAAGGCCTTTAAGTGATCTATGTTTGCAATCCCTTCTTGAAAGTTGACAGTGGATGAAAGTTGAAAGTCCTATTTGTTAATATATTTGTTTCTATAATTATGATGATTTTTATGATAACAAACATGTCTGAAAATTGATTAAGTTTGAAGAAGGTAAAATCTTAAAGCCGTCCAATGAATTGAGCAAAAGAATATAATCAAATGGATTCTTGGCAAAACATTTTTCTTAAAAAAAGTTTTTAATTCTAGAAGAAATTGGCTAACCGATATCCTCAAAACGGCTAACTTTTATCTCGCAAAATGGATTATGAGTTTCTAGACAATAACGGCAGACCGATTAGAAGAAAATGGCTAACCGACGTTGAACAAAATTGAAAGTTTAGTTTCTAGACACTAACGGAAAACTAACTTGTAGAAAACAGTATGCCAACATCTTCTTGTAGGTCTTTGGACACTAATAGTACATCGACATCATGAAGACGATGATATGACATTTTGAAACTTTGGCACAACGGTAACTTGCTCAAGTCAAAACAACAGTCCGTTATGGTTTTAACAGTGATCTAACTTTAGACAGAAAGTCAATAACAGCTAATTTTCAACTCTTACTATAAAATGGCTCAATCAAATTCAATCTTAGTGAGATCCAACAACTATCATTGAGCTTGCTACTAAATACACAATCATTATTGAGCATTAAACTTGTTTTTATTTTATTGATTCACACTTTGAGCTTCCATTAGTAACCATATACATTGTGTGAGAGATAATTTGTTTGTAATCTTTATTTTTCAGTGATTATAAGTGTTGGGATACACTTGGTTTAAGAGATTAAGGATAATCTCTTGTTGTTAAAGTCCATGACATATTTGAAGTTAATTGTAAGAATTGTTGAAGCCTTAGAGGCTCGCTTAGTGAAACCCTTGAGCTCGATGAGCTTGGAGGCGTGGACATAAGCACGGTTGGCCGAACCACGTAAAAATCACGTGTTTGCTCTCTCTTATCCTATCTCTTTATTATTCATTGCATATTAATTTTTTTATTTTTGTATTTGGTTAGTTTATTTTATTTACTTTAAGTTTTAGTTCTTAAATTTGTTTTCAAATAGCGGGAAGGTAAAGAAAACCATTATGTCATTACCAAAAGAATAGAGACCTAAGAGAACTGTCATTGAGGAAGTCAGAGATTTAAATACTTTATCTATTGATGATTTAGTTAGCTCACTTATTTCTTATGAAGAGGATTTGACTACTGAAAGAGGAGACGAAGATAAGAAGAAGAAAAACATTACCTTAAAAGCATCAAAACTTGAAAGTGATGAGGAAAGTGACTTTGAAGATGAAGAGATGGCTATGATAGCAAAAAAATTTAGGAAATTTGTCAAGAATTTGGTGAGTGAAGAAAGTTCAAAAAATTTAAGAACCAAAAAGAGAAGAAGAAAGCAATCATATATTATGAATGGAAGAAGTCTGGCCATATAAAATCTGAGTGCCCTCTTCTCAACAAACTCAAGAAGAAAATTATTTTGGCAACTTGGGATGATAGTGATGAAGAACAATTGCAAGAAGTGTTAAACTTGGCATTTATGGCAATAGGAGAAGATAAACTTTATGAGGTAAATGATCTTTCAACTTATAATGAATTGTATGATGCTTTTAAAGAGTTACATAGTGATATGATGAAAATTAGTAAGAAAAATACATATATTAAGAAGAAAATGCTAGAACTTTCAACTGAAAAGAATGTCTAGCAAAAATACAATAATTTACTAAATGAAAAGATCAAAGGACTAGAATTAGATAATGAAATATTGCATGATAGGATTGTATCCTTAAAAGGTAAACAAAGTACTTCGTATGAGTATGAAAAATTACATATTGATAACTTGATCAAAGAAAATGAAGAACTTAAAAAAAAGAGCAATGAGCTCAATGAGATTGTCTTAAAATTTACACATTATCAAAAGAATTTAGAAAAATTACTCAACTCTAAAAAATGTGTTTGACAAATGAGGTGTTGGCTATAAGCCTAATTTGAAATAAAAATATTATAAGAATTATCTTGTGAAGAGTATCTCCATTAATAATCATGTTGTATGTCACTATTGCAATCAAAATGGTCACATGAAGCATGGATGTTCAGTTAAAAGAAATGTATATTATGGAGTAAAATGTGTTTGGGTTTTAAAAAGAACCATTGTTAACACTCAAGGACCCAAATAGGTTTAGTTACCTAAGACTTGAGATTTCCTCTGCAGTCAAAGAAAAATAAAAATAAATGGTATCTAGACAGTGGTTGTTCAAGGCATATGACTGAAAACTATACATGGTTCTCACGTTTTACCAAAATAAAAAATGGTGGAGATGTCTCTTTTAGAGACAGCTTAAAGGGAAAGATTCTCGGAATCAGTAATGTCGGTAAAGTTTCCTTAACTCTCATTGAAAATGTATTTCTGGTTGAAAATTTGAAACACAACTTGATTAGTGTTAGTCATTATGTGATAAGGGATATAAAGTTGTTTTTGATAAAATTGGATGTGTTCCTGAGAATGCATATGATAACAAGGTCTTGTTTGTTGGAAATAGATGTGACAATGTTTATACCATAAACATAGAATATTCATCTACTCATGATAAATGTTTTTGTGCACTACATGATGATAGTTGGTTATGGCATAGAAGACCAGGACATGCAAGCATGGATTTGATTTCAAAGATTTCCAAAAATGATTTAGTTAAAGGTCTTTCGAAAATCAACTTCGGAAAAGATAAAATTTGTGAAGCATGTTAATTTGGAAAACGAATCAAAACTTCTTTCAAAAACAAAAATCATGTTTCTACTTTAAAACCACTTTAACTTCTTCAATTGGATTTGTTTGAACCTTCTAGATATGCTAGTCTAAGTGGTAAATATTATGCATTTGTAATTGTGGATGATTATTTTAGATATACATGGGTATTGTTCTTAGCTAATAAGGATGATGCCTTTGATGCATTTAAGGTTTTTTTGTAAAAAGGTTTAAAATGAAAAAGGTTATTCCATTATATGCATTAGAAGCGATTATGGTGAAGAATTTAAAAATCATGCATTTGAGAGTTTTCGTAATGATTTTGGTATCAAACATCAATTTGCATAACTTAGAATTCCATAACAAAATGGAGTTGTTGAAAGAAAGAATAGGCCTATTTAAGAGATGGCTAGGACTATGTTGAATGAGAATGCATTACCAAAATACTTTTAGGCTGAAGCCGTTAATACCGCATGCTATGTCTTGAATCGTGTTTTGATTAGACCTTATTTTAATAAAACTCTATATGATATTTGGAAAGATAGAAAATCCAATATTGGTTATTTCAAAGTTTTTGGATGTAAATGCTTTATATTGAATACTAAAGATAATCTTGGTAATTTGATCCAAAATCTGATATTGGTATCTTTTTTGGATATTCAAACACTAGTAAAGTTTATAGAGTGTACAATAAAAGAACCTTGGTTGTTGAAGAATCCATGCATGTTAAGTTTGATGAATCTAACCCCTCCTCTATGTAGAAAGTTATTGTTAATAATTATGCAGATGAAGAAATACAACAAGAAGTCCCTTCGAATGTCAAACAAAATGCTTTACCTTGTGAAAATCAAGAGAAGCAACAAGAAGAACAATATAATATAAAGCAAAATGAAGGTAATTCTAAAACACTCTTTAAGGAGTGGAGGTATGTTTCTTCTCACCCTAAAGACTTAATTTTAAGTGACCTCTCACGAGGTGTTACCACTAGATCATCACTTAGAAACACATGTGCACATACTGCATTCATATCTTAAATTGAACCAAAATCCTTTGCTGTGCGGAAAATGATGAATCTTGGAGTATGGCAATGCAAGAAGAATTAAATCAATTTGAGAGACATAATGTATAGAAATTAGTTCTTAGATCGGAATATCAATCCATCATAGGTAATAAATAGGTAGTTAGGAATAAGATGGATGAATCTAGTGTAGTTGTAAGAAATAAAGCAGATTAGTAGCTCAAGGTTACAACTACGAAGAAGAAATTGATTTTGATGAAACTTTTGCATCTGTAACTTGATTAGAATCCATTAGGATGCCCTTAGCATTTATATATTATAAGAATTTTATTTTGTATCAAATGGATGTCAAAAATGCATTTTTAAATGGTTATATCATGGACGAAGTTTATATGAAACAACCCCTTGGTTTTGAAAATGAAAAACTTCCAAATCATGTTTATAAGTTATTAAAAGTATTGTATTGGTTAAAACAAACACTTAGAGCTTGGTATGATAAGCTTAGTAAATTTCTTTTAGAAAATGATTTTTTAATGAGAAGAGTTGATACTACACTATTTATTAAGCATAAGAATAAAGATATACTTATTGTTCATATTTATGTTGATGATATTATTTTTGGTTCTACTAATTAGTTCTTGTGTGAGGAATTCTCATCTTGTATTAGCAAAGAATTTGAGATGAGCATGATGGGAGAATTGAAGTAATTTTTTAGATAAAAAATAAAACAAAATGAAGAAGGAATCTTCATCAATCAAGCCAAATATTTGAGAGATCTACTCAAAAGATTCAGACTTAAAGATGGAAAGAATAAAAATACTCTAATGAACTCAACGATTAAGCTTGACAAAGATGAAAAAGGTAAAGAAGTTGATGTCAAAACACATTGAGGTATAATCGAATCTTTGCTTTATTTAGCTGCTAGTAGACTTGATATCATGTTTAGTGTATGTTTGTGTACAAAATTTCAATCATGTCCTAAGGAATCTCATTTGCTTGCTGTCAAGAGAATTTTTCGTTATTTGAATGGAACCATAGATCTTGGCCTTTAGTATCCTAGAGGAACTCATATAGATTTAACTTGTTATTCGGATGTCGACTTTGTTGGTTATAAGGTTGATAGAAAGAGTACTAGTGGAACTTCTCACTTTTTAGGTCACTCACTTGTCTTTTGGTTTAGTAAGAAGTAAAACTTGGTTGCACTTTTAACCACCGAGGATGAATATATTACAGTCGGTAGTTATTGTGGAAAATCACTTTAGATGAAATAAACCCTTAGAGACTATGGTATCAATCTTGATCATATACCTATCATGTGTGACAATACTAGTGCCATAAACCTATATAAAAATCCTATTCAACACTCTAGAACCAACTTGCTGGTATCAATCATGTTAAAAAAGGGGATATTTCATTGAATTTTATTTCAATCAAAAAACAACTTGCTGATATGTTTACTAAACCCCTTGGCAAAGAACAATTTACTAGAATTAGGCACAAGCTTGGAATGATGAAAATTGAATATTAGCATAGCCTTATATGATATTAAGATTATCTTGTTTTATGTTGTGTTTGTTTGTTTAAATTGATATTGTGTTTAATTTATGAATCATGCATTAAAATGGCTTTTAAAACATTTCAGATCAATGAAATGATCTTGGAATAGATTAATTCTTAGCTAAATATTAAAACAAATATGCAAAATCATTGTCAAGAAAACAAATTGTTTGAAAACAATTTTGATTTAGATTCTGTCTGATAATGGTTTATCGTTAACAATAAACGATCTACTGATATCTCTATTGACTTTGTTTAAGGTTTTGAACAATAACGGTTTGCCGATATGACAAAAATGGCTCGCTGTTATCGCATGATATCAAACACTGTAGGGTTTCTTCTTTATTTTCTCTTTGTTCCTGAACCGTTTTCTTTCTCCAGTCGTCGACAGTGCTTTCTCTTTCTACAATTGACCATTTTTCTTCAATTTTGCTTGCAAAATTAATCAAACACACTTGCTCTCAACACCTTAAACTCCATTTCTTCCTCATCAAAACTCATTTTCAAGCCTAAAAATAAAATATCCCAAATTGAAACCATAGGTTTAGCCGAACAGTTTCTCTTCATTTTGGCCAAAATTTCTTCTATTTTTGGACAAATTGAGCTCATAAATACTTTTCTCTACTTTTTAATTTCATTTGGTTAGGTTTTATTTCTCTCAAACTTCTTCTTTTTCAAAAATTTCAAAATTCCCTATAATGGCTAATAGTCAACCACTAAGAAGAGGTGCTATAACCAAACAAGCTACTCCAAGAAATCTTAACTCGTCTAGAGTCAATACTCAGGAGTTTGACAGCCTCAACTTCCCATATTCTCACATGGCTTGGAGATTCCACAAAAGCTTTATGAGTAAAATGGTAACTCCCTCTTACTACACTAATCTTGATAATTTTACTGATATTACTATATGTGGTAGAACAATTAGTCAAATTCTGTGTCAATAGGAAGAATCTTTGAGTGTGCAAGAAAGGGTTTATAAAAACTTGGTAAGGGTATTTTATTCTAACATAGAGTTTTCCATTACTCGGAAAGGTAGGATTATTCTTTGGATAAGATATGAGGGCTTAGAGATTTGCACAACTAGAAAAGAGTTTGATTTTAATGATTTCAGTCATTTAGATGGTGTGCAAAACATTTGTGGACGTCGTGATCTTTTTGATGACCTGGGCACATTATCCTTTAAGTTGCAGTTACTTCTCTTTCAGGTTCATATCCTCCATAGTATACTTCAACACATGGTCACACCTAGACAAGGTCATAGTGATAAAGTTACGAGGCTGGATGTTAGTTTGCTATATTCCCTCATCCAAATATGGTGAGTGAACTTATCCCATACTATTCTATGCCACATGTTATCCACACCTACAGTGACCAATCGATCTCTTCCTTATGGTTGCATCATTACTAAGATACTAAGACATTTTCGTGTCCCTTTCACGGAGCTTGTTTATATTGAAACTAGAAAGCTAGGTCGAGAGATTATGTCTGGGATTGGGTTTCATAAGCAATGTGGAGAATAGGTTAAGACTCAATCTGCTAGGAATGAGGATACTTTGTTAACTCCTACAGATGATCAGATGCTCAACGATATCTTTCAGAGGATCAGTTACTTGACTTTAGACTAGGGGCTAGACCTCGAGCACCTCGCAGAGCAGTAGTAGCATAATTCTCGAATAAAGAGGCAACAGAGCCTAGTGAGCCCGATGTTCCAGAGGCTCATTTCGCTTTTGAGAACTTGATGCAACAGTTGCTTGGAGAGGTTCAGAGTATTTTTGAGCATCAGTAACAACTCTAGTCTCAATTTGAGTTATTTCAGCATCAGCAATAATAGATTTTGGATGATCAGTAGCGCATTCTCTTTGCACTTGGTTTCCTTCCACCTATGTCATCATCTGAGCCGCCTCAGTAGTTTCCCTCTAGTCTCAATTTTAGTTCTGCCTTTTTTATTTTTGCACATACATTGCTACACTCATTTTGTGTTTTGGATCATGTTTTCATCATTTTGTTATACTTACTCTAATTAGTTGACATTTGATTGCTTGGATATTTTATATTTTTGATAATTTTGATGCTTGAATAGTTGGAAATGTTGAAATGAAATGTGATTGCTTGGTTATTGAAGATGGGATGATTTGAGATTATTTTGGAAGTGTTATTAACATCTTTTTGTATTTAAAGGTATGCTTATAGTTAGGGGGAGGTTCTACCGAAATTTCAACTAAAAAACATAGGTAACACTTATATACTTCTGTTATGTTCTTTTTTTTTTATGATGAAAGAGGAGATATTTGTGAGAAGTTTTTGTTCTTAATGAATTGATTAACTTAGGGGAAGTTTTTATTCAGGGGGAGTTAGTGTGTAACATTTTTTTTAATACTTGATTAGTTTGTCATCATAAAAAAGGAGAAGATTGTTAAAATATGTGTTTCTATAATGATGATGATTTTGATGATAACAAACATGTCTTAAAATTGATTAAGTTTGAAGAAGGTAAAATCTTAAAGCCGTACAATGAATTGAGCAAAAGAATAAAATCAAATGGATTCTTGGCACAATGTTTTTCTTAAAACAATTTTTTTTATTCTGGAAGAAATTGACTAACTGATATCCTCAAAACAACTAACTATTATCTTGCAAAATGGATGATGAGTTTTTGGACAATAACAGCAAATCGATTAGAAGAAAATGGCTAATCGACATTGAACAGAATTGAAAGTTTACTCTGTGGACATTAACGGTAAATCGACTTGTAAAAAATGATATGCCAACATCTTCGTGTAGGTCTCTAGACATTAACAACACACCGACATCATAAAGACGATGATCCGATAATTTGAAACTTTGGCACAATAGTAACTTGCTCAAGTTAAAACGGCAGTCCGTTATAGTCTTAATGGTGATTTGACTTTAGACAGAAAGTCAATAACGACTAATTTTCAGCTCCTACTATAAAATGGCTCAATCAAATTCAATCTTAATAAGATCCAACAGCTATCATTAAGCTTGCTACTGAGTACACAATCATTATTGAGCTTTAAACTTATTTTTATTTCATTGATTCACACTTTGAGCTTCTATTGGTAACCATATACATTGTGTGAGAGATAATTTATTTGTAATCCTTATTTTTGAGTGATTGCAAGCATTGGGATACACTTTGGTTAAGAAATTGAGGATAATCTCTTGTTGTCAAGGTCCATTAACACTTTTAAAGTCAATTGTAAGAATTGTTGAAACCTTGGAGGCTCGCTTAGTGAAACCCTCAAGCTCAGTGAGCTTGGAGGCGTGGACATAGGCACGGTTGGCTGAACCACCTAAAAGTCGTGTGTTTGCTCTTCTTACCCTATATCTTTATTATTCACTACATATTAATTTATTTATTTTTGTATTTGGTTAGTCTTTTTTATTTATTTTAAGTTTTAGTTCTTAAATTTGTTTAATACCCAATTCACCCCCCTCTTAGATAGCCTAATTAGTATTTCACTATTGCGGCCATAATGACAAGCATATTTATAGTTAAATAATTGTGTGGATGCTAGGTTTTAGACATTGCAACCAAATCAATCCACAACTGGCAATAGAAAGCTTATAGTGTTTGTTTTTTACATGCACAAGTAATGGAAAAAGAGTTTTCAATCCGACACAGCTACGTCACTACGTGTTACAAAAATCTCGTGCTACTATTGACATTAAACTTTCGTTTTATGTTAGTATTGGCATACTATAAGATTATAAAATATTTTGCATTACAAGTGCTAGTTATAATATAATACTCATTTAAGTGTATACTTGGCGGAGTCGATAGTTGGAACTATTCACTAGCAGATCTACAATTAAGACAACACGAGCTGTTGCCAGGTCAAGTGAAGAAAAAATTATTAAACTTCCTTATATTTTTATTAATTTTTAAAAGGATTAACTTTTTATTTCATTTTTATATATGTCCCTAATTTAGTTACCCTTATATTTTACTGAGTTTCAAGTATGTCCCTATTTCAATAAATTATATTTTCCAATTGAAATTAATGAGTTATTTTATAAAATGCTTGAAGTTTATTTTTCTTGACTAGATTGAAAACATTAGGGGTCTAAACTTTTATTATAGCTTCAATTTGATTTTAAAAATTTAAGTTGAAAAAAGTTTATAAATGTAATAGAACATCGTTTGTATTTTTAAAAGTGCAAAACAAAATACCATATAGTAACAATTATTAACAACTTTATAAATTTATATGTGAATTTTGTGATTTTGTTTATTTATTACATGTAATGAGTTTTTGTTGCTTCAAAATGTTAATTGATTTATGATTTCTTATATACTTACTCATTATTATAGGTCGCAATGTCACATTTTGTATTTGCAAAATAGTGTATTTATATTTCAATTGTGTTATGTTTTGAACTGTTTTGTTATAATTACTTGTCTTTGAAGAACATTTTTTTCGTCCCCATGATTTCATGTTCTTCTTTCAACTTATTATTGTTCATTATTAGTTGAAAGTTTTAAATTTGCAATTTAGTGTGGGTAATGTACAGCCCTAGGTCTGCTCACAATGAACATTCCCGCTAATGGCAATCGTAATGTGGTTTGGTCATTAACCCCAGGTTCACACACGTACCCATTTCAGTCCACAAACATCCAATCATACACCAATCCAAGCGACCGTTAATGAAGTTCTATTATTTTTTCTAGTTTGGTTCGTTCAGAAGTCATGATAATACCTAGAGGTATTTCATTATTTGAAGGCGGGTGCATTATCATCATCCTTATAGTAATAACATTAGTAATTATAGTAATAGATGCATAAGTCATACTAATAATATTATTACTAGTACTAAAACTATAGTTATTCTTCGGTTATACAAAAGTTTTTTACACCTTATATTAATTATTGTTTTCACGATAACTATTACCTTAACATTAAATTGTTATTACCTATGTGGTAATTTCATTATTTTTAGTTTCATATGAAATATTTCATAGATGATAATTATTTCCCTATAACAACTGTAACTATTATAATAATAAAAGATTACAATTCAATGTTTAACTATAAATGCTAATATTAATTCCTGTTATTATTATTATTAAAATTCATTACTATTTTCTTCATCATCATCACCATCTATAATAGTATTATTGCCAATAACACTTTTTGGTCATGTAAATAATAATAACAACAACAACAACAACAACAAAATATAAGGATAAAACATAATGTAAAAAATTTAGGCGGGGGTAATATATTAATAGGTATATCACCAACCGTTCAATTTAGCAATTGATAATTTAACTTACAGAGATTAAATACAGCTACCATTAAGAATGAATTCAACAACTCTATCTTACCTTTGAATTAAAAAAAAAAAATGACATGACAAATTTGACTACCACTCTTTACATGACATATATCAATGTAAACCATGCATAAATCATAAGCTTTGTATGAAAACCTTAAAATCTGTATCCACCAAAAGAGATGGAATAACAAGGTGTAATAATTGTATCCAAACTAGGCTCCATTTTTTATTGGGATTATGTGCCCTTTAAAGCTTATTGATTAATTTATTTTCTGATTAATAAAATATTTGAGACATTTTCAGATATTTTAATTGCATAAATATTTTAAATAAGGTCCGTTTAATCATATTATATGTATTTTATGTGATCTTCATATGGATTCACAAAAGACATAAATACAAGTTATCTTATGATTAAATAAATTGAGTTCGTAGTTGATAAATAGAGTTGGGCGCTCTATTTATGTTTAGATTATAATAAATTCATTGAATAATTTGTCTCAATCATATATGAATTTATTGATGTGGTTTGAATACATTAAACTAGATCACATATGAGATTTAATTAATTTTTAAAATGATTGTCAGACTTATTAAATCTCATGGGCATTGGTTTTATTGCAATCTTAATCTTTAGTTAATTATAATTTCATGTTTGTGATTGTCATTTGATTTGAGTTACTAATAGGCGTGACATACATTTGTACTCAAGATTATTCGGTATCTTGGTGGAAGCAATTATGAGTAGTAAGATTATAGATTAACAATATAGAATTTGTACAACACATCTCTTGATGGGTTTTTTATACCTGATCATAGAATTCTCTAACCAAAGTGTGTCAACATAATTAGTATATTGAAAATAATCATTAGAGAAAACCAGTAAGTGTTGAGAAATAAGATGTAATTAAATTGATTGAACAGTTGAGATATCGATTTAATTAGCGATGTGGTACAAAGGATTATTCAGTAAAGAAATCAATGTGGCATGAGTCGAATTATTATTTGAGACCACTATCTTATATAGCATACAATTATGGAGGCAGTTCTAATCTTTTAGTAGAGTAGATTTGGAATAAATAATTGGGCTAATTTAATTACAGACCTAATTGTTGATTTTATAATATTGATTTTGATGATAACAAAACTTATATATTCTTGATTAAAATGTTGGGGCTATTAAAATGAATTTCTTAGAGCCATAGACATGTTTAAAGAAAGCTTAATGGTTGTTAACTTGAGTTGGAAAACCTTTTTCTAAAAGTTGCCAAAAATATAGATTCTGAAAATTAACGGTGAATCGTTTATTGGAAAACGGTAAACCGATAATTTACAGAGAAAAAACTGTCTTTGTAATCCTGCATCGTTTATCTGAGAAGATTCTAAAAATTAATGGTGAACCGTTTATTTGAAAACGACTAACCAATAATTTACAGAAAGGAGAAAGTTTTTTAACCTTGAGCCATTTAGCAAAAACAGAAAGCCAAGTTTATTTTGCAGGTCTCTGGAAGCAAACGACGATCCAATAACTTTAAATGGTAATCCGTTTATTCAAAATCTAACCATAACGGCTATTTGGACAAGTCAAAACGGTTAACCGATAGAAGTAAACGGTGATCCGATTATTCTCAGAAAGTCAACAACGGCTAGTTTTCAGCTCCAACTATAAAATAGCTCAATCAAATTCAAATAAATAGAGATCTAATAATCATCTTTGAGCATGCTATTGAGAAAACAATCTTTTTTTAGCCTTAAACTTGTTTTATTTCATTGATTCAAAATTTGAGATTTCAATTGTAATCATATACATTGTGTGAGAAATTGATTCGTTTTAAAACTTTATTATTGAGTGATTGTAAGTGTTAGGATACACTTGGGTTAAGATATTGGGGATAATCTCTTGTTGTAAAGGTTCATTGAAACCTTTGAAGTCAATTGTAAGTGTTATGGAAGCTTGGAGGCTTGCTTAGTGGAATCCTCAAGCCCGGTGAGCTTGAAGGTGTAGACATACGCACGGTTGGTCGAGCCATGTAAAAATCTCGTGTTTGATCTCTCTTCTCTTATTTTTTTAATTTTGAGCATTGTTAAATTTATTACTTTTAATTTTATTAAGACATTAGTTTTAATTTTTGTGTGGTTTTATTTACTTAATTTTTAAAGAACCCAATTCACCCCCCTCTTGGGTAGCCTAGTTAGTATTTCAATAATTATTGTAGTCACTATTGTATATACCCATATAATCCCCGGGTTAGCTCATTTAATTGATTACGCCACTACTGGATTAATAAGAAAGATAATAGCTATTTGGGTTAAAAGCCTAAATATATTATTTAGTGGGAGACTCCATTTAATATGCTTGTGTGTAAGGGGTCTTGTGTTATTTTACAAGGTACGCCCCTATAAAAAGAACAAGTGTAACTACATTTTTGTTTTCTCTCTTATCCTTTTATTTAAGTCAAATTGGATTTAATAGAATAAAAAAAAGAGAAAAAAATAAAGAGCATAGGGTTTCTATTAAAGAGACATATAAATAGGCTTGTTTCTAAAAAAAAGAGATATATATGGTAGCTATAACATTTATATTAGAGACAAAGTTCTTTTTCTCTCTGATTTTGAGAGAAATTTTTTCTCTTGCTAGTTGCTTTTAGTAGCAATAAAGGCGCCCACATGTCAAGTGCATATCAAACTTGAGTCACAACCTAAAAGATCGTTGGTGAAGGATCGTAATCTAACAAGATTGGCAGTGACAGATTGTGATTTAGGAGCCTAATTACTTCTACAAAAAGGCAAAGGTATGATTTCTAGATTATGGTAATTTTATATATTATATGAGAAACGTGATCCTAACATTTCCACTACAAAATAATTTTTTTAAAACCAACATTTTATTTCTAGTGTACAATGGGGGAAATATAACATTTTTAGCTATAACTCCGCTTCATTTGGCACATATAAATGGAAGTTTTGTACCTTTGTAATGTTATTGACAATTGCATCCTGAAGCACATTTCATAATTGATGCCAATTTTTCACAGATACCTAATATGGTTACTAAAAGTGGGAATAACCGAACCAAAACAAAAAAAAATTTGGTTTGGTTCAAATTTTTAAAACAAAAAATCCGAATTTATAACTACTGAACCGAATGGTTCGGTTCGGTTTGGTTTTTAGATTAAAAATTATAAAATCTGAACCGAACCAAAATTAAGGTATTTTCATAATTTTACTGCAGCATATATATACACAAATTAGAAATTTTGTTGTTTGCAGTTTACATCACACAACCAAGAAAGATTCACGAACCACAACCCAAATCTAAACTCGTATATGCTTTTGGCTCGTTTGTGCCTTCTTCTTGCAACCGCCCTATTGTTATTATTCTTTCCATCACTCCTTAACCAGTCAGGTAGCTCACTTGCTCTTTTTTTTTTTTTTTAAATGAGTCTGTTTTTTTTCTTAAATACCTCCGTAATATTTTTTTTCTTAAAAAGATGTCCTATGTCTAAAAAATTGAAGCCTAAAGAGGATGAAAATCAATGTGCTTTATCTCGTGAAAAAGGTGTTGGTAATGCTAAGCTTGTTTCTATGGGTTTTAGTTAAAAAGCTTGTAGGAAGGCACTTGTAAAGATGATAATTAAAGACAAGTTGCCCTTTAAATTTGTGGAGGCTGAGGGAATTTTAGAATTTATGGCTACTAGTTATCTAAAGTTTGATGTAACGTCGTGAAGGACAATTACAAGGGATATTCCTCAATTATATGAGAGTGAGAAGAAGATGTTTAAAAGTATGTTCATTTCAAATCGTCAAAGGGTATGTATCACTACAGATACTTGCACTTCAATTCAAATGTGTAATTTTATGGTGATAATAGCCCATTTTATTGACAAAAAATGGGAATTGCATAAAAGAATACTTAGTTTTGTACCCATTTTTAATCATAAAGGAGAGGCCATTAGGAAGCTTATTGAGAAGTGTATAATTGATTGGGGTATTGAAAGTTTGTTCACGATTATTGTGGACAATGCAAGTGCTAATGAAAAAGCAATCAATTATTTGAAGAAGTTAAGAAATTGGAGTCAGGATTTGTTGGTTTTAAGTTGTTTATATATGCATGTGAGATATTCAGCACACATAATAAATTTAATTGTGAAGGATAGGTTGGATGCAGTGAAGACATCAATAGATAGTATTTGCAATGCAGTGAGATACGGTAGATCTTCCTTATCGAGGTTGCAAAAATTCAAAACTTGTATTCATGCAGAAAAAATCTCATATAATGGGTTTATGGTGTTAGATGTGCCGACTAGGTGGAATTCAAAATTTTTAATGTTGAGATCCCCGTTAAAATTTGAAAAAGTATTTGATAGATTAAAAGACGAAGATGGGAACTATGTTAATTGTTTCGGAGCTAATGGAAAGGATAAGAACAAGAATGAAAAATACAAGGTAAGGCCATCGATGGAAGATGATTGGGACAATGCAAGAAGGTTAGTCAAATTTCTATCAGTCTTTTATGATATGACCTTAAAATTTAGTAGTTCTAAATTTGTGATTGCAAATAGTTATTTAAATAAGATGTGGAAAGTTCAAATTCATTTGAAGTCTCCTGATGATAATGATGATATTTTGTTAAGTTATATGGTCAAACCTATGATAACAAAGTTTGCCAAATATTATGGTGATAATTTAGAGAAGGTCAACATGTTGTTGATTTTAGCAACAGTACTTGATCGTCATTGTAAAATGAACTTTGTTACATGGTGCTTTAGTAGTTTGTATGATACTAAGAAGGTTAAAGAGTTGTGTAATAGGCTTAAAGAGTTGTTGATGAAGCTTTATCAAAGTTACAATTCTGGTGATCCAAACAATGCTGCTAAAACTAGTTGCATGGTTTAAACTAATAGGATTAATGAGTGTGTTGGCTCTAGTTCTCTTAATCCTTTTGTACAATATAAAAGATGAAAGCAAGCATACAAGCTGGATACGGTGGGTGAAATAAGGTTGAAAGATACTTGTCAGATAAAACAGAGATGATGAATGACAACGTTGATATTTTAAATTGGTGGAGTTTGAATTGGCATAGGTATCCAATTTTGCCTCAAATTGCCAAAAATGTTTTGGTAATTCCAGTTTCCACCGTTGCTTTAAAGTCGGCATTAAACACTAGGGGTCGTTGACTCCTAAAAGAGTTGAGTCTTTGATTTGCACTTAAAATTGGCTTCGATCAACTCTTTTCGGAGATCGTATAATAGAGCCAACTCTTTTATGAACTTGTTGAAAAAGGTAATGACCTGATTTTATTGACTTTTGATAATTTATTTGTAATATTTAATATTATAAATAATAATTTTCATATATCTATTTTATTTTATTTGACTATCTTTTATTTTGTTTTATGTCATTGTTAGAATTTTTTTTTATGTTGTCATGGATTTATGTTATCAATTATATTAAGTTAATTTGGTGACGATGATGAATGATTCGGTAGTGGTAGTAGCATATTATGGTATATTTTGATGATAAAGTAGTAATTGATGAAATCATAGATTATACATACTCTGAATATATTATATAGGTATCGAAAATGAGGAAATTATTGTATAGAATTTGAAATAGAAAATGATCCGAAAAGTTGAATTGAAAACCAAACTATTAAGATGAACAAAAAAATCAATTGCTTAAATAAAAGCGTTAAGAAAATCAAAACTTATCCGAAACCAAAAACTGAAACCAAACCGAAACTGACCTATCAGTTTTGGTTCGGTTTTTATTTTCATAAAAACCAAAAAGGTTTTTTAAATTTCGAAGCCGAACTGATCTGAAACCAAAAATTTATCCCGAAACCGAACTGAACCGATGCCCACCCCTAATGGTTATTAGTAAATAAATTTAAACAATTTTTTCATCCATTATTCTTTGCCTCTAAGTGAGCAATTCGTTACTTATATAATGTTATCTCATGATACACCAAATATTATACATTATGGAATTACTACTCCATGATACAAGACCTTATGTCGGATTAAATTATCCCACATACAAAAATAGTACAAAGGCAACCACATGCATGGGGAAAAAAATTCATAATTGAAGGGTTGAGCATTTTCATGCTTAAATAGCCATGTGTTACTGTTATATTTTAACAAAAGTAAATAACATTAACTACTCTTGTAGCACACACATGGCAATGGGTACATGGTAATTAACTGATTTGGAAAGCTATTTAGTACGCGGAGAGTGGGGACAAATAATAAGCAATGTTATTATTATTGAACACTTGCACTGGGTACAATATTGTCATAGACCCGATCATGTAATCCAATCAACATTTTCATTACCTTCCTCTTTATATCTTAATTCCTCTTTCATCTTTATTAATCCCCCTGAATAATAATTCTATATTCCAAACGAAGAATGTCAACCACGATACATTGAGTGGATAATAGGGAAGAGTTGTCTTCCATTTTCGACGTTATCATGCACCGTCTTACCAATATCTTGCAATATATGTGACGCTTTACCTCTATTATTTTCAACAAAGCCATTTCACTTTGGGATAACCGAAGGTGAGTTTCATGGCTTTTTTCCATTTTATGCAATTTGCTTCAATTCATTTCCTCTTTCCATCGATGAATCTCATAGGTTCATGTAATATCCTTCTTGTTGGCGGTATTTTCCATTTTTTGTTTGTAATTTTTTCTGTATATGTATTCCTATCTAGAAAATTTAGCAATTATTTTATCGTTTGGGGTTAAAAGGAGTTTTATATATTGGTCAACAAGAAAGGAACAGAAAAAATGGCTCTTTGGTTTTTATTATTGTTTCACTAGTCAGTGTTTTGTTAACCCAATTTGTTCACTTCATCAGTCAGTGTTTTGTTCACCTAATTTGTTTAACACGTACAGAATGCATCCATAAGTGAGGGATTTGGATATTGATAACAGCTTATAAACAAGCGATTTTCACTTTGCATTTATTGTACTTAAGTTATGTTCTTTATTGATGAGCTTTAGTTTTAAGAAACCAAAACGTGGCAGCTCTGTGCCTTTACATACAAGGTGTACAAACATGCGAATAAAACCAAGTTCTAGCAATGATAAACCTTGTGTGTGCATATCATCACGTTATTCATCTATATGCTTTAGCTGGCCCGTGCATGCAATTATAGCTGTGTATGCTTTTGTTACAACACTGTTGAAACCCCAGATGTAACAACACACAATTTTTTTTTTTTAGAGAATGTTAACTCCAAGAAAATTTAGAGATAATGTATAAAACAATAAACTGTTAAACTGAATGAAGAATGGGCATAAAGGGTTACTTTCCAAGAAACAATGACAGGCTCAAAAACTCACTTGAAATTTATTATGACATGTGCATTCTTTATAGCAACTTATATTTGTCTCCAACATCAACATGTAGAGTAAAAAACATGGTGTAACATAACTCAAGACCAAAGATAATACAAATACTAAAATTTGAAAGTTATCATGTCATTTAATGTGAAAAGATCACACAAAATATATATATATATTTTTAAATCTACCCCCAAACCTATTATAGTCATGAAATTATGTATGCAGAACGGTGAAAATGACATAGAAAAACTAATTGGTAAAAGAAGTTAGAAAGATTACACTTAAAATGACTGTCAAAGCTTAAAAGAAATGTCTTGATTTTTTTTTTTAATAAGAAGATGCGTTTCTAGAGTCAGTATACTTCATATTCAGCCATCTTAGACTAAAACATTTAGCCATAGTTAGTTTCTATAACAAAAATCAATAAAAACTACACAAATATTGAGATATTACAGTTGTCAACTATTCCCTCCCCCCAACCAGAACGAAACATTGTCCTGAATATTTAAAAGAAAATAGGGTTTAGAAGACATCACTTGAGTGCTGTATCACAGAAGAAAATATTTACAAGTGGAGAATTAAATCTAATTTGCACTTCTCACTACGGCTATTGTTACTATTATTAGTTGGCCATTCCAACACAAGGGTCCTGGAATCTGGCTCTGGTCTATAAGCTTATAATAGATCAAGTAACTCGTTAGTAGTATGAGCACAAACAAAAATTTTTTTTGCTATGAAAAGGATGAAATGGGTTTTTATTGCATGGTTAAGAAATGTGATAAAGCAATCATAAAAGTTATTGACATTTAACAAACTAATGAATTTCTGATGAATGTTCAAATGGGCCCAAGATGCTAATGTGATTAGTGCCTCCAGAGTTGCAAGATCTCCTTATCGGAAAATAAAAACATCAGCATAATTTAGCATTTCAATTATTCTCTCTTGCATACCCGAGACGACTAACTCTTCTCCAGTTGGTGAGTCAGTCACACAGCCAAACGATTTTAGGCTTCTTGGGATGATGCCTAACACTTGGCTCCCTCTAAAATAAGCAGCTTCTGAGACCAGTTTTGATAACCCTCGATCACCTCCTCCATATACCAAATGTAAATTTCTTTCGGCTATGCTTCGACCAAGATCTATGACTGCCTCAATGAACTCTTTATGTTTGCCATATTTAAATCTAGAGAGCACACAAATGTTCTTGAATTATTTATTATGAGTCGCTGCCATTGGGATGCTTCTAAAAAATAATTTGTGAGTCTAAAAAAAAAGATCATATATCAAGGATCTTGGTGACAATGGTTCACAGCTGTAGATGAGGTAGCATGTCTGTGTCAATTAACACGTAAAACACATGGCTCAAGAATAAAAAAGAAAATAGTAAAAAGAAAAAGAACACAATTATTAAAGACAAAAATGCAATTGATAAAACAATAGTGAAATAAAACAACAATAAAATAAAACAACAATAAAAGGATATTTACAGGTAATGTGATTGTGGTTCACTTCTTCCTCTGGTTTTATGTCCAGAAATGGGTTGAATGCCTTTTATGGGTCAAGGATAAGCTTCCCATTCAGTTTTCTTATAAACTGGCAAACAGAGTCGTTTATAATCAAATTCCCGAGACTATATCGAACACGCTCTTTCTAAAATAATGGCCATAACTGAAGAATTACTCTTTGTACGTATCCACTGGGATGCGTTTCAAGAGACAAAAGGAAATCATTCAATAACTCTTTATTCAAGCCATCCCTAATGAATTGAATCTTATCTTCCTTGTTATCAGACATCATTCCTAAAGAATAAGGATTTTTATCGCATTTTATCCTAGCATACTTATGACAATCAACATGAAGTTTTTAAGCTCTTCTTTTTCTTGAGTAATTTCCTTTACCACAACCAGGCATGTATACAATAAATTTAGGAGACAACTCACCTGCCAAACGTACTTTGGCCTTGATTAACCAACGGATGTCAGCAGAGACATTATTTCTCATAAGCAATTGCATGCGTTCGGACCGAGCTTTATAGATTATAGGGAGGGCATTCTAAGGAAGTGAAGGAAATTGATTGTGAAGCTTTGCTAGAATCGCGTTTCTGTACATACCTTCTTCTCAAAATATCAATTATTATAGGAAACTCGGGTAACCGCCTTTGATTGTCACGGAGTACCGTTATCTACCACTTAACCGGGGTAACAACCTAAAGAACACAAAAAAGAAAAGAAAATAAAATAAATAATTTCACAATCATCCTCTTATTGAATTTACCTTAAGTTCTATTTGGGTGTCATTGATACCTCCCTCAATTTCTTTGAGTTGTCTTTCTTGATTCTCAACATGGAATACCAATTATGGAGGTTGTAGCTCCCAAATACAATGTGTTTTATAAAATCGTATCTGGCTTCTCAGATGAGATTATACACGTTGAAGTTGTCTGAGAAGATTCAAGAAGATTGTCTAGTTGAGGTACACATGATTAGAAGTGATAAAAGAAAATTAAATGATTAAATAAACACACTTTTACAAAAATTTAAATCACAGAAAAGAAGAAAGAATAAAGAAAAAAAATCTAAGTTCCAGTTAGGCAAGTCACTCAAATCGATTTCGGTGTCCTCTCCATGTGGTTGGTACTCTAGATAATCTTTGACCATTAACTTTAAAATTTACACCGTTTTTTGGATCCTTAATTTCAATTGCTCCATATGGAAAAAAAAGTGTGGACTATAAAGGGACTAGTCCATCGAGAGTGTAACTTACCTAAAAATAGGTGCGAGCGAGAATTTAATAAAAGCACTTTCTAACCTGGGGTGAAAGATTTTCTCATAATTTACTTTTCATGAAAGACTTTCATTCGCTGCTTGTAAATCTTGGCATTTTCGTATGCATCATTACGAATTTCTTCGAGTTTTGCCAGTTGTAATCTTCTTTCTAAGCTAGCTTGCTGTATGTCAAAGCTTAATTTCTTGATGGCCTAGTATGCACGATGCTCGAGTTCCACAGGTAGGTGACAAGCTTTTCCATATACTAGCCTATAGGGTGACATCCCAATCATGGTCTTGAAAGTCATTCTATATGCCCATAATGCATCATCTAATCTTAATAACCAATCTTTTCTGTCTGGTCTCATCGTTTTTTCTAATATGTGCTTTATTTCTCGATTAGAGATCTCAACTTGGCCACTGGTTTGCGGATGATATGGGGTCGCCACTTTATGAGTAATAGAATACTTTGTCAAAAGAGCTTTGAATAATTTGTTACAAAAGTGGGCTCTACCATCACTGATTATTGCGCGAGGGAATCCAAAGTGTGAAACAATGTTGCTTTTCAAAAATATGATCACCACCTTGTGATCATCGGTTCTACATGGAACTGCTTCTACCCATTTTGATACGTAGTCAACAGCGACCAATATGTATTGGTCATCAAAAGAAGGAGGAAAGGGTCTCATGAAGTCAATACCCCATACATAAAAAATCTCAACCACAAAAATTGGGTTTAATGACATCATGTTCCTTCGTGTAATGCTCCCCATTCGTTGACACCTATCACATGAAGAGCAAAAAATGTAAACATCTTGAAATAGAGTTGGCCAATAGAAACCACATTGTAAAATTTTAGTAGCTGTTTTCTTAGCGTTAAAATGGCCTCTACAAGCTTGTTCATGGCAGAATGAAAAGATATTTCGAAATTTACTTTCTAGAACACATCATCTGACAATTTGATTTGCACAATACTTGAACAGATAAGGGTCATCCCAAAAGACATTCTTTATTTCCGCAAAAAATTTGGCCTTGTCCTGTTTAGTCCAATGCTTCGAAACTTTACCAGTAATAAGATAGTTAACTATATCAGCATACCATGGTAACACTTCTACATTCATCAATTGTTCATCTGGAAATGATTCATTCAATGGTAATGGTTCTGTAATTGTATCAAAATTGAGACGAGAGAGATGTGGTCTGCCACAATATTTTCTATGCCTTTCGATTTCAAAGTCAAATTCCTGCAAAAGTAACAACCAACGAATTAGTCTAGCTTTTATATCTTTGTTTGTAAAAAGATATTTAAGAGCAGCATAATCTGTGAAAATAATAATTTTACAACTAATGAGATGAGATCGAAATTTCTCTAATGCAAACACTACTGCTAGTATTTCTTTTTCAGTGGTTGAATAGTTAAACTGTGCATCATTCAATGTCATACTAGCATAGTAAATGACATGGGAAATTCGATCAACTATTTGCCCTAATACTGCTCCTACTGCATAATCAGATGCATCACACATAAGGTCAAATGGTAAGTTCCAGTTTGGAGGCTGAATGATGGGTGATTATGTCAACAACTGCTTTAGTTTCTCAAATGCCACAAGACATGAATCATCAAAGACAAAATGTAAATCCTTAGCAAGTAAATTGCATAAAGGTCTAGAAACTTTGTTAAAATCTTTAATGAAACGTCTATGAAAACCTGTATGCCCGAGGAAAGATCTAACTAATCTGACTGTTTTATGTGGAGGAAGATTGAAAATGAGATCCACCTTGGCTTTATCAACCTCAATACCTTTGCTCGAAATGATGTGATCGAGAACAATACCTTGTTTTACCATAAAATGGCACTTCTCCCAATTTAAGACCAAATTCTTCTATATGCATCTCTGTATAACTAATGTTAGATGATGTAAACATTGATCAAATGAATCACCAAAAATAGAAAAATCATCCATAAAAACTTCAAGAAATCATTCAACCATATCAAAAAAAATACTTAACATGCATCATTGAAATGTAGCAGGTGCATTACATAATCCAAATGGCATTCTTCTATATGCAAAAGTGTCAAAAGGACGAGTAAAAGTGGTTTTCTCTTGATCTTTTGGTGGTATGAGAATCTGATTATATCCTAAGTAACCATCTAGAAAGTAATAGAATTCATGACCTGCTAATCTATTAAGCATTTGATCGATAAATGGTAAAGGAAAATGGTCTTTACATGTGACAGAATTCAACTTTCTATAATCAATACATACGCGTCATCTTGTAGTCACTCTAGTGGGTATTATTTCATTTTCAGCATTGATAACTACTGTGACTCCTAACTTTTTAAGGACAACTTGCACAAGACTGACCTATGAACTATCAGAAATGGGGTAAATGATACCTGCATCTAATAGTTTAAGGACTTCAATTCTAACAACTTCTTTCATGTTAGGGTTCAACTGACGTTGCATTTCCTTAGTAGGTTTAGCATTTTCATCAAGATGAATGTAATGCATACAATCCACTAGGTTTATACATTTTATGTCGGCTATGGTCTATCATAATGCTCCTTTGTGAACTTTTAAAGCTTCTAACAACTTACCTTTTTGTTCATCATTTAGGGATAATGAAATGATTACTGACAGAGTATTTTCATCTTCCAAAAACGCATATTCCAAAGTGTCAGGTAATGGTTTGAGCTCGAGTTTTGGTGGTGATTCTGATGATGGACTCAGTTTCTTCTCTGATGGTGCTAGTTGTTCCACTCTTGACTTTCATTTGTTAGTGTCTATGGATGGTGTTAAATCAAGTAAGGCGTTAACCTCATCTACTGATCTGTCAATATCAAAATCCAAACCAAAGTAAGTTAAACATGTTTGTAAAGGGTCATCACTAAGTTTTGAACGAAAAGTATTATCAATTAATTCTTCTATTAAATCCACAATAACAATTCCATCATTTGCATTGTAAGGTTGTTTGGCAATGTTGAAGATATTTAGCTCCATCGTCATATTGCCAAACGACAACTGCATATTTTCAGTCCTGCATTGAATGTGAGCATCGGCAATTGTAAGAAAGGTCGTCCTAGGATTATGGGGATGTGCTTCCTTGAATCCTAAACTGGTTAAGTGTCAATTACAATGAAATCAACAGGAAAATAAAACTTATCTACCTGTATAAGCACGTCCTCCATAATACCACGAGGCTTTTTTATGGACCGATCTGCAAGCTGTAGCACCACTAGAGTTGGGTGTAATTCTCCTAGTCTAAGTTTCACAAATACTGAGTAAGGGAACAGATTTACACTAACTCCTAAGTCCAATAAAGCATTCTCAATTGTGTGGTTCCCTATACTATATGAGATAGTGGGGGAGCCTGAGTCTTTGTATTTTAGAAGAATTTTATGTTGGAGTATAGAGCTCACGTTTTCTGTTAAAAAGGCCTTCTTTTGAATATGAATGTTTCTCTTTTTAGTACAAAGGTCTTTAAGAAACTTGGCATAAGATGGCACTTGTTTTATAGCCTCAAGCAAAGGGATATTAACACTTACCTATTTAAAAATTTTAAAAATCTCACTTGTGGCTTTTTCCTTCTTTGCTTTAGCTAACTTTTGGGGAAATTGAGCTTTGGGGACGTATTCTCTTGGGTTGGTTTCATCTTTCTCCTCTGATAATGAGTCTTCTACATTTACAGGTAGAATTTGAGTTATTTTTATCACCGACATCTCCACTTTGTTGTCGACTTCTTTTTCTTTTCGCAAGGTCATGACGGCTTTGACCTCCCCATGTTGCTGAAGTGAACTGGTACTTGCTTCACGCACTCCTTTAGGATTAAGCACTGGTTGACTTGGGAATTTGCCTTTCTCAACAGTCATTACCAAGGTTTGAACTGAAGAAGTAAGTTGTCCCACCATTTTTTTTAAGTTTGAAACTGATTGGGTTTATGAATTGGAAATAAACTGATTGGGTATTTTCCCACAATTGGGTCTAAATGGTGGTTGAGAGACTTGAGGATTTTGAGGAATTAGTTGCATTAGTGGAGCTGGAGCTGGTGGTCCATTCTGTTGGAATCCTTGAGACCATGAAAAATTGGGATGGTCTCTCCATCCAGGATTATATGTGTTGGAGTAAGGGTTGTAGTTTGATGGCTTTCTCATTACACCTATGGCATTGACTTAATTTGGGTATGAGTCCTGGTCGTGTGACTCAGTCAATTTAGTAACTATTAATGATGTTATTTGTCGGGAAAGACCTTCAACTATCTCTTTGACTTCTTTAATTTCTGAATTTAACTCGCTAAACTGAACCTTATTCACTTCTTTAACTCTTCTAGTAGTCCTAAGTGAACGACTCCGTTTTTGGGAATTATCCGCTTGTCGCTAGAAGAAATCCCAATTCTCTGATGCACTCACTTTTTGACATTAACTCTCCTCCACTTGTTACCATTAGACATTCTTGCACATGCGGCAATAGTCCATCCAAAAAGTATTGTCATTGGTGCCATTTCTCGTGCCCATGATGTGGACACTTTAGAAGTAGCCCATTGAATCGCTCTCATACTTCAAAAAACTGCTTGTCTTTTCTTTGGGTAAACTCTGAAATTTCCCTGCGAATAACTTTGGTTTTATATACTGGGAAGTATTTATTCAAAAATTTTGTTACCATTTATTCCCATGATGTAATGTTATTAGCAGGCAATGCATTGAACCATGAATAAGCTCTATCCTTTAAAGAAAATAGAAATAATCTAAGTTTAACATCATCATCTGAAAAATTTTCATATTTAAAAGTTTGACATATAGCATGGAAATCATTCAAGTGATTATATGGAAAATTTATTTTACAAATTAAAATAACTTACCTCCCCAGCAACGGCGCCAAAAACTTGTTGTGTAAATTTTGTCTAACTCGGAAGCGCACGAATCTATTGTAAAGTAGATCAACGGTGACAAGTGTCGATCCCACGAGGAGGTGGATTTTAATTGCTTGTAGAATTAATTTTCTAAGTGGGTGATTAGATTTATAATGAAAATGACGTAGGCTATCTATTAATTTAAATTAAGCGGCATGAATAAACTATTAAAATAAAGTGCTTTGATCTTCGGATCTGTACTCAACATGCACTATCAGCTTAACATTCATTATTAGTATCAATTAAATCATGAAGGGAGATTTTTCACTCCTCATGAACCTCACTCTAATAGATATAGTGTTAAGTGCTTCCTGTGCCAAATAGTAATAACCTTGTCCAGGGAGATGGTTACACCAGCTGATATCTAGATAAGATTATTACTATCTGTCTACGAAAAGTCAAAACATCCACATAAATTAGAAGGGAAGAAAAAGTAAATTTATCAAATTAAGCCCATGGAGCATGTTTAGACTTCATCTTCAACCCAAGCTTGAAAGAAAATTAGCTACTTATAATTGAACTAAGGGTAAAATAAAAATTTTATTAAAATACGTAGAAAATACAAGATGGAGATAGAATTATAGAAAATGGAACTCAAAAATGGATTCAGAGATGTCAAATTAGGGGGGGAGCCCCCCTTTTATAGATACAATAAGTAAATCATAACCATCGGATTAAAACAATTTGGATACTCAGGATTACGCCATGTGGCAAGTTCTTATTGGATGGAACACATCATCATGGCTGTCATTCCGTGTATATGTACGCACTGTACGCACATTTTTTCAGTCCACTAACATACTGCCACGTCACTAGTCAACGCCACATCAGCATTTTACTCCAATAGGATTATGACACATCATCGGTCAACGCCACATCATCAGTCAATGCCACATCATTCGTCCAATCAAATGCTGCCATGTCATTATACAGTACAAGTGGACAGTGCTGTGAATAGTATCGTGTACAGTACCGTATATGTGAACAGTACCTTTTTATCTTTTTAAGCTCCTCATATAGTTTTCGATTGTCCTGACTTTAAAATTTCTGTTCATTTTTCTATCTAATCTCTTGTTCATTGTGAACTGACCATGATGTCCTTTAGAATACATAGAATACTTAATTAAAATAAAACATATATAATTAAATCACAAGGGACTTTAAAACATAAAAGTAGGGATGTTAGTGAGATTTGGAGTATAAAATGATTATTTTCTCCATTATAAATACACACTTTCTAGCACTCAAAAGTAGGCCTTTAATCATGAGTGAATCAAAGTTGAACGTTAGGAAATCCAATATACTCCATAAAAAGGAAATCATGGTAATATAGATAGGATTAGCAATTTACCATATTCGATTCTATGTCATATTTTGTCGTATCTACCCAAAAAATATGTCATGGCAACATCTCTTTTAGGTCGAAGGTGGAAGCTAATTTAGACCTCACTTTAGTGTCTTTCATTCGACGATAGGCTATACCTAAGGCCTCTTAGTGTGGCTAATATTCCAGTGCTTGAGTTTGCAGACTTTGTACAAATAATGCTTTTTCACACTCACCTCGACAATATCGATAAGTTTTTTTTCCATTGTTTAAGAGAAATTAATTTGTCTTGTTTTAACTTTTGGGGCTCCTCAACATTTATGCATTATGCTCGCAAGATTAATCTGTATCTTGCTCAGAATAATGGCATTGAGTTACCTGAAGCAATCTATACATCCACCACCGTTGAAGTTCTTAAACTTCATTCAGATTTTATGATGAAAGTTCCTACTGTTGGAGCTTGTTTTTCAAGTGTGTAGGTCTTTAATCTACAGTTGCAAAACCCTGAAAACAATAAAACTGAAAAGCTCTTTTGCAGCTATCCTGTGTTAGACGAGTTGTCGATATAGGCTTATTTGAATGATGATAGACCTATAACAAATTTTGTCATTTCATCCACTACACTGAAGTGGTGCACTTTCTAAGTAGTAATGAGGGATAATTTATTTACAAAAACGGACTACACAATTATAATTACAGCTCCAAACCTTCAATGTCTATATATTATTTTTGACATCTTAGGATAATATCTGGTGCATGAACTGTATTCACTGAAGGAAGTAATATTAGATATTTTCTATGAGGAATGAGCAGAGGTTGATCCTTGCCGTGCAATACAATTGCTTACAGGCCTCAATAAAATGAAGTTTCTTTCCATGTCTGATGGTGTAATTTCTGTAAGTAGTGTCATATTTATCATGAGATTCTCCATTATTTTTCCATTCTACTAGTTTTCTCATTAATGTACCAGTGATGACAAGCTGTTAAAACATTATGTTCATTTTATAGTGTCCCCCACTGCACTAAAGTCAAATGTAACAAGTTCGATTGTTGATTTATTTAATTCCAATATAAATAAGTGTTTTTGTTTGGACAGGCACTTGACTGTGCGCATGGGAATGTCTTTCCTTCATTTCTTGATTTGATGTATTTGGAACTAAGGGTTAGAGCAATTGGATGGTGAGTGCCTCTGTCATACTGAATAGTTCTCACATTTACAAAGTGTTGTCTTATACAAGGTCAGGATTTCATGAAGTTCGAGGGAAAATCATCTTCAAAATGTTGGTTCGAAGTAACTGAAGAACTAATTGGATGGATTGAAAGAGATATTGTGCCCAACTGTTTACTGCAGCACGTGAAGACAATTGAAATAAATGAAGTTGAGCGTGATGAAAAATGAACTACAACTATTAGAGTACTTGTTAAAGCACACTGCATTTTTGGAGACAATGATCATTAGGTGCAAGGACTCTATTTGAAAACCAAATTGCAAGAACCTTTGGTAGTCAATAAACCAATTACCTAGAACCTTTAACAGCTATAAAATTGAACTTGTGGAAAGCTTATATCTAAGGTGCGTTGCTAGTTAAAGTTTGACACAGACTGATCAAATCCAATTGAAATTTTGAAAAATAATAAAAGGAATGGATTGTCATTGCCAGATTGTAACTAAAAACTTTATGAAATATGATATTGTGTTGTTGTTGCTTTATGTGGAATGTGGTTTTCCCTTGCATTATATTGTTGGTTACTAATGTAGCTCGTTAAATATTTAAGGGTTGGATTAGTTGGATCATTACATGCATCTTTCAATTTAGCAGATATTTTTTCATGTTATATGAACCTACTTATAACTAGGGATAAGGTGAAAGTTTATTGGCCATTGTTTGCAAGATTACCTACGTGTAGAATATAAGGAAGTAGGCGAAAAAGACATATATTTGTGGCACAATTGGTGTGATTGTGAGTGTTGATGTGTCAAGAATGTTAAAAGGTTTTATTTTTGAGTTTTTGCTACCTCTTATTCCACCTATAATGGTGTTGTTTATAATTGCCTTTTGCAATCACATGATGATAAATAACAATGCCTAAACAGGATGTTCATTGTTTCCTTTCTTTGTATTTTTCTGTGTTAGTAATAAGAGCATGAGGGGCCTCAAAAGTTGTAAATGTATTATACCCTGTCATTCCACATACATGTCGTAAAAAAGCTAACGACTCACGGTATTAATAATATTTTGTGTAATGGTGATATAATTAAAGTGGAAATTATTGGGCGAAGTTTGTAGTTTACATAATTATGGAATTAAATAATTAATTATGATTGGTTACGCGATTGTTTTTCTTACTAGATATTGAAAAAAGGTTCAGTTCCGATATCTGACCAAATCAATCAGGTTGATAGTTGAAAGTCAACGTCACGACCTAATCTAGGAAGTTAAATTTGCTTATGTCGATAAAACCTGATTATTATAACCAATTGGTCTTGTCCCAAAACACTTCATTAAGCTCATTATCATTGGGAGAACACATCTGAATCAATGAAAAAATTAGCCTTAAAAAAAAGAGACTAAACACAACCATTAGGAAATAAAAAACAATCGATTTATTTGCAATAAACTCTTGTCTCATTATTTTTTTAATCCATGTGACAATTCTTTGATGTTAAAATCTATGGATCAAGTCCTGTCGCAATTAAAGTAGATAAATAAAGAAGAAATAAGGAAAATACCCAAAGTGTGGATTAATCTTTACAAGAAGAAATTAATATCTATATCACAGATTATATGTTGACATTTATGAACCAAAGGCCTCTGTCATTTTAAAGGAATTATAAGGATGATTTCAAAATTAAACAACAATGCTGGTAAGGGGGAACCATGGGCCATTCTCTACCTCTTAGAAGTATCCAATGGTAATTTCTTGTAAACAACAAGATAGATTTAATAATGAATATCATTTTTTAAAAAAGAAATTGATATTTAATACTAGTTCACTATTCATAATAGTTTATACATGGCCATAAACGCATGACGTGATACAAATTCAAAAGTGAAATGAATTTCCAACGGCAATAAGGAGATACTTTTCTCTCCAGAATGTTACAGTCCTTTTCACTAACTAAGTGGGTTCACTTTCGTTTCCAGGGGAGGGATAAAACTGACACTCGTGCATTATAATGAAGATTTAACAATTACATACGAAGCTGTGCATGTTTACAGTAATCAATCTAAAACTGCAAACACAAAGAAAACTGGGCGGACAACTTTCTTCCCAAGGTAGGTTGCTAACCGTTACAAGTTATAAATTTAACATAATTTTGTTTGATAGAAACAGCTAAAAAATTTATTTAATATCTTAAAATTGCCAACGTTCGGTGACTAGTTACTACCTATTTAATGGTGTGCACTGTACCCTGTGTAAATAGGATATACAATGGTAAAAGAACTTGAGTCGAATATGGTAATGAAACTATAAGTTAACTATACGAACATCATAGATGTTGTTTGTACCATTGTCAACTGAGAGAATTGAGGCATGGAAAACAGATTATAGTAGGTTTTAACTTTCTAGTTGGTTTATGCCTATTCAAACGGTCTTATGTAGGTATCTACTCATTTGTATAAAGACAGTGGTTGTAAATAAAAGTTCTTATAACTAATGAAAGGCCATGCACACATAATTTTTTTTTTATGTTATTGTTGTTGTTGCAGGCCAATAAATACACCATGTCCTTTGCTTCGGATTCAGAGAGTGAACGTGAGTTAGGATATGAAATCCTTGATGTCTTTAATAATGCAAGATACTCAGATTGTAAGGACAAATGGGTAAATGATGAAAGAGATCAACCAACAACAATTAATGGGAAAGCCAATCAGCAAACAGATGACCAATATCAACATTTTCAATCACACACAAATATACATGGCGAAAGAGGGATCGATTAAGGGGCTACAAATTTCAAAGGGATCAAATCTATGGATGTTATTGGCAAAGAGTTCGTATATGAGGCTGAGGCAAAATCATTTTTCACTGAATATGTCGAGGTGATGGGATTTAGGGCAAGAAGACACAACAAGAGATGGAATACAAAGGGTGTGTTAATTGGAAAGGTTTTGATGTGTAGCAAACAGGGGTTTCAGCATAAAAAGTTTTTAGGAAGAGATAACCCAAGGCAAGACGCCAGACCTATTACAAGGACAGGTTGCAAGGTAAAGTTTTGTATTGCTGTCAATGATGGGAAAAATGGATGGGTATATACTCATTTTAATGGCAAACATAACCACAACTTAATGCCTTCATATCATGCACACTATATCAGATCTCACTAAAGGCTAACGAATGTAAATTTAGCAGCCGCCTCTTCAGTAAACAAAGATAGGGTGCGACCATCACAAATACATGAATATATGGTCAAAATGTCTAGTGGGTATAGGGACGTTGGATATTTGATGAGGGATGTCCAAAATTGATTGGACTCTTAGAAACAGAGAGAACTTAAAGAATCTAACGCGAAGGCCTGTTTGTCATATCTAAAAGGGAAGAAGAGTGTTGATCATACATTCTATTATGACTTCACAATGAATGAGGACAACAAATTAAAGGATTTGTTTTGGTGTGATTTTGGAGCACGTGCAGTTTATACAGTATTTGGCGAAGTAATTGTGTTTAATATTACACATCGCATGAATGCCTATCGGAAGTCTTTTGTTGTACTATTGGGTATAGATCAACATTAAAGAACCATTGTTTTTTATTTTGCATTATTTTCGGATGAGATAGAGCACACTTACACTTGGTTATTATAGATTTTTTTTATCAACAATGGATGGGAAGTAGCCAAAGACAATTATTACTGATGGTGACAAGGTCATACGAAATGCTATGTCAAAGACGTTTCTACAAGCTCACCATATGCTTTGTTGTTGGCATCTTGGCTGAAATGCATAAGCCACTGTCAACAAGGAGTTCACATTAGATTTTCGTTAATGCATACTGCGACCATACACAGAAGAGCATTTGGAGCTTAAATGGAAGGAAATAGTTCAATGTCACAATGTTGAAAGCCATGATTGGGTTTTGAAGATGTACAAGGAAGGGCAAGTTTTTTGGTCGAATGAGAAATACAAAATGATCGGAAGGATTGAATGTGTATCTCAATCATTATATCAGCATCAAACTGAGGCTCATAGCATTTGTGAAGCAAATGGATAGGTTAATAGATAGGCAACGGGAGGTAAAAGGCAAAGATGATTTTGACAATACAGAAGGTTGGCTTATTCTAATTACGCACATGAAACCGTACGAGGCAGTGGTTGCCAATGTTTATACAAAAGTAATATTTCAACTAATAAGAGATCAAATACTGTAGGAAGGGATGCTTATAGCTGTCCAAGTGGCAAGTGATGAATGTTTAAAATTTTTTCGAGCGAAGAAGTGAAAACTTTCAGACAACAAATGGGGGATTCATATATAAGGGATATAGGATACAACATCGTGTGCCTGTCAGATGATGGAGACCCTTAGAATACCTTGTTCACATTTGTTTGCTGTAATGAAGATGGAAAATGTCAAAGCAATCCCATATTGTATGATATTATCTTGATGAACTAAAAAGGCCAAAGTTGGTGTTAGTTTGGAAGTGCAGGATACATGGAGGCAGAACATGAGTGTAAAGGCATGTATGGGCTCCCTCTATGCTGCTTGTCAAACCTTGCAGAAAGTTACTGCAGAAAGCAGTAAGGCTTATGACTTTGTAATAACAGAAATACATAAATTGTCAATACAGTTAGAGGCTATGTCATGTCAAAGTGCTAAAGAAAAAGAAATAAGAGATTTAGGAAGAATATGTCAGGTTCAAGACCTGATTGTTGTCTTAACAAAAAGATATATGGGAAGAAATAGAAAATGGGTCCTCTGCAACAGAGAAAATGCAAGCAATGTAGGAATGGAAGCCATACCGTGCTAAAATGCATGACAAATATAGAAAGACAAGGTAAAAATGTTGAGTTTACAACCTAGAGTAGTCAATGCATAGGTGAGAACATTGTATTGCTTTCAAGAAGACGTTCAACAATTATAAATATGGGAGAAAAACATAATAAAGTGGACGAATATGAGTAACCGTACTCACAACAACCTAACAACAGACATGTTGGTAGTTCAGATTCGTGGTACCAATAATATGGAATACGTACAGATATCGAATCCATAGAAGACACAATGATGCAGGGATTGATACCATAATATATTGTACCCAATGCTAGTGCATCAACGTTTGCAAGTAATTATGCCAATATATAGGGCTAGAATCAAATATAATAACAAAATCTGTACTTATTGTCGAAATCCAAGTATAGAACAATCTTCATTTCGCTTTACTTAAACTAAATGTTATTGCTTAAACATACAAACAATCTTTCACATCCAATGGGTTTGTAATGACTACCAAAATTAATGGTTTCAAATATAAGGTACTCAATGAAACTGCAATAGTTGATGGTATTGGACAATTGTATTATAAATTAGTAAATATCATATCACTTATGCCCGTATGCAAGTAATATTTTATTATATTGTAGGGGCTTGGCAAATATGATTGATGGTGGATTGCAGCGGATAAAACAGTTTTATAAGGAAGTTTTCCATAAACCCATATCGAACATATTGTAAGCAATGGCATCACAAAATTGTCTGACATTCTTCCCTGTGTTTTATAAATGTAATTGTTCTTGGTTGCTTTGTTCGGACATTTATAATTTTCTTTGATGCACAAATTATATTTTATATGATGATAGACTACCTTTTGGACTTTTGTATGCCGTTGGGAACTCATTTGATAATCTTGGTTACTTTATAATTAAGCAGCATCTTCAACCATCAAAAGCCTCTTTGATTATACATTTATTGAAGACATCAATCTTATAGTCCATAGTAAACACTTTCGTCCATAACTATAATATATTGAATTTAAATTTAACAATTAAATAACTAAATAAAACTAGGTCATATGTTCTTAATTTTATAAAATGAACAAATTGTTCGAACGTAATTCATAAATCACCTTTAATACAAACCTACACCAATATAAACGTTTGATAATTTCATCTACTTCATAAGCAACACTATATGAATCCATGTACTTGGTTAGTTATCCCCTTACTTATTAAAAATTTACCAATTCAAAACAAAACATCTACCTTTGTTGCCCATGACCTATTTTTTTAGATTTCAATCTACTAAGTTATTGCTGCTTTTTTATTTCTCCTTCTCATTCCATAGCAAATGCTTCTCTATTCATACGGTACATAATAGCGCTTTCCATGGCTCTTTATTTAACTAAGTTTCCTCGAAAGTGAACTAACTGCAATATGAGGCTTGATCGTTCTACATCAGAATCACACTGCATCTAAAACAACATAAATGTTAACTGGAATTTCTCATTGCTTAAGAGGCCACACGTCAATAAAAGAAATACTCGTAAATGATTCATGTAAGTACCTTTGATGGAGGTCATTGTCTATGATGTAGCCGCTTCATTAAGAGTCAAATATATAGTCCACAAACGATGGGATGGAGGTCTTTTAGCATTAATGGTGGATGTGAAACTTCACAACTCGAAAATGGAATACCACCACTGCAGAAAGTAGGCCTCTGACTATTGACAACCACATCAAAACATTTAAGCTGTAAAATAAAATCACAATCATTTATCCTGATCATGTACAAATTAAAGACAATGACAAATTTGTAATAGGTGCAAAAACATTTCTAGTAAAGGCTACAGTCACAATGTGAGGCACTTCCATCAAGAACAGGTTAGTTGTCATACAACTTGCCAATGAATCCCATATCTCAGCACGTAGCTCTAGAATAACAACAACTAGCAAGCATCAATGCCTGATCCTAATACATATGGGCACAATAATCTTTTTTACTACATGTACCTAATTTAACAATAATATAGCAGTCAATTTTTTTTACTAATTTTAAATAATATAAAAAAGTAGTTATCTTTACTATACCCTGTCACATGACTCCATTTGAATGCAACTTTGATCATTAGATGCTATATTGCACAACCACTTCTCCAAGAGAGGGTCATCACCCACCATAGTTTCTTGTAAGTGACGTTAATAATTAATTATTTCTAAGTAGCAAGTAATGACAAGGCTTGGTCAATACGAAACAAGCTATATATTTTCACAAGTTTCAATACATTCCCTAAAAAAACAAAACACAATAATAAGTCGTGCAGAGAAAATCTGTCTTTTGACCAAACTTAAATTATGTTCCTATTGAATGGTGAGCCACTGCTCAAGTACCGCATCAAGCACAGGCAAAAACCAATAGTCGCACCCATTTGTGCCACTAAACAGTTGGAACTCACTCAGCATTTCAGATAGAATGGAAATAATCAAAGATAAATTAATTTCAGCTACTAGATAAATCAATTATGTTCTAGTAGTTGCAAAGTCCACGCAATTAAAATGATCTATCACTAAACAATTATATGAAATATGAACAACACTGATAATAAATCTCAATAAACACACCTCAGCATTAATAAGTCATTGTGGGCTAATGACAAAATGGTATTCCTACTCAAATAATTTTTCTTCGTCTTCACAAGCGTCTCCCTAAATGTGACGACAATAAGTCAACACCCGTGATAATGTTAAACATTACTATTATGCTATGTATCCACTCCGTATGATGAAATTTAAACTCATATCCAATCTTTCATCTATTAGTACTTCATTACTTACCATTTGTTTAGGTCTTTGTCCATTATGTACTCAAGTAACATTATCTCTTTAGGCTGCCATGACATGGGAACCACAAATGGACCTGCCTTTTACTGGCGTAATAAATGCTTATTCCAATCACAGAAGGATTGTGCATTTTTATGGCTAAGATGTTATTACGACAAGAAGGTAGAATTGACCCTTGAGTATCAACATCTCCAATTGCTCGTTAACACATTGTGTAAATCTCTGATGCATTAATACCATTGCCCTTTACAATCATAGGCACTGAAAGCAATTCACATCTGTTTATGCCAATAATATAGTCCTCATTTGAACAACTATCACTACCTCCATCAGATGGCTTCCCCTCCTCCAGGCTCACAATAACTGAGAACTATAAAAACAAAAACTCACTTCAATGGTACAAAAGTTATTCCTTCATAAAGTAACATTGGTAATTAACACAGCTATCGTGCTAATTTAAGAAAATTTTGCATTCTTTGTCCATGCAAACAATGTCGTGTCCACGTCAATAATTTTTTACCTTTGTGCTTCTATAACCGCCTTTGCTCTCTATCCACTTCAGTAATCTCTTTCTCTCTTGCCCATTCATAGCACAACTGGGCAGATTGATCTATCCCGGCGAAGTCTTCCATACACAATTGAATTGAAGTACAATATTTGACACAGGATACAGCCATTGACATGATATATTTGGTAACAATATACCAATGGTATATTCAAAACAAAATAATTTAACCAAATCAGTTAAATATTAAGTATAGGTGCAATGATATTAATAATTTATTACCTCTAGGTATAGTACACAACCACCAACATATGCTTAATTATCTTTCTTGTATTTATTAATACCTTGCATTAATTTATCGAAGCAAAATGTTGCCCAGTTCATCTTCCTTATACACTTAACATCAATTAAATAAAATAAAAATGATGAACTTATATGTAACCCAATTGGAGAACACAGTACAATGCACACTGTAAACAGCATAAACATCACTTTGAAATCATCATATGTCTGCCGATAATTACGTAGAATTTCAGACAATATTTTAATGTTAATTCCATTAGATGTTGCATTAAACTTGTATAAGTATACTGCCACTTGTAACCTATCACTCTCTAACTGAATAGGCATTCCCCCATCACTAACTCCCATTACGTAACTAAAACTATCGCGACTAAACTTTAACTTAGTACCATTTAATTCTATTCTATAACTAGCTGTGTCAATGATCTCAACTAACCAACTACATAGTTTCGTTTTTAGCCTTCCATAATTCAGTTGAATCAGTTTGCCTAATCCCATCTCACATACTACTCTTTTTTGTTCTTTGGTCAATTGGGCCACCACAAATGCTAGCCTGTCAGGAGCACATCTGGTGAGAAATTTTCCTTTAGATTCAACATATTTCTCCGCTGCATAATGTTGACTTCTATATGTACTCTTTCTCTCATATGGCAAATTCTTAAATTCTAGTCCAATTTTCTTGCAAACCTGGGTTGTTCCAATTGAAATAATTAAGTAATATTTCAAAACATACTACAATGCATAAATTACATTAACAACAGTACTTCCAATTTACTCACGTCTTTCGTAATGCATGCCCTTCCATCTAATGCTTTAATTCACCATATAGCTTCCCCATTAATCAATTGCAATAACCAAGGCACAAGTCATTATTATTTATAGTTTACACAATTCCCTTATTCGTTTCTCATGCAGTTTATTTTATCTCAATGTTAACTAGGTTATATATCAATACTTACAAAAAGCTTTTGAATCCATAGTTGCAATGCATATTTAAGTTCGTTTCAACATTATTGTCTTCTAAACATTCATTACAATTACCAGAATCCCATTCCTTTCGCTTGTGGTTGGGCCCCAATCCATTTTACAACCTATTTACACATAATCAATCAAATATTTTGCTTTTGGTCATGAAACAAAATTATTATTCCCTTCACCTATCAACTTTAATATAAGTATTCAGTACTTGTACATCATTTATATATGTCACAATTTACTTAGAAATGCTACATCAACTGTATCTCACAAAGTGTATTGGAAAACAAGCAAACTTACATTCGACAAGGGATGTAACCATCTTTATTCCATTCATAAACTTGAATCAGCTTAAAGACCACTTGTTCATGGAAGCTAAGCAAAATCTACAATACTTAAGACCATTATGGTCCACATTATTTTTAATGCTTGTACAAGAAGAAGCAAAGTATTGTGTATCAAAAATACTAATTCAAATATCCTACCTATTCATGCCTATACGCCATACAGAGTTTACTAAGCATACAATATTTGAAACAAAATCTCTTTCCATGATGAACGTTTCATTTGATTAGTTCACAAATTACTAACATATCAAAATTCAAAACATAATATACACACATTTTTTTACTTCTTCCTATAAATTTCTACTTCACAACCAAGCCTAACATCCTATGCCTATTTCTACTTGTTCAATCTTGGCCACTCAACTACAATCAAATAATTCTTCACATGGACACAAATTAATAGTGAAATTTGAATTTTCATCATGATCACATACCTCAATGTCGCAGTAACGCACTTGCTGACCACTGATTGATACGAAATTGTGACTATATATGATCTACAAATAAAACTCTCCATAGACTTTACCACTGTATATCCCTACTCAGTTTACTCCAACACGACTCAAATGGTAGTATTTCAACCCAGATGCTACAACTCACGACAATTATATCTAACGGTATTGATTGGATAGAAAATCCCTATTTATCTCAATAAAAACCCTAATCTTCTTTCTCCCCGCTAACCCTATAAGTGAATCCCTTGTTTTTTGTATCAACACCCAACTTAATAAGATTCAATACTTCAATACAGCTTTCTAAAACTAGTATGAAGACAATAATGTCTGCAATAGTCACTCGTACACTTCATCCATGGGGAGAAAGATGATACTTATCCTTTTTATTTTCGTTTTACTAGGACTACAGCTTCAGCTGGTTACCCATTTTCAAACTGTTAAATCTTAGCCGTTGATTATCTTTGTTTACCATCTTAAAGGTCATTCGCTAACAGACAAAGGACTTCAGTACCAAACCCATGACGCAAAGTAGTTGGATCCAATTTTCAATTACTCCCCCAGTGAAGTGATAATCTTCCAAATATTTATATGATATTGTAAATCTCAATTTAATCATTTTTGCAAAAAAGGCAAAAAAAAAATCAATTCACCCCATCTTTCATTATCTTTTGAATAAAAATTGGGGTAAGTTGAAGTTTATAAAAAATTAAAAAGTATTTTGAATATTATCATTTCAGAAGGGAGTAATCCAAAATTTACTCTAGGAAATACTACAAAAGTTTATATTTGTTCAATTTTACCCCCCATTGTTAAGTTTATCACTTATCCAGTTTGCTGCTAACACCATTTGAAAATTTAACCGATTCTAAGTAAAATGACCATTTAGCCCTTAGATTCAAGTATTTTTTTTTTACTTTACACTAGAAGCAATAAAAGAAAATAAAACAGAAGAAAAAGAAAATCAAGACCCAACCAATTATCATTAAAAAAAATGCCTTCTAACAAAAATAGTAAGAATAAAAACCCATTGCTTTGATCAAGAGCCTTCATTAATCTGCAAACCCAAAGCACCAGGTAGTGTTACCAAATTTTGCCATGAGATTATTAGGAGCCGATTTGATCAAGTACTCACAGGCCCCACGCAATACCTCCCACCATATCCTTGTCTTCCTTAAAACTCTTATCTCACACAAACCCACCCAAAAATCTCAAATCGAGAACTCACAAATCTCATCTGTCGAATTGCATATCGCTTAAGGATCTGTCCTCGTCTCATTTCCAGCAATTGGACTGCCAAATTTCTGCTGCTGAGTATTTAATAAAATCAGTTGGGCTATGACTATGACTCCACAGCTACTGAGTCTTTAATAAATAGTTCCTAAATAGTCTCGAGATCCTACTATACTTATTTGTAAAGTGTGTCACTCTTTCATTTTTTTCACGAAGAGCGATTAATTTTAAATGACATTACAAGCGTATCAGTTGACAACAATTAATTTAAGATGATATTATAAAAATAATTTAGACATCTAACATATTAAATAATAAATAAAATAATAACTTAAAACAAAAAAGGGTAAGAATTATTTTTTTCATAAAATCGAACCAAAAAAATCTAAATTTTAATCGATACGCGTTGATGTGATCGTATATAATGAAAATGTTTGGATTATGAATAAAAACCGCTGTTTTTAATCGTTGACTTTGAAGCTTAAAAAGTGAAAAGTAAGGTCGCCGACGCCGAATCTTATTTCTTATGCAAAGCAAGTACAAACTGACGTGAAATTAAATGACAATAACACAATAAATATCAAACAGGATGCGTATTGACAGTGACACGCTTTTGTGATTCGTCCTTGCGCGGACGCTGCAGATATCGAAGTTGCCCCCTCCTACCGTGTACATGAAAACAGCAGAACGATTTTCGATTATAGTCCTTCTTGCATTTTTCGCTTTGAAAATTAAAAAATATTTAATTTGATTCTCTGCTTTTCTTCTGGGATGAGGCCATTAGATTCAACCAAGTTATTTGAAAACAGGAGTGCCATTCAACAATTTATTATAACAAACTAAATATCGCTGCAGTTAATTCAGTAAAAAAAAAACTAAAAAAAATTGCACTGAGGTGGCCCCAGAACTAAGCCACACAAGTAAGTTTTGTGCATGTACGTTAAGACTAAAGTCAAGTAGGTATTAGCGTAGGATGGGCATATAACGCTATAAAAGGGACAGAATGTGTTGCTAGTGCAAAGCATCTTTGCTTTTGGCATTCAAACCGGCCTAACTTCTTTAATTTTGCTGCTCTTTTTGGACTATTATCACTATATTTCAAAATAGGAGTTGGTGATTGTTACTTGTTAGCTGCTGCTAGTTAGGCGGTGACACAGGTGTGAGAGCCGAAAAAGTTTGAAATACCTTATTGCATTGTTATTATAATTATTCAGTGATATTATATTACAAATGAACAAAACATTTTATATATATATATATATATATATATATATAAAATAGATGGTTGTCATACCAACATAAAATCTTATTTAGACAAAATTTCCAATACAATGTCAAAATAAGATTATAGCTTGCACTATAACAATGTATTTTAATTTATACCATATTTATTCAAAATGGCAGGTCACCTACTATATACGAAATTCAATGTGGTCGTCTTCAAGAATCCAATGTGAAGTTCGCCATGGCTTCTCCTTCACATCAGCAAGAAAGCTCGGAGATGGCCAATGGTATCTCTCCAACTCGGCTCATTGTGGAGGGCTAAATTTCCTAGGGGCTTAGTTGCTGAGAGATTAATCTCTTTTTTGTGACACCGATCATGTAAAGAGATATGATTCTTCCTAAATTTCAACCTACCAATCATTGTAATCAGCGACTTTGATTTATATTTCATCTATTAAAGTCTTTAAAGATATCCATAATTGCTTGGTTGCACTTATAACTTATTGGGTGACTGTTAGCTGACTGGCGCCAACCTTTTAATGTTTATATTACGGCCTTCATATATTAGAGTCTTTAATGCATATATTAAAATCTTTAAAGTCTTTCATTTATATATCCTATATTGAAGCCTTCAAAGATATCCATTATAGCCTTTTGAAATTAATCATAATCTAAAATTTATTGAAAGTTTAGATACATATACATACATACATACATACATACATACATACATATGTATGTATGTATGTATGTGTGTGTGTACTTGTAGTACAACAGGGAAGTTTACATAAAAAAAAATACTCTTATTAATATTTAAGGGAAATTCTATTTCTAATTCATATTTTTATGATAGGGATTGAGATGAGTCTTGTAGCGGCTCCAACATAAGGCTAGTTTGGTAATATTATATCTTTTAAAATAATTATTTTTAACTACATTATAGAAATAATTAGTTTTAAAAACAGTTAAATATTTGGTAAAATTAATTTTAAAAAATGTAGTGAGGTTTAAATGCAATCGTATGTGTTTAGTAAATCTTACTATTAAATTGTTGTAAGAGAGTAAATGACTGAATTCAAATAATATTGAATAAAATTTATTTACACATTTATTAACATGTATCTAATTTTTTTTAATTGTATATATATAATAACTGATAACTAAAATAAATATTTTATATTATCATTCCTATTTTTATTTTATTATCTCAATATAATTGGTAATAATAATAATTTCTTTAAAGTTAACGATTTTATTTCTTAATTAATAAGAATAATTTTTAATTTTTATAATATATCTAAGAACGCATATCAAATTATATTAAATATAAAATTAATTTTTAAAATCAGATATTAAAAAATTATTGTTTTATTTTTTAAAATTTATTGTAGGATATAATAATTTTATCAAAAATAATTTTTAAAAAATTTATTAAATATTAAAATTAACTTTTAATTTCTCAAAATTAATTTTAAATTCTAAAAGCTAGACATGTAAGCCTCAGTCCCCCAGCGTATTTGTGCGAGGGCACTAGTACATATGTAAAATATAGCTTTAAAATATAGTTTTGAATATAAAATATAGCTTTAAATACCCACTTCAGTCGTGACTCGTGAATAGGGCAAATGAATTAGGCCACTTATGGCAAATCATTGGCAGAATCGTGGCCTGTTCGTCATCGTATGCTAGAAAAGTGGGAAGCATCTCAACTTCATTTTCAACTTTTTACTGTTCAAATAATGATGGCAACATACAATATGATTAGGCTCCCATGCTATCCCATTGGTCACCCTCATCATATATATATATATGTGTGTGTGTATGTATGTATATTAAAAGTAAATCGGACCCTTAATAGTACTACACAGTCCAGCTACAGCTCATACCACTAAGCTGGTTCGAGGAATGCAGTCCCTTTTAGCTTAATCTAACTGCTCATATGGATTCACCATTAGTTTGGAAAACACAAGTTGATTTGTTGTCCTCAGGAACATTCAAGATTTTTCTTACCGAAAAAGATATATTGCTTGTTCTCGGAAAAATGTACCATGATCTCGAAATCTATTTAAATGTACTAGTAGACTTTTTTTAATTTTAAAATTAATTATAAGTCATACAAATTTCTCTTTAGACAAATCGCGGAGGAGTGTGATTATTTTTGAACCTAAAAGAATGTTTATACAATTATTTCTAAAACCAATAAGAATAATGTATACATTTGAGTAAACTTTAAGCATCTTGGCTTTTCGCTTTTGTTCTCAAAGGAAAAATGGCAAGTAGACTACCACTTGGCTTATGAATTGCAGCCAAGCATATAGATACAATTCCAAATGAGAGATTTTAAAGTACTTCTATTTTACTCCACTTACTTAATGGATATATGACATGTATACGTAAATTAAATATAACTATTAATCACATGATAGTTTTTTAAAATAAAAACATATATCTCATATATGCATTAAGTAAGGTTAATACAGCAAACATACTCTAAAATCTCTTACTTCAAAAATCTTTTGCTTAGCATAAAAGTGAGTTCTATCTTGGAAGTAAGTTAACAACATCTCAACTTGCTAGATTGTCTCAAGGCATTTGAAATGAAATTAAGGGGTAACATAATTGCAAATAGAATAGGCCTTTTCGCTCCCATCAAAATTCCTCATAAAATCTTTTTCTTATATAAATTACTTAGATAATCAAAGACAAATTAATTCATTTTTTAAAATACAAATTTAATTACTCACTTAAATAAAATATTCTTTTAACAAAATTTCTACACCCACCTCATTTTATAATTTTTATTTATATTTTAAATTTAAAAATATTTTTTTAAAGAAAATTATAATCGATGCTGCTTGCTAAACGGGTCGTGCCTCTCTAGTGTCTGCACCTAGAGGCTCTTTTTGAAGCAAATCGATCGTCAACAGTCAGCATGCACCATAGCAGAGACACAAGAAGATAATATATGTGAAAGCTCTTAATTAGTTCATTTCATGCGTGCTGCTGCTAGGCATGAATATAATCATTGGTCAGCTCATTATGCATAAATAATTCCATGCATAATCTTGAATCATTGAGAGAGAGAAAAAAAAAATCAAAAGTTCTTGTGGCTTCAGGCTTCTTACCCTATAAAGAGAGATTGAATTTGTACATCCCTATATTTTATGTAACATAACTTCCAATATTGTATGCTTTCCAATAAAATTATACTAATATATGTTATTAATAAAAAGCATCAAAATATGCTATCTATGATGACTTTATTCTTTAATTTTGTACAAAAATATATAGTATTTAATTTATTATGATGGGTTTCAATGTGGTCACGAGATTTTAATACTGTTACCAGAATGGTGGGAATTAAATTTTAATACTCACGAACCTAATAAAGATGAGGCAAACTAATTAATTACAATGATCATATTTAAGTACAGTGTTATAATCATTTGATCATTGTCCCCTGTCATGCGAAACAAAAATTATTGTTGTTAATTTTGTCCTGATAAGAAGTATCATAAAGCACCATTTTATTTAAAGCAAGCAACAGCTTTTAAAAAATGGTTTAATTTCCTGAAATAAGACTCCTCACTTTTTTCGTATTCTTCTCTCTCCCTGCACCAATAAAAAAGTAATAATCTTGAGAAGGGCCAATCACCGTACTCCATTTCAGCCTCTCTTTCTACTTTCAATTTTCGCCTTGCAGTTTCATTTGTTCAAGCGCAAAAAAGTCTATAAAGGAATACGGTACTGGTTATTGACGTGTATCATGTCTACCGAAAGCAACTCAGTATTTCTTCTAACGAAAAGTAATGTGGTAAATAGTAAAATTTCGGATTATTTTCTCACGAATTAATTATTTTTCTTTTTTTAAAAATTTTAAATTACCTTTATTTTTATTCAAAAGATTAGAAAAATTAAGAGGTAATTAGAAGGTAGATAAAATTTGATGCAATGCCATTTTCTCTTGTCATGTGTACACTTATATCAATCATGATTGGGTACATTCGAACATAAATAATTGTTGCCATGTAGTCTTCTATATGAGACAAATCTCTATTTCCATACTCACATCACATTAGAAATGAGAACTCATACAATTGAAGCATTGCTTGAAACCTACCAAGCATATATATTAAAAACTTTTGTATCTTAACAAAATAACTTATGGGGCAAAATTATTTAATTAAAAATTGATTGCCTTGCTCAGTGGCAGTAAAAATAGCCAAAGAATCAATGGAAAGTGGAAGCAAATAGAAACAATAAAGAGAGCGAGAGAGGGAGAGAGAGAAAGAGAGAGAGCAGTTAAAGTTATCAACAAACCTCGTCTGCTACCCAGGGGAGGGATTTTCCCATAAACCAAAAGGCCCTAACCCCAAAGCAAAGCCATCTCTGTTGTTAATGAAATGAAAATATGAAATACGAATTAATGAGTTTTCTCTCTCTTTCTCTCGCTTCTCTTATGTCATATCATATCATGCAAGTAGGCAGTGGCACCCTTAAAATCTAGTTAAGAAAATAACTTCTCCCCACGACATATTTTGTATATAGGCGAAGCCAGCTCATTTCACTCTCACCAAAACACACAACTGCTCACTCTTTTCTTTCTCTGTCTCTGTCTCCGTCTCCAATCACGCTCATACACGCATACACACAACAACCGCGATAGCAATAAGTTTCGTTCCTCTCTCTCTATTCTCTAATCCCTCCTCTATTTATCTACTACTACTAGTAATACTCCTTCAACGTTTTCTCCACCAGATCTCTCGGAGTGACTTAGCAAAGATGCGTGCTTTTTAAGCCTTATCACTCGCCATTTGATTTTCTTTATCCGGGTCTTTCCATTTTTACCCAAATACACCATCTTTATTTTAACATTGCCCTTTTCTTTATTTATTATTATTATCTTTTGGGTTTGATTTGTGTGCTTGTGAAATTGCAAAAAAAAAAAATATGGCTAATGGGGTTGAAAAAGAGAGCGTATTGATGATGTTTAGCGACGAGGAGTTGAGAGAGATTAGCGGTGTGAAGAGAGGAGGAGATTATATTGAAGTTACATGTGGGTGTACGAGTCACAGATATGGTGACGCTGTTGGCAGGCTTAGGGTTTTCTCTAATGGTGACCTAGAAATCACCTGTGAATGCACTCCTGGTTGCAATGAAGGTCTTCTTCTTTTTCGACTCCCTCTTTCAAGCAAATGGGTTTCGATTTTTTATTTTTTTAATTTTCTATTTTGCATGTTTAATGCGCGTGTTATTGACGTTGATGTGTCTGAGACTGCGCAGAGTTTTGCAACATGTTTAATACAGTTCAAGTGTATGTTGTTTGGTCTCAGTGACCGAGTTCTCCTTCATATCGTGTTCGTATAACGCGATAAAACTGCGTTCTTTTGATTCGCTGAGGTCTGGTTTTGTTCGAATAAAGAAGTTAGTTTTTAAATGGGTATCACAAGAATGATACCTGCATTGTCTTTGTTCTTGTGATTACAAGGTCTTGTGTTTGGCCTTTTGTAGTCGGCTTTGAAGTCGTGAGTATTCTTCTATCTAGTGGCTGGGAGGCAGAGTAAGCTTTGTATTGGATCACATCATGTTGTGTTTTTCCTTTGTTCTATAAGATGGGTTTGTTTCAAGTTTTGTTCTCCCTAATATGTTATCTCATGTGTGTGGTTGGTGGAGTTTGGTTTTCCTCGTCCGCTTTGGTGATATAATAGTTGTCATGTTTCAAACTATGAAAGTTGATTCTGATGGGTCAGCATTTTATGTGCTCTTTCGTGTGCATGCCTTCTGATAACTAATAGTTTCCATCTTCTACTTTGATTATCTTCGTCTACCTGTTGTGAAATCTTCATTGGGTTGCATCAATAGGATTAAATCTGACATACAAACGGGAGAGGACAATCTTGAAAGAATAGAATGTTTCAGCATCTGTTTTGTAGTGTGGTCTCACTAGCACTTGCATCTTCAAGTGGTATGAATCATGATGTTGCATTAGGGTGATTGTATTGTTGATGATATTTCCCCATTCAAAAAATCTTTGTACATTGTTCCCCAAGAGGAGAATGCATTCTGTTTATAAGTAGAATAGTTGTGTTTGAGTGAAGTAACAAAGCAGTTACCACTTCTACTTAAACCACCATCTGCTGGTTACCTGCTTACCTTGGAATTTTGACGCCCTTAGTTTTGTAAGTCTTCTTCGTTCTATAATTAATAATTTGCAAAACTCTGAAAAGAATGTAGCAAGTGTATTGACTAGCCATCCTGTTACTGCCATTAATTTCTTCCATGTAACCTTGTAAACAATATCAGCAATTGTTAGTTGGTGCTTTTAAGCATGCAATGTATTGTACTGGTATGATTTACTCTCTTCTTAGTCTGCCTAAACTCTCTTTACTGAGAGCTCTTAAGAATTTAGTGCATATGATTACAGCATATTACTATAAGTTGGAATCTTCTTTCTCATTTTATTGCAACTTTCTTATTCAGATTGTCTCTTTCTTTTCTTTCTCTTGTAACAAATTTTCGTCATTCTACTTGCATAGCTAATTATGTAAGTGGTGATTTGAATAATCAGACAAGATGACTCCTGCTGCATTTGAGAAACATTCTGGAAGAGAGACAGCAAGAAAGTGGAAGAACAATGTCTGGGTCATAGCTAATGGAGAGAAGGTTCCATTGTCAAAGACGGTGTTGCTCAAGTACTATAACCAAGCATCAAAACATGGAAATGGTTCTCACAGATCCCACAATGGCCGGGTTTGTCACCGTGATGAGTTTGTTCGTTGTGCTAGGTGTAACAAGGAGCGTAGGTTCCGACTACGTAACAAAGAGGAATGTCTTATTCACCATAATGCTCTAGCTGATAAGAATTGGAAGTGTTCTGATCTGCCCTATGACAAGTATGTTGCATCTTTACATTTGATTAAGCATTTATCAAGCAAATTTTGAATGAATCATGCTGAAATTTTGATCCTCAAGATAGTTAGGTCATTGGTGATTCTTGAACATGATGCTCAATTGTATCATTAAGGTAACCTTTTCTGGTCAACACGTCTTGACATATATGTTTAAAGCTTTTTTATTTCCTTCTTTCATTTACTGCCTTTTCTACCGGAAAAGCTTTTGGTGGACTTAGCTACATTTTGGAATCTGAAGGGAAGTATGAGTTAGTTCAGTTGCTTCATTTAGCTCCATTTGAGTTCATGTAATATGTAGGCTTGTCGTGCATCTATGCATGTTTAATTCTTCTTTATTGAGACAATCGTTTGTGGTATCTTTTAATTGTGTTTGATGATTATGTTTCTTTTTTCTAAATTAATAGTTGGAAACATAGTTTTGTTTGATTGATTTGAAGGAACATGGGGGTTCAAGTTTTCAGAGTTTGACTTCTTTTTAGTATGGTAATAACCATCTATCCCTGCAAGATCTTCCTTGTTGTAATCACTCGTCGCTCCAATAAGGAATTGTTGGAATGGATTATGTTCTGTGGAAACATTGTGAGCTTCTAGAAATTTATCAATTTGACGCAGAAAGCCCTGAAATAAATATTTTAGGAAATTGTTTAATTTCTCTGTCCAACCAGTTGATATGCAGCAAACTTTCTCGAATGTCACATTTTCTGATTGTACTGCAGCATGGTTACAATAACTATCTGGAAAATATCTGTTGTATGTCAAGTATGTGCATATTGAAAGGTTGATAGAACTAAAAGAAGAGAAGAGGGAGGTGGTAGGGGTGTTTACCACATCTTTATCTTGGTGAAACATCTTTCACTTAAAAACAGAGTTCTTCACAAATCAAACACTTGTAGCCTCCTCATTCTCTAATCTTATGTCTCTACATGGGGTATCGAGGTTGCATCCTTTAACGATAAACCCTAAACCTTTGCAATTATTTACAGTTACTAGAACCTTTGAATAATGCGTCATCTCATGCTTACACATACTGTCATGTCAAGATGTCGCAGATGATGAGAAACAAATAAGACTTTCTTAGTTTTCTTTTGAAAGAAATGTAGAGTAGTTGTGCTTATTTAGGATATACAGGATTATAGTATCATATCTAAAACAAGCAGATGATGAGATACAAATGGGACTTGCTCAGTTGTCTTTTGAAAGAAATTTGGAGTTGTGCTTATTTAGGATATAGAGTACTATAGTATCTTGTCTAAAACAACACCTTATTAGATTGTGCAGTAATTATTTGTGATGTTGGTGCTTCTCTAACAGTTGGTGATTAATTAGTAGGACTAGCTTGTTTATGCTTTGGAGATGTAGGCCAGCAGCATTTACTTGCAGGATATCTGGGTTTAATGCATCATGTTGGGGGGATAGGATCCATATATGTTCACTCCTTTCAGTATGCATCTCACCAGTGCTCAGAGATGCATAAAATGTATTTATTTTTTAAAAGAATTGACAATCTCATTTAATGCATTGTTTTGAATATGTTATTTCTTGCAGTTTTTAATCACTAGGAAAAGTAGCTCCTGTCTGTGTTTTCGCTTTCAGATTTACTCAACTAGTGCTTGCAGAGAAACATGCGCATGTGCATGTTCGGACAGAGTCTTTACTAGATGTTGTTATCATATTGTTTCATATGTTCTGAGATTTGAGAAGCTATTGGCACCAATGATTGCTTTCTGGAATACAGAATAACCTGCGACGATGAAGAGGAGAGAGCTAGTCGAAGGGTATATAGGGGATGCATTCGTTCTCCAACATGCAAGGGCTGCACTTCATGTGTTTGCTTTGGCTGTGATATCTGTCGTTTTTCCGATTGCAGCTGCCAGACATGCATTGACTTCACAAGGAATGCCAAAGCTTGAATCTGGGGAGTAATCTTTTCAACCTGACCGTTCCTCCCTTTGGTTGGGTTTTTCATGACAATTGTTTTTTCATGAAAGCCCCTCCCCCCATTCACAGAAGCCATCTGTCATGCCTTTGTCTTTGACTGAAATTTCAGTCTCTGCATTCAGTATCCGTACTCATTGACTGGTTCAAAAACTTCAAAATGAAGCAATTTATTCTCTTCATTTATCCTTTACATGTGTCTCTATTATTTCTATTCTGTTTTATGTTATCTTGTAATTTCATTTGGTCTTGGTGGATATGTAAGGATGTATTTCTTTTTAACATAGATCTGCCCAGAAGAAAGTGAAAAGGAGAGAATTTTACAATGAACTACAGGTTAACATTTTGTTCTAGCTGCTCAACACCGCACAAATAGCTGGTTGTTCATGATTAAGACCTAAGAGCCAGTTTCTTCAAATGTGTTCGAGAGAACAAAAAGTTGTGGAAAAAGAGAAGCAAAAGCTAAAAAGTAGTCGAATGAAAAAAAACAAGCAAAAGCCAAAAAGTAGAACGTTAGTGTAAGAAAACAATGGTGTGATGGACAGCATGTAAAAGTTTACTCAATGCATCGGCTTAATCATTTGAACCCGAAACGATGTCCCATTCAAACCCACACCAATCTGATAATGACAATCCGTAGAACAACAGATTGCAATTGCACATGGTCAGATTATTTCAACTCTCCACAAAGAAAAACTATTCTCTCTTCTACTTGTTATTTAGATTTCGTTTGATATAACTTTTCAAATAAAATTTATTTAAATAAAATTTTATTTAAAAAACTTTAATTATTTAGTTGTTAATAAAAAATTTTATTAAAAATTTATAAAATTACTTTAATAAATAAACTTTTTAAAATTATATTATAAAAAGAATAAAATAAAATTATTAAATACATAAACAATATTTTAGCATTTTAATATTTTAAATAAATTTCCAATTTCTACTCTCAAAATTTAAAAATTTAATCTTTTGTATTTAAATTTTAAAAATTCTACTAAAAATAAACCAAAAAATAACAAAAATTATGATAATAACTTATAAAATTAAATAAGAACTTATATCCATTAAATAAACTATATCAAACAGCCACTTAGCCACAAACTTTTGAATCAGTACACTAGTCTCTCGATCACCACAAATGTAAACTCCTGCTATCCACCAAGCCACGTGCATTTAGAACAAATTACAGAAGCCAAAGTTTACAGAACCAAACTCCTTGCTATGTTGATTCTTGGGAAAGCAAGACACCGAAGAGCGCCAGTTTGAACTATAGTAATAGTAATGCATGCCAATTTCTTGCTCCTGAAACTCCTCGAATAGAAAAAGGAAAACAGTAAGCACTATACCCACCCCGAAAGAAGCATGGAGCATAGTACAAGTTAATTAACCATGCAAGGAAGCATGGAAACTCATTACAAGCTTTCATTGGGACTGATGGCGAACTCTTCCCCTAGAAAAACGCCCACCTCCTCTATCACATGGTTTCCTTCCATGACTGGAAGATGCACCCATGTTAAACTGTTGGGGTGCTTCAATGCTGCCTGGAAGAACAGCAGCTTGTTGCAAATTATTTTGCTTTACATGTAACCCATTAGATGGCAGAATTCCTTTTCCTGCATTTATGGATGGGCAAGCAGGCTGCTGTGGCAAACCCTGCCCAATTGTTTGGTTTAAGCCATTTTGCCCCACAAGACCCTGCCAAGGTGCATATGTAGGTCCTGCAAAGAAATTTGACAGTCCACCTGGTAGACCAACATTAGGGAGTGACATCTGACTAGACTGCTGTAGGAATAGCCCACAGTTCATTATGGTCTGATAAGGAGGCTGCTGATAGTTCTGGGAGGGCCAAGGCAAACCATTAGTTGGAAATACATTAGGAAAGAAGGTACCCTGTGGTTGCTGAGGTGGAATTCTATCTGTCCAGATGGCACTTGGAGATGTTGAAAAGCTAGTATTCTGCAACATTTGTTGAAGTTGTGGAACTAAGCCAGTTCCACCTATAACACCCTGTTCTATAGAAGATTTGGAACAATTACCATGATCCAGAGATGCTGGAACATGAGAGACAGGATGCTCATTTTGATTTGGCAGCAGCTGTCCTATTCCATCCATTTGTGGAACTGAAGGTCTTCCATTTCTCCACATTCCATCCTTATTTTTGACCTTCTTTCTATTATTTTTCCTGTTACCAGGTTTCTGGTCAACCATGCTCCTCTTTTCCATCTTTTGCCTTCTCTTGTACTCAGCTTCTTTCTCATCATCTGAAAACTCTGATTCATCTGGTAACTCTTCATCATTCTCACCAGATGCATCGTACCCTTTCTTGTAAAGATTCTTGTCATCGAGCACATGATTGGCAAAATCTTGAACAAAAGAGATCAAAGTCCCTACACGGATTTCGGCAGGGATTTCACTTTCTGAATTGTATCTTACCACATAGTACGGGCTTTTTACAGGTCCAAAGATTTCATCAATCAGTCCCAATGGCACTCTGCTTTCAGTTATCCAGAGGACTGAACCCTCATTGAGAGGGTTGTGCTTCTCAGCCCCTTCTACAATAACTTGGACACCAAGAACCTGTAATATTACAAGTAACATAAAATGCCTGACCCTCATTATCAAAACTCCAGAACAATATGCATCAGATCTATAAATCAGCCAGCTCCAAAGATGATGGCAAGATAAGGTTGATTTATATCTTTTGTGAGCTTACCGACAAAAGAACTCCTACGGGCAACATCTGATGATGCGGTTGCAAGACAACATTCACTTGAGGAACTGGGGGTAGAACCTGCAACATTTCATAGAAACCATGAACTTGTGAGTATCATAGAGTAAACAGAACCACACCGACTTGCAATATCGCCTCATTGGATCATAATTCATAACAAATACAAGCGTTTAAGCATGTTTCGTGCACAAATAGACCATCCATAGAAGTTCTAAAGCAAGAACTAGAATTCAGAAACTGTAACCTTCCTTAACAGTATGTCAAAAATACAAAAGTTGCAAACAAATTAACGTTTCTGACTTTGTTAAGTCTTCATGAGCCATGCATTACAGAACCTGAACTAAATAAGGTCAAATAGTCATTTAAATCACAAATTCAAATCCAAACTTTCACGACTACAAGGTGTCCATGCTTCAGCTTGAGCAATATAAAGTTAATGCATATTGCATTTCATTTCTGATATTTGAACTGAATGATTACGAAATCATGTAGAATCTCCATTTTCTCTACCTCCCCAAATTGCAATAAATATTGGACCTCAACGGCCGCCTTGTTACAAAATGTATGCCGGCAAAACGTTTGGTCTGCAGTGAAAACTTGGAAACAATCCAATGGTTAAAATTAAACAGGTAGCACGGAAATAAAAACTAGTATAATCATTTCTGCCTTTTTGAGTATGCATAAAATATTAAAAATGGTTCACTTGATTGAATTGTGAATGAAAAATAATCTCTAATTCTAGTTTGGCACCATACACACCAGCATCCACAAACTAAAGCAAATAATATCCAAGATCCAGACCTTACTAGTTTGGCATTCATCACAAATCAACAAGATTTTTAACATAGCATACCAGCACAACCACAATTACATACCTGCAGCTCGTTCTTTGACCTAATAGGTCCTTCTGCAGCACAACCATCAATTTCATACCCATCATCAATATCAACATCAACCCCAGCAATCATTTCCACCTCATCCTCTTCATCATCAATCCCTCCAGTCATCTCCTCTCTGTCAACATCCTCTATCTCACCTTCTTCAAGCTCAACCAGCTCGCCCAATCCTCTTTTTACCTCCTTCGTTTCCTCTTTTTTTAGCTCTTCATCTTCATCCTCTTCCTCATCATCATCACTGCTACTACTAGAGGACGATGAAGAAGAAGCTGAACTTTCATTCTCCGACTCTGATTCACTTTCACTCTCCTTCTCATCACTCCCTATTCCACTCTTCGCACCATCCTTGTCGGCTGGAAACGAACCCATGTTACCAACCAAATCAACTTTCTTACTGCCATCCCCACCACTCGCTATTCCACTCTTGACATCAACCAAACTAACTTTCCCCAAGTCTTCCCCAATACAGCAACTTAGATTCTTTTCTTTCCCACCCTCTAATGCCTCTTCAACCTTCACAACACAATCGGACCCATCTGAAACCAGGTTCCCAAAATGGGATTTTTCTTCTTCATTCATTTTCAAACTCTTCTCAAGAACCCCAAATTCAATCTTTTCTAAGCCAATCCTATCTAGGTTTGGCGAGTAATCCTCAAACAACTCTTTTATAGAGTCGAAATCAAGAAACGAATCGGCCAAACTCAAGTCGTTGTTTTTGGAATCAAAATTGTATAGTGGGTCTTTAAAATTTTTCACTTTTGAATCTTGATTAATGTGATCTTGATCTTCGATGCTGGGTTCAGTCATAAACCTTTCCATAGCTGAAAAAAACACAAAGGTTAGGGTTTTGATTAAAATTTAAACCGGGGTTATCGTAAAAAGTGGGATAAAGTTTCATAGTTGCAAAATAGGAAGGAACGGCTTACAGGGTTTAACGGTTAAATAGGGTTTTGCTTGGGATCGTTTGTTTCTAAACCCTAGCGTGAAGATAGGTGACTAATAGCCAGGGTTCTGGAGAATTTTGCATATTTCGGGCCACAAACGGCACCGTTGAGCATTTGGACCTATACTCTTGTACAAAATTCTATGGGCTTTGATTTCTGCATGGAGTTTCGATGTGGGCTCTAGACTGCGCTACTAGCAACCCTCAACTATCCTCTTTAATCCCATCTTTAAGTGAAAGAGTGGGACTATGAGAACCTTTGTAATTTTTTTTTTCAAATTTTTTTCTGTCAAAACCTACTTTAATTCTTGAAATATTTTTTTTTTATAAATAAAATAAATAATAAAAAATTTTAGATTAAAACAAAGTACGAAATAGTATCTCATTATTGGAGAATACATATCCTTATATTAGTATCAGGTCTTTTAAATAAACCTTTTACAACTCGTTTTGCTTTGTATCTAGTGATTTGTTCACTATATTTCCTCACAAATATCCATTTGTATCCATTGAGTTTGACATCTTCTAGTGTTCAAATTACAGATCCAAACTTCATGTTTAGCTAAAGAAGTTAACTCTCTTGAATTGTTTCTTTCAATTGAGATCAATCATGTCTTTGTCTATGTTTATTGATAGTTTGAGGCTTAAAATCATTTGTACTTTTAGTAGCTACTATGAATAAAAATATATTGTTAGTGTTTATTTCATTACAATCCCACATTTCTCTTGTATAAATATAATTTGTAATTTTTTTTCTCATTTTTGTGTTTTCATACCTATTTAGGAGTTACTATCTCTTCAAGGACCCTCAGTTGATTTAGAACTGGTAATTTAGATAATGTGAGTATATTTATAACTCAAACATTATTTTCAATAGAATTTTGATCTTTCATTCTCCTTTTTCGAAAAGCATTGTCCTTTGAACCTAGTGGCATGACATACTTCTAATGTGTAACCAAAAACTCATTAGCTGCTTTCACACTTGATTGTTCAATAGGAACAATAATCTAATCTGGTGTATTAGCAGCTAGAATATGTGACTTGGTGACTTTTGATAAATTTGTAAATACATATGGTAATTAACTTGCAATTTGCTGCCAAAGTATTATTGTTTATACTTCATTTTCACATTAACTGGTATGAGGATCTAAATGAGACAAGGTGGAAGCTTTCTAAGAAAGTTCATGCCTTACTATAGGAAGTTTTTCATCCTATAGTGATAGAAAAATTTTCTCATCAAAGTGACAATCTGAAAAACATGCAGTGAAAAGATCACCTAATAGGATTTCAACATGTTTAATAATTGAAGGTAAGCTAAAACCAACATAAATCCTTAAACAACGTTGAGGTCCCATCTTCATGTACTGAAGGTATGATTTCGGAACACGCACAACATAACCATTGATGTGTATAATGTAAATGTTAGGTTATTGATCAAGTACAAGTTGTAATGGAGAACATCGATGATAAATAGTGGGCATAAGATGAACTAATGCTACAACATGTAAAATAGCATGACTACATTGGTAATTTTGTATGCATAAGTAAAGTTCTTATAATTACTTGCAATCGCTTGATCAATGATTCTACCATTCCATTTTTTGTATGAAAATACGGAATCAAATGTTCAATATCGATAACAACTAATGTACAGTAGTCATCGAATGTCTTAAATATAAATTCACATGCATTATCTAGAAATATGGTTTTAATTAGAGAATCTGGAAATTATGCCCTTAATCTTATGATTTAGGCAAGCAATCTTGCAAAAGAAACGTTGTTTGTGGATAATAAATAAGCATGTGACCACTATACAGACGTAGAAATAAAAAACATAAAGTAACGAAATAGTCCATAAGGTGGATGGATTGTCCACATATATCTTTTTGAACTCTTTGTAAAAATAATGAAGATTTATGACCAATCTTAAAAGATGATGGTCTAATCACAAATTTTTCTTATGAGTAAATAGTATGAATAATCTCATTAGAAAATAAAATCTTCTAGTTCTTTAATGGATGTCCATGAAAATTTCAATAATTATACTTATCATTGTAGAACCTCATGTCCAAAGTAATCATCCTATAATGTAAATATTTTTGGACATGTGAACTTTTGTTTCATTACTGCATAACTCTTAATCTCATTTATGATTGTGTAATACAACCCTAATGAGAATGATAGAGGATTTTCTAATATTTATTTGTTCCCTAAGACAGTTTTAGTAATATAGAGATATTATACATTATTTTCATTTAAAGTCTTAATACGATATCTATTTCAGCGGATAGCCTTAGAGCTTAACAAATTCTTTTGGATCTTATTGAACAAAAAGAATTTTGGATTATTAGTTTTGGTCCATTTGCTAACAAGATTATAGATCTTCTGCACATTTAATTAGGTTTGCAGGACTATAGTATTTATTTTTCCTTCAAATAATTTTATTTCTAAGAAATATTTTTTATCTTAAAAGATAGTGTCTATGGTTGCACTGTCAGTCAAGCATATATCTTAACTTTCATTTCCAAAATAGATTAGTTATTTTTAAAATACATAACCTTACATTAAACCAATGTTCATGTTAGGCATCATGATCAGATATAAATATTAAGTACATCTGATAAAACTATGGAAATTACAAAAGTTAACATATTGGTGACTTAATAGTTACAACATAACAATGAGAGTTTAATTAGTGTCTACATTTCTATTACTAATTAAGTGATCAATTTTCTCCTTTGTGTCCTTGAAGAAATTGGGGACATCATGACGAGTTAGATCAACAAGATCGGTGTTATCAACTAGATTAGTCCCAATCTTTACTTGGTATATGTCTACCAAATGCATGTTTGCACGATAGGTATGTAAGAAATATCTTTTTCCTCCACATTGGTAACAATTTTATGTATTATCATTTCTAGCATTATTCTCTTCTGCATCAATATGTCTTTTATGGACGTTCTATTTCTAGTGGAATCTATTTTTTATTGCTTTGTTGTCTTAAGTGCCTGTGACTACCACAGGGGTAATAACCACACCTCTTTTGCCTCCTCAATTATGTCCAATATTGGTATGTGTATTTGTATTTGCTTTTGGGAATGAATGAGAACTAGTTGGACATAATTCATGATTTTTTATTACGAGCTCATTGTTTTATTCAGTAATAAAAAAAAATGTTATTAGCTCAAAGTATTTGCAGTATTGATGCTCTCGGTATTGTTCTTGCAAAGACAACATTTAATATATAAAATGTAAATGGTGTCTTTTCAAGCATACCTTTTTTAGTAATTTTTTCCATCATACAATATCAATTCTGAAGTAATGCAGAACACAGCAGAGCTATAGTAGAAGGCTCTTACGTAATATTATAACCCAGGTTTAGCAACACATGATTGGCTGTTGGAAAGAAAATAGCCATATAGCGATCAAATTTATCCTTGAGGTCATTCTAAAAGATAATGGATCCTCTATCGTGAGATATAGTTTTTGGGCTATCATGTGAATGATGGTGAAGGAAAATCATAACTTTGGTTTTTCTTGTAAGGATACTTCATTTACTTCTACTGTAGGTCTTTTAAGCCCATTGCTTGTAGGTGTATTTTGGCATCCATCACTGAAAAAAGGTAATTTTTTTTTTCAAAAACTTCAAGATGAAATACTAACTAGGCTATCCAAGAGGGGAGGGTCAAATGAGTTCTTAAAACTTAAACAAATAAAACCACACAACAATTTTAAATAATTACAATTGACTTCAAAGGTGTCAATAAACCGTTACAACAAGAGATTATTTCCAATCTCTTAACTTAAGTGTATCCTAACACTTACAATCACTTAAAAGTAAAACAATCTCTCACACAATGTATATGATTATAATTGAAATCTCAAGGTGTGAATCAATGAGACAAAAAACAAGTTTAAAGCCCAATGATGTATAATTTCTCAGCAGCAAGCTCAAAGATAATTGTTGGATCTCTTTTTATTTGAATTTGATTAAGCTATTTTATAGTTAGAGCTGAAAACTAACCGTTGTTGACTTTCTGGGAAAAATTAGATTGCCATTTACTACTTTCAGTTTACAGTTTTGACTTGTTCAACTAGCCGTTGTACTTAGATTTTGAATAAACGATTTACCATTTGATGTTATCGGATCACCGTTTATTTCTAGAATCCTGCAAAACAAACTTAGATTTCCGTTTTTGCTAAACGGTTCAAGATTAGAAAACTTTCTATTTTCTGTAAATTTTCGGTTCACCATTAATTTTCAGAATCTTATCAAAGCAAGTCTAGCTGATATGAGAAAACTCTCCCTTTTATGTAAATGATCGATTTACTGTTTGTACTAAACGGTTCACCGTTAATTTCCAGAATCTTATTAGATAAACGGTTCAGGAGTAAGAAGATAATTTTCTGTCTGTAAATTATCGGTTCACCACTTAGAAAATAAACGGTCTATCGTTAATTTTCAGACCTATATTTTGACAACTTTTGTTTAGAAAAAGATTTTCTAACTCAAGTTAATGGTCAATAAGCTTCTTTAAATATGTCTATGGCTTTAAGAAATCCATTTTAATAGCCCCAACATTTTAATCAAGAACATATAAGTTTTGTTATCATCAAAATTAATATTATAAGATTAACACAAGAACGAGAATTTATTGATTTGTGACATTTGACATTTCTTAAAATCTTGTAAATAATCAAACAAAAATAAGTATCACAGTATAAAGATAAAAACATGCAAATACGAAGAAAACAAAAATTATGAAATATATAGAAACCTTATGCATGTATTTAGAACTTCAACTTCTAACTTTTAAAAAATAACTTAAAATTTCAAGCTCTAATTTTTAATGAGGTTAGAATTTTTGGTTCTCACCATTTGTTGTCAACTTTAGGGTACAACAATAATATTTAAAGACAAATATATGCAACAACAAATCTTAATTTATTGAAATTAAAATAATTTGATAGGCAATTAAACTAATTATAGGAACAAATAAATTAAACCAACTATATTAATAGAATAATAACATATAAACAAAATAATAACAATATAGGTAGTATTACAGAGTTAGCTATATATATTAAAATTATTATAAACAATTAAATTAACAACATAATAGAATAACAATGTAAAAATATAATAATAAAGCATTAAAAAATAAGCATAAATAAATACAAGCAGTAAAAATTAAATTGCCTATGTCGGACCAGTTGTTGTACTGATAACATGTTATAAATAAAATAGATAAAGAAAAATTTAGACTAAAACAAAGTACCAGATAGTATCTTGTTATTGGCTATATTTAGCCTTTTTTTTTCTTGATTATTCAATAATGCAACATATGCCTATATTTATAGGATTCAAATGGGAAGGGGAATACACTCTTTTCAAATGTCAGACTTAAATCTTAAGTAGTGAATTCAATAATTTACAATGCTTTTCCATTGTTTTAGTTTCTTTATGATGCAAAAAGAAAAAAAAATCAATTTCTTCCAAACAACTCCAATTACAAATTTTTGAATTATTAAATCATCTATATTTAAATAAAAAATCACATATATGTATGAATTAAGTAAAATTAAAAGTGGACTCAAATAATTATTACATAATTGTTTTATTTAAAAAAAAAGTTTAGAATGCAAAAGTGTTTGTGAGAAAACAAAAAATGTAAAACACTATGATGTATTTGGATGGATGTAAAGTGTTAGAGCGAGAAATATAGTGTTATAATTAGATTTATTTTTCTCTTTTAATGAAATTATAATACGAGAGGGGTTTTATATGAATTTCAGAAGAGTGCCAATAGTTCAACTCTTAAATAAACCCATCAATAAATACTGCAAAATCCATTATTGCTATTAACAATCACTTTAATTCAAAAAATATCATTCTTCTAAATAATAATTTTACTCACTCCATAAAAGAAATCTGAAAATTCAGTTTTTATTTTCATTTTCTTGTAAAGTTTTACTACCCACCTCAAATTTATGGGTAATAGAAATTTTCAATGCCAATCGCTGATTCCAATCTAAAATATTTTAAATTAGATATTAAAACCAATCTTCAAGGATCTTAAAAGAATTATGGTAAAATAGGTTGTCATAAAGTTTAAGATAATTAATTAGTAGCATATAAAATATTTCTTTTTCCTTTTGTAATGATGACAATTTATTAAAAATGACAATAGCAAAATATACACAAGTGTGATTCATGCACAAATTTACATGCCAACATGCGAGAAAATATGTAGGAGTTTCAGTTGAACATGAACTAATGGAAGTAACAACAAACCATAAAATTAAGGTCAATTAGGACATCATATCTCCACAAATTCACATATTTTTACAACTAGCCAATAACACCACAAAACTTATCATTATTTTCCACCATTTTGAATTATCATTGTTTTCCCCAGCAAATAGGTTCTATTTTGGTGTTGAGATACTATCATTTTTAAGTTACAGCTACTATGAAAAAAAGTTGCAACTATAAAATAAAAAGGATATAATATCTAGTAAATATAATTTTTAAGTAATAATTTTGACAAAATTAGGAAAAATATGATAGATTTTTCATAATACAAGTGTAAAATCAAAACAATTTAGCTTCTAAGCTACAACAATTAGTATTTGCTAAATAATTAGTATCATAGCTTTTAAACTACAATAACCCAACTTCAATTCTAAATAGAGTCGTAGTTTGATTTCTTCTCCACTAGCTACCACTACATTTGTTAGTAAATATGTATTATTTTTCAATAAGGATTTCATAGGATATATATATATTTTTAACAGGATTCCTATTTAAAGAATAAGTAATTTCCCTTTTGGAACTTGACTTATTCGAGGAAGAATACCACTAGTATCAGAAAAAGATTACTTCTCCTATAAGAAATAATCACTATATATAGGGAGATTAGATTCATTTATTTATATAACACAACAATCAGTTCTCAGTAAATAGACAATTTTTAGTGTGAGAGAAACAATAGGTCTATTGAGAGATTGGGTGTTATTGGCATTTTAGGTATAAGGAAAATACTAGAGTGATTGTAATAATTTTTCACATAATGGATTTCTCTCTCATCGTCCTTGGCAGCTATGATTTTTCTTTATTATAGAAGTTTTCCATGTAAATTCTTATATTGTGTGATTGGTTTTATTTTTCATTTATTGTTTTGTTTATTATTTGTTTGATATTTTTACTTGCAAGATCTTGGGTGGGATTAAAATTCCTTAATAAGTGATATCAGAGCTAAAGGTTGTTCTGCAAAGCAATTATATATGCAAACAAATTTTTAAATCCTATTGTGAGGATTGAGGTTGAAACGTTTGATGGAAGAATCAATTTTAGCTTGTGGTAAATTCAAGTCAAGGAAGGTACAAAAATCAAATCTGGGCTATATAAGGCTTTGAAGGGCAAACCATCCCCTATTTTTAGCAGTGACTTTAGGAAATCTATTATGAGCAATGAAGATTGAGAAGAATTAGATGAAAGAACTACAAGTGTTATATGATTATGTCTACCAACGAATGTTTTTTGGCAAAACAACTTTGGGAAAGGCTAGAAAATTTGTATCAGACAAAGAGCATCTCTAATCATTCGTAACTTAAAAAACAGTTTCACATGCTGAGAATGATTGAAGGTACAAAAATTTCTAATCATCTTAATGTTCTCAATGGCATCATGATAGAATTAGAAGCAATTGGAGTTAAAATTAAAGACGAGGACAAGGCCTTCAAGCTATTATGGTCTCTTTCAACTTCCTACAAGCATTTGTTGCCTATTTTAATGTATGGGAAAGAGACTGTGGATCTTGAAAAAGCTATTAGTACTCTACTTTTAAAAGAAAGAAGGTTGAGTGGTGGAAGTAATGAAGCTTTTGATCATTCAACATTGACAGTTGGTAATTGGAAGAAAAATAACTCCAAGAAGAAAAGAGTTTGCTAGGTGTGTGAACAATCAAGACACCTTAAAAAGGATTGTCAGAAAGTAAATGAAGCAAGTTTGGCAAGTAGTTTTAAGTCAGTATATGAAGATAATGATAGTTTCGCGAGCGAAAAGTCTATTATCATTGTGGGAGATAATGATCCCCTATAATAGATGATGAAGAGATCTGCATGGCAAAGCCATTATTACCATGGAAAAGGATGTATTACTGCTAATGGGTCCATAAGATTTACACACGAGGCATGGTTTTACATTTATGCAATATGTATGGTGGAATTTTTATGTTGATGGTTGAGGACTTTCAAGGACGCCAAACATGAGAATGGCTATTTTCAACAAGGCGATCGACATGTGCTGAACACGTGTATTCTGGATAAGGTGGAGTATGATGATTCTTGGTGTAAAAAATTATGGTTGCTGGATAGAGGATAAAATTTTACCTATGATAAAGTGATTCTCATAAGCCTTATGTGAGTATAATTTTGGTAAAGTAAGACGATATGGTTGCGTGGATACACAGTGGATCATATTTTTTTGTGTAATTAAAAAACTTACCAAGGTGGAGATTGTTAGGAAATATGTCTTATTTATTAATAAAGATTTCCTAGGATATTTTCCTTTTTCTTTGTAGGATTCCTATTTAAAGAAGAAGTAATTTCTCTTTTGGAACATGACTCATTCAAGGAGAATACTACTAGTATAAGAAAATGATTACTTCTCCTACAAGAAATAGTCACATATATAAGGAGATTGGATTCACTTATTTGTATAATACAACAATCAGTTCTTTGTAAGTAGACATTCTCCAGTGTGAGAGAAACAATAGGTCTATTGAGAGATTAGATGTTAAAAGGATTTTGGAAAAAATAGTAGAGTTATTGTAATAATTTTTCACGTAGTAGATTTTTCTCTTGTCGTCCTTGGCAACTGTGGTTTTTATCTATTATAAGAGTTTTCCATGTAAATTCTTCCATTGTGTGATAGGTTTTATTCTTCATCTATTTTTCTGTTTATTATTTGTTTGATATGTTTGCTTGCAAGATCTTGAGTGGAATTAAAATTCCCTAACAACATCAAAAGTGGAAAAAATCGAAATCATGACATCCATACATACATCTCAAACTTTACAAGCGCACACAACATTTGTAGAATTTAATTTTTAAAATGAACTTTCTAATTGTGATTTTGCTTTAAAAAAACTATTAATAAATAATTCAATCAAAAACTTAATTATAAATATAAAATTTGAAGACAGACAAACAAATAAATAGTCAAATTAGATAATAATTTATAGATCATAAGTATAAAATTGTATAGTCTCTTGAGTTGAAAATGAAGCCATTTTCGTTTAGTTCTTCTATTCTCCTTTTACTTTTTTTTTTGTATGACTTATTTGTTGAAGAACTCAATTGAATCAATTTTCAACCTCAAACATGGTGACAAGTGATTGATTTCATAGCAAAAGTGGGAATTAAATAGTGATTGTTTTTATGCAACTCAAAATCTGTCACAAACTACATATCATTTATTGACATTCTTTTTTGTAGTGTAATAATATATTAATATTGAAGGGATGTTCAATCTAGGCTTTGGTGGAATAAATATCTACCTCTATCAATTATATAATTAATAACGAAATATAAATCCATATATAGTGGGGCTAAAATTCAAACTTGGCCCCTTAAAAGTTGAGAGCAATGAGACTATCTTCAAGCTACAAAGTCATGATAACAAAATGTATATATGTATGTATGTATGTATGTATGTGGATTTTGTTAAGTTACAGCTACTGTAACTTATAACCATTTCAAAATTCATGTGGGTCATACCACTCATTGGCACTGTTCACATGATTTTAAACTGGCTGTAAGTTACAGCAACTGTAACTTAGCAGCCCCCATGTATATATATAATCTTATCTTGTAGTAAATTTTTTTTTATCATGTGATTAAATTTTTTATCTTCTAATGATGGTGTGGTACATTTTATACTACTTTTTGTACACATATTACTATTATAAAAAAAAAAAAAGGATTTTGAATATCTTACAACATAGATTTCGTTACAAGTTTATAACTTTTACAAGTAAAATTTATTGTATTAAAGCATGTATAAAAATAATGATGTAAAATATTATAAAATTATTTTTTTGGTTATGTTACAAAATACAAATGTTTTAGGGAAATTTATCTATATAACTAGTTTCAAAAAATCTTCATCAAAATTAACCATACAACAAAAATTCTTACACTTTTAAATAATTACATCCATTTTGGACCAAAATACCCTTAAAATAATACCAATAGAAACCCATTCACGCTAGTTTCATCGATTGAATATTACAGCATCTCCTTTATCCATCAGTCCATTCCCTTTTTGCTCAAAAACCCATTTCCCAATTTTGAAATCATTAACAGTGGCATTTGATAGTGGCTTCACTTCTTTATGCTATCTTCAGTGTTTGATAGTGGCTTTGATTCTTGATGGCACAAGGCAATTGACAACAAGATAAAACTCTTTAAGTGTCTTGATGAAAAGAAAAATGAATTGATTCTTCTATCTCAAGTTCAAACGCCCAATGCCCTATTGGACAAACATTAGATTTTCCTCATTCTTCATTATTTTCTTTTAATTTTCTTTAGATTAAATCTTGTTTAATGGCTTGTTGGAGAATTTTTTTATAATAGATGAGTAGCATATTTGTATTAGACATGAGAATTGATTTTTTTGGGTTAATTTTGGATTATCCCCTCATAAAATGACAACCTTCAAAATACCTTAAACTATCATAAACTTCAACTTATCTCATTTTTGTAAAGAAGACAAAATATTTTCATAATCCACCCTATTTTTCCCTTATGTTTTGAACAAAAATAGGAATAAGTTGAAGTTTACAATAGTTTGAGAGTATTTTGAAGATTGGTATTTGATGAGGGGAGTAATCAAATCTTTTTATTTTTTTTTGTAAAAAATAGTATTTGTTAAGTATAGTACAACAAGTGTTTATTAAAATGCCTTTATAGCACATATGCATGCAATGGATAAGCCAAATGTGGCTTGTCGAATTGGGAGCAACCAGTTGCTTGTTACATTAAGGCCATCTGTACGCTTCACCTATTTGCTTGCCCTATGCATGCTTCACCTGCTTGTTTGAAGCGTGCTTATATATATATATAAATCATGAGTTGCTTGCCAATGAATTCAATTGTGACTGAGAGCAAAACAGAGACAGGGAGGAAAAAGAAAAGAAAAAGAGAGAAAGAACGAAAAAAAGAAGAAGACAAAATGGAAAATTAAAAAAGAAAAGAAAATAGATATAAGAAAGTTATGGTAACTAAAATTGGATGGATAAAATTATATCCATTGGATTAGTAGGTAACTGATGTATAAAATTTAAGTAGTTATGATTTAGTTTATGTAATACATATAAGCTTCTATATTAATTCTTATAGTTAATTTTTAAAACTTGTGTTTTAGGAGAAATCAAAGAATTCCATAACCTATAAGAGCCTCCACGAACCCTAAAGTGAAATAGGATCTGTAAATCGATTATTGTTATTGCTATTATGTGCTCCGTGAAGCATTTATGTTTGCTAGTATGATTTAATATCATGTTATGATTATATACATGCACATTATATGATTGATTGAGTCATGAGATGTGATTGCGAGTCATCATATGTGTACCCTTCCAAATAGGCTTTGCGCATGTGTAATGAGAGTTAGATTAGTTTGCCTGTGTGATGTAGTTAAATTCTGCTACGTATTGAGAGGTTTTTTTTTCCCCTGTTTTGCTTATGCAATGATGATCCTAGCCTATATGATAGTTATTCCCCTAGGTATTCTTTGGTGTATTTTGTCATGTATATATTTATGATTTTTCATGTTTGCTTATGTTTTATGTCCAATATGGAGTTATGTCATGTGATTATGCACAAGCACTAGTGCATTACTTTATATATATATATATGTGTGTGTGTGTGTGTGTGTGTGTGTGTGTGTGTGTGTGTGTGTGTGTGTGTGTAATTATATCCATTCACTACGCTGGAGGCTCACTAGTTTTCTATTTACGCAATTTCTCATATGTTTTCTATAGGATTTTGTGCAGCTCAATTTCTAATCAATTAAAGTTGGGTCACGACACACATTACTACATCACTTGCATTTTGAACACATTTATGTTTATATATGTGTGCATATATGTGTGTGAAGTGTATGTATGTACAATGAGATGTGAATTGTGCAAGTTTTGAATATATTTTTGAATAAGGTATAAATGTTATTATATGATTATGCTAGAGGCTCAAGGCTAGTTTTATATATTCGTAAATTAAGTTTATGTCATAAGTTTTAAATATTAGATCATATGATTTGCCTCGAATCCAACAGATGGGTTGGGCCAGTCATGTCAATCTGGTATCAGAGCATGTTTATAGATTATGTAGACTATAACATGATATATGCATGTTTCATACATCATTAGTGATATCATGATGAGATAGCATGTTTATACATGGCCAATCTTGCACAAAATCTACAATGGAATTGGGTTCAGTTCTATACAAGAGGATAAAAAGAAATCTTAATGAGTGATACATGCAAGTCCTTTCCACATGCATTTATACATGAGATCACATAGCTTTAGCTCTAGTTAAATTCATATGCTAATTAGAAGCCATTAGTCATATTTATTCTAGATCGATTTTTAGAAAAATTAGCAGGGTGTGTTAGTTTTATTACTCATATTAAGGTTAAAGTTTATATAGTGATAGAAATTATGATCGATTAATTCAAAAATAATTTAATTTATATAATTAAAAATAGAATTTGATTAAATCATATTTATTTCTCAAGAGTTTCACTTTACCCTAACTATTATTATTTAACTAAGCATGATTGAAATCAAAATTATTCTTAAAATTAAATTACTAATAATTAAAAGGAAATAAAACAACTAAAATTAAAAAAAAAACTAATATTTATTTATGAAAATAATTATACAAAATATTAAAACACACCTGGCAAAGAGGATTACAAAGGGATTGAGAGAATTTGAGAAGAAGAGAGATGATTAAAAACACAAAAATGAGGCTCTATTTATAGAGAAATAAATTCATAATCCAGTGCTTTGCGGTCTATGATAAGCTTGATGCATGCACTCCACACAACTATTAGATCAAGATCTAACGGTTGGTCAAACTTCAAAAATCAACCTTACATGTGGTACAATATGAAACGTCTAATTTGATTAAAGAACGATTGAGATTTGGCAGGTGAATGGGTGTATCGGGTCGACCCAAATACAAACATTTTGATCCTTCAACTTGTTTCACCAACCACTGCCACGTGGCACAATCTTGGCCATTGAATAATGAACGGCTGAATTTTAGTTAAAATTGATAGCTTTCTAGTGCATCCATATTTATCGTAAGCTCATTTTATCATTCGATCAATGGTTGGTCAACTGAAAAAATCAACTTTTCTTCTAAAAGTTGAATTTTAAGCTGGTCTTGCCCATCCTAAGGCTTTTGGACTTCTAGAATCCAAATTTGAACTTCATTTTCTCGTTTTGAGCCTCGAATTACGTGAAATCAATATTTTACCTAATAAATACACAAAAATACTTAAAATTAAATATAGTTAAAACATAATTAATAATTCTTAATATATTACATAAATATAAATATAAATTATAATATATACACAAAATAACATTTTTATCCCTTAATAAATATATGATTTTTAACAATAATCACACCCCCAACCAGCTTATTGCTAGTATCTAGCAATTAAAGTGTTATATTAAATTAAGATTTATAAAATTCACATGCAAGTTAATAATTATTCATCTAACCTCTAAATTACTAAATAAATAAAGTCTCCCAAAATTCTTTAACTTTTTGTCGTTCACTCATTATCTAGGACATCACCAAATATTTTTTTGTACTCAAGTCATTAACACAATACTTATGGGGCTTCATTAAGAGAAAATAACATTTTCGTTCTAAAATTCATTAGAAACTCCATCTTTAGGCAGTAGATTATTCACATATATTTTAAAATATTACATTTTTAACCCATGTAGAGAGCTTTAGGCCAGTGACTCCTAAACCAGTTGGCCTTAGGGCACTAGGTATTGAAACACCTCTACGGACTTAATTACTTAGGTTTTAAATATAGCAAAAGTAGACATTCAATTTTTTTCTTTTTCTTCTTTTTTTTTCTCTTTTTTTTTTTTTGCAATATACATTTTCTAATACCTTAGATATCATCTCTAATAAATTAAAAGAACTAAATGTTGCAAAAACTTTAACTTACAACCCACTATTGTGTGTCGCAGTGTGTATGTGTTGAATGATTTAAAAATACTGTTGAATGAGTAAACAAAATGACTTAATAACTAATTAGAGAGTTAAAAAATTTGAGTAATTCAAAGAAAAAGGGAATAGAAACAACTTATTATGAATTTAAAAATCAAAATATAATACAACAAAATTATTAGGATGCGTATCAAAAGTCGTGACTCTTTACACAGTCATCCTGATACAAAAAAATTGTTGTTTTTTTTTTTAGAAAAATAGATAAACACATCTATTTGTTAATCTTATAATATTGATTTTGATGATAACAAAGCTTATATGTTCTTGATTAAAATGTTTGAGTTATTAAAATAAATTTCTTAAAGCCATAAACTTGTTTAGAGAATCTTAATGACCGTTAACTTGAGTTGGAAAATCATTTTTCTACAAAAAGTTATCCAAATATAGATTCTGAAAATTACCCTTGAACCGTTTATTATAAAAGGCGAACCGTTTATTTACAGAAAAGTTTTAGAGCATTCTGGAAATTAATGGTGAACCGTTTATTACTAACGGCGAACCGATAATTTTCTAATCTTGAGCCGTTTAGCAAAAACGGAGAGCTAAGTTTGTTTTGCAGGTTTCTGGAAATAAATGGCGGTCCGATAACAGAAAACGGTGAACCGTTTATTTAAAGACAAAGAAAAACGGCTAGTTGAAAAGTCAAAACGGCTAACCGTTGGAACCAACCGGCGAACCGATTATTCTTAGAAAGTCAATAACGGCTAGTTTTCAGCTCCAACTATAAAATAGCTCAATCAAATTCAAATCAAAGAGATCCAAGAATTATCATTGAGCTTGCTATTGAGAAAAACAATCTTCCTTGAGCCTTAAACTTGTTTTATTTCATTGATTCACACATTGAGATTTCAATTGTAATCATATACATTGTGTGAGAGATTAGTTGAGTGTAATATTTGATTTTGAGTGATTGTAAGTATTGGAATACACTTGGGTTAAGAGATTAGGAATAATCTCTTGATTGTGAAGGTCCATTGACACCTTGAAGTCAAGTGTAAGTGGTGTTGAAGCCTTGGAGGCTTGCTTAATGGAATCCTCAAGCCCGGTGAGCTTGGAGGCGTGGACGTAGGCACGGTTGGCCGAACAACGTAAAAATCTTGTGTTTGATCTCTCTTCCCTTATCTTTTTAATTTCAAGTATTGTTAAATTTATTGCTTTTAATTTGATTAAGACAATAGTTTTAATTGTCGTGTGCTTATTTTTTAAAGAACCCAATTCACCCCCCTCTTAGGTAAGCCTAGTTAGTATTTCACTATTACTATCCCCTTCCCCCAACCTAATTCAAACATTATTCATAATTTAAAGATATGCATGCAAAAAGGTGAAAAAGATAAAGAAAACATAAATAATTAAGAAGAGATAAGAAAGATCACACCTGAATCGATTGCAGAAACTTGAAGAAGATGACAAAAAAAAAAAAAAACAACTCTAGGAATAAGAAGATGCGTTTCTAGAAGTATTACACTCTATATTCTGCCATCTTTGACTCAAATTTATTTAAAGTTAGTTTTTACAACATCACCAGGACTAAAAATTTCACAATTATCAACTATTCCCTCCCCCTAACCAGAATGTGACATTATCTCCAATGTCTTAAAGGAAAGAAGTAGAGTTTAGAAGACATTATTTGACTGCTTTAAGAAAATAATCACAAATAAAGGGTTAAATCTAATTTGCACTTCTTACGAGAGCTACAGTCAACATCATTAGTAAACCATTTCAATGTTAAAGTCTTAGGATCTGGTTCTGGTTTATAAACTTGTAAAAGATCAAGTAACTCATTAGTAGTAAAAGAACAAATAAAGATTTTTTTCGTGGAGATTGAAATAAAATGATTCTTAATTGCATGGTTAATGAATGTTAACAAGCCATCATAAAAGTTATTAACATTTAACAAACTGATAGGTTTTTTTATGGACATTCAAACTAGCCCAAGATGCAAATGTAATTGTTGAGTGCTAGAAAGTATTTATTTATATTGGAGAAAATCATCATTTTACACTCCAAGTCTCACTAACATCCCTACTTTTATGTCTTTAAGTCACTTGTGATTTAATTATGTATTTTTTATTTTAATTAAGTATTTTATGTATTCTAAGGGACATCATGGTCATTTCGCAATGAACGAGAGATCGGATAGAAAAACGAATAGCAATTTTGAACTCAAGACAGTCGAAAACCTTAGAAGAAGTCTAAAAAGATAAATAGTACTGTTCACATATACGGTACAGTTCATATATACGTTACAGTACACGACGCTGTTTACGGCATTGTTCACCTGTACTGTACGATGACATGGCACTATATGATGATGTAGTGGCATTTGATTGGATGAATGATGTGGCATTGACCGCTTATGTTGCATTGACTGATGATGTGGTGTTGACTAATGACGTGTAACGATCCTATTAGACCAAAATACTGATGTGGCGTTGACTGGTGATGTGGCAGTATGTTATTGGACTGAAAAAATGTGCATACGGTACATGCATATACACGGAATAACAGCCATGATGAAGTGTTCCATCCAATAAGAACTTGCCACATGGCGCAACTTGAGCATCTAAATTGTTTTAATCCGATGGCCTTGATTTACTCATTGTATCTATAAAAAGGGGGCTCCTCCCATAATTTGACACCTCTGAATCCATTTTTGAGCTCCATTTTTTGTAATTCCATCTTCATCTTATATTTTCTACATATTTTAATAAAATTTCCATTTTACTCCTAATTCAATTATGAGTAGTTAATTTTCTTTCAAGCTTAAGTTGAAGGTGAAGTCTTAATATGCTCCATGGGCTTAATTTGGTAAATTTACTTTTTCTTCCCCTCTAATTTATGTGGATGTTTTGACTTTTCGTAGATAGATAGTAATAATCTTGTCTAGATATCGGCTGGTATAACTGTCTCCCTAGGCAAGGTTATTACTATTTGGCACGGGAAGCACTTAGCACTATATCTATTAGGGTTGGATTCATGAGGAGTGAAAAATCTCCCTTCATGATTTAATTTGTACTAATAATGAATGTTAAGTCAATAGTGCATGTTGAGTACAGATCCGGAGATCCAAGCACTGTATTTTAATAATTTATTCCCGCCGCTTTAATTTAAATTAATAGATAGCGTACGTCATTTTCATTATAAATCCAATCACCCACTTAGAAAATTAATTCTACAAGCAATTAAAATCCACCTCCTCGTGGGATCAACACTCGTCACCGTTGATCTATTCTACAATAGATTCGTGCGTTTGCGAGTTCAACAAAATTTGGACAACAAGTTTTTGGTGGCGTTGCCGGGGAGGTAAGTTATTTTAATTTGTAAAATAAATTTTCAATTTCTTTATTTATTTTTTAGTTGTTTTCATGTAATTTTTTTTATTTATATTATTATTAAAGAAAAAGAAAAAAAAAGTGAATCTGCATTGAGAGGTAGGTGTTTTTCTTTCTTTAAATTTTTGTAATTTAATTTTCATGTTATTTTATTTTATTTTGTTAATTCGGCAGGTTCAACCGCCTATTAATTTATTTTAATTTGTGTCACATATTTTTTTTTTTATATATATAGCACTTGAGTTTTTTTTTTACACTAGCTCCTAAGTCCAACAAAGCATTCTCAATTGTGTGGTTCCCTATACTACATGAGATAGTGGGGGAGCCTGGGTCTTTGTATTTTAGAGGAAGCTTGTGTTGGAGTATAGAGCTCACGTTTTCTGTTAAAAAAGCCTTTTTTTGAACATGAATGTTTCTCTTTTTAGTACAAAGGTCTTTAAGAAACTTGGCATAAGATGACACTTGTTTTATAGCATCAAGCAAAGGGATGTTAACACTTACCTGTTTAAAGATTTCAAAAATCTCACTTGTAGATTTTCCTTTCTTTGCTGTAGTTAACCTCTAGGGAAATGGAGCTTTTGGAACGTATTCTCGTGGGTTGGTTTCTTCTTTCTCCTCTGATGATGAGTCTTCTTCATTTACTGGTACAATTTGAGTTGTTTTTGGTACCGGTATCTCCACTTTGTTGTCCACTTCTTTTCCTTTTCGCAAGGTCATAACGGCTTTGACCTCTCCATGCTGTTGAGGTGAACTGGTACTTACTTCATGCACTCCTTTAGGATTAGGCACTAGTTGACTTGGGAATTTTCCTTTCTCAACAGTCATTGCCAAGGTTTGAACTGAAGAAGCAAGTTGTCCCACCATTTTTTCAAGGTTTGAAATTGATTGGGTTTGTGAGTTGAAACCCGCTCTCATCTCATCTCGTAGTTCATCAATGGTGTGGTTTTGTTGCTCGATTTTGGAGTGAATAAGATTCTTGAAATTTTGAAATGCATCCTCCCATGGTCTAGGCTGAGAATGGTTTGGGTTCTGATTATATGGTCTAAATGGTGGTTGAGAGGCTTGAGGATTTTGAGGAATTGGTTGCATTGGTGGAGCTGGAGCTACTGGTCCATTCTGTTGGAATCCTTGAGACCATGAAAAATTGGGGTGGTCTCTCCATCCGGGATTGTACGTGTTGGAGTAAGGGTTGTAGTTTGATGGCTTTCTCATTACATCTATGGCATTGGCTTGATCTGAGTATGAGTCCTTGTCATGTGGTTCCGTTAATTTAGCAGCAGTTAACGATGCTATTTGTCGGGAAAGACCTTCAACTATGTCTTTGACTTCTTTAATTTCTGAACTTGACTCGCCAATGTGAACCTCATTCACTCCCTTAACTCTTCTAGTACTCCTGAGTGAACGACTCCGTTGTTGGGAATTATCTGCTTGTCGCTGGAAGAAATCCTAAATCTCTGATGCACTTTTTGACATTAGCTCTCCTCCACTTGTTGCCATTAGCCATTCTTGCACATTCGGCAATAATCCCTCCAAAAAGTATTGGCATTGGTGCCATTTTTCGTATCCATGATGTGGACACTTTAGGAGTAGCCCATTGAATCGCTCCCATGCTTCGAAAAATTGCTCGTCTTCTCTTTGGGTAAACTCTGAAATTTCCCTGCAAATAGCATTGGTTTTATGTACTGGGAAATATTTATTCAAAAATTTTTTTACCATTTGTTCCCATGATGTAATGCTATTAGTAGGCAATGCATTGAACCATGAACGAGCTCTATCCTTTAAAGAAAATGGGAATAATCTAAGTTTAACATCATCATCTGAAAAATTCTCATATTTAAAAGTTTGACAAATAGCATGGAAATCATTCAGATGATTATATGGATCTTCATTTTCTAGGCCATAGAATGTTGGGAGACAATTTAGCACACTAGGTTTTAATTCAAAACTCCTAGCATCTACATTTGGATATCGTATGCATGATGTGCTCAAGTTAGCTAAAGGACTGAAGTAGTCCTTAAATGGCCTCTCTTGTGGTGCTGGTTGCAAATCCATTTCAAATTTATTTTTAATTGTAATGTGCTTGTGTGTGCGAAGTGTTTTTTCTAATTCAAAATCTATAGGCTCAAGATTCGGTAATTGTGACCTACGACCATGCATGCAAATAAGAAAAACAATGATAACAAAATTAATAAAGATAAAGAAGAGGGAGAAATTATGATACTAACCTTATTACGCCGTTACAATTTTCCTATGAAAATAACTCAAGTGCTATATATAGAAAAGAAAATACGTGAAACAAATTAAAATAAATTAAGAGGCGGTTGAACCTGCCGATTTCACAAAATAAAAAAAAATAACATGAAAATTAAATTACAGAAATTTAAAGAAGAGAAGAAAAGAAAAGAAAATAATACCTACTTCAAAATGTAAATTCACTTTTTTTTTAATAATAATAATAAAAAAATATTACAAGGAAACAAATAAAATAAATAAATAAAGAAGAAAAAAAAATTCTACAAATTAAAATAATTTACCTCCCCGGCAACGGCGCCAAAAACTTGTTGTGCAAATTTTATTGAACTCGCAAGTGCACGAATCTATTGTAGAATAGATCAATGGTGACGAGTGTTGATCCCACGAGGAGGTGAATTTTAATTGCTTGTATAATTAATTTTCTTAGTGGGTGATTGGATTTATAATGACAATTATGTAGGCAATGTATTAATTTAAATTAAAGTTGTTATAATAAACTATTAAAATGAAATGCTTGGATCTCCGGATCTGTACTCAACATGCACCATCGGCTTAATATTCATTATTAGTACCAATTAAATCATGAAGGGGGAACTTCCACTTATCATGAACCACACTCTAATAGATATGGTGCTAAGGGCTTCCCGTGCCAAATAGTAATAACCTTGCACTGCGGGAGGCGGTTATTCCAAATACCGATATCCGGACAAAGATTATTACTATCCTGCTCTACGAAAAGTCAAAACAACCACATAAATTAAAGGGGAAGGAAAAGTAAATTTACCAAATTAAGCCCATAGAGCATGTTGAGACTTCACCTTCAACCCAAGCTTGAAAGGAAATTAGCCACTCATATTTGAACTAGGGGTAAAATGGAAATTTTATTAAAATACGTAGAAAATACAAGATGGAGATGGAATTAGAGAGAATGGAGTCCAAAAATGGATTCAGGGGTGTCAAATTAGGGGGGGGGAGCCCCCTTTTATAGATACACCGAGTAAATCATGGCCACCGGATTAAAACAATTTGGGCGCTCGAGATTGCACCACGTGGCAAGTTCCTTCGGATGGAACATCATCGGGCTCTTATTCTGTATATGCATGTACCGCATACACGCGTTTTTTTTCCGTCTACTAACATTCTCCGCCACGCCACCGGCAACATTTTTGGTCCAATAAGCTCGTGACACGCCATCGATCAACGCCACATCATCATCAATGCCATGTAAGCGGTCAATGCCACATCATTCGTCCCAATCAAATGCCGCCACGCCATCGTGATAGTGCCACGTAATCATACAGAGTGCCACGTCGGATACAAGAAAGGTGAACAAAGCGCTGCGTGAATATTAATCGTCGTGGTACAAGATCAGTATATATCAACCGCATCAGTATGTGTGAAACGATCTGTATATATGTGAATGAAAGATCTTATTTTTCTTTTTTATACTCCTCCTAAGGTTTTCGACTGTCCTGAGTTCAAAAGTGCTGTCCGTTTTTCCATCTGATCTCTCCTTTATTGTGAAATGACCATGATATCCCCTAAAATACATAAAATACTTAATTAAAATAAAACATACATAATTAAATTACAAGGGAGTTAAAGACATAAAAATAGGGATGTTAGTGAGACTTGGAGTGTAAAATGATGATTTTCTCCATTATAAATACACACTTTCTAGTACTCAACAAACAGCTCCAACTCCAGCTCCACCAATGCAACCAATTTCTCAAAATCCTCAAGCCTTTCAGCCACCATTTAAACCATACAATTAGAACCCAAACTATTCTCAACCCAGACCATGGGGAAATACATTTAAGAATTTCAAAAATCTTACTCACTCCACAATCGAGCAACAAAACCGCATCATTAATGAACTGTGAAATGAGATGAGAGCGGGTTTCAACTCACAAACACAATCAGTTTCAAACCTCAAAACAATGATGGGACAACTTGCTTCTTTTAACCAAACCTTGGCAATGACTATTGAGAAAGGCAAATTCCTAAGTCAACCAGCGCCTAATCCTAAATGAGTGCATGAAGCAAGTACTAGTTCACCTCAGCAGCATGGGGAGGTCAAAGCTGTCATGACCTTGTGAAAAGGAAAAGAAGTTGACAACAAAGTGGAGATGTCGGTGACAAAAATAACTCAAATTGTACTAGTAAATGTAGAAGACTCATCATCAGAGGAGAAAGAAGAAACCAACCCACAAGAATACGTTTTTAAAGCTCCATTTCCACAGAGTTTATCTAAAGCAAAGAAGAAAAAATCCACAAGTGAGATATTTGAAATCTTTAAACAAGTAAGTGTTAACATCTCTTTGCTTGATGCTATAAAACAAGTGTCATCTTATGTCAAGTTTCTTAAAGACCTTTGTAATAAAAAGAGAAATATTCATGCTCAAAAGAAGGCCTTTTAACAAAAAACGTGAGCTCTACACTTTAACATAAAATTCTTCTAAAATACAAAGACCCAGGCTCCCCCATTATCTCATGTAGTATAGGGAATCATACAATTAAGAATGCTTTGTTGGACTTAGGAGTTAGTGTAAATTTGTTGCCTTACTCAGTATTTGTGAAACTTGAACTGGAAGAATTACACCCAACTATAGTGGTATTATAACTTGCAGATCGATCCATGAAAAAACCTTGTGGTATTGTAGAGGACGTGCTTATATAGGTAGATAAGTTTTATTTTCCTGTTTGATTTCATTGTAATTGATACTCAACCAGTCCAGGATTCAAGGAAGCACATCCCTATTATCCTAAGATGACCTTTCTTGGCAACTGTTGATGCTCATATTCAATGCAGGACTGGAAATATGCAGTTGTCCTTTGGCAATATGACGATGGAGCTAAATATCTTCAACATTGCCAAACAACCTCACAATGCAGATGATGGAATTGTTGATGTGGATTTAATAGAAGAATTAGTTGATAATACTTTTCTTTCAAACCTTAGTGATGACCCTTTACAAACATATTTAACTCACTTTGGTTTGGATTTTGATATTGATAGATTAGTAAATGAGGTTAACGCCTTACTTGATTCAGCACCATCCAAGGACACTAACAAATGGAAGTCAAGAGTGGAACAACTAGCACCATCAGAGAAAAAACTTAGCCCATCATCAGAATCACCACCAAAACTCGAGATCAAACCATTACCCGACACTTTGGAAGCACTTTGCCAGTAATCATTTCATCATCCCTAAATAACGAACAAAAAGGTAAGTTATTAGAAGTTTTAAAAGTGCATAAAAAAGCATTAGGATGGACCATAGTCGACATAAAAGGTATTAACCTAGTAGATTGTATGCATTACATTTATCTTGATGAAAATGCTAAACCTACTAGGGAAATGCAATGTCGGTTGAACCCTAACATGAAAGAAGTTATTAGAACTAAAGTCCTTTAACTATTAGATGCAGGTATCATTTATCCAATTTCTGTTAGTTCATGGGTCAGTCCTGTGCAAGTTGTCACTATAAAGTCAGGAGTTACAATAGTTACCAATGCTAAAAATGAATTAATACCTACTAGAGTGACTACAGGATGGTGTGTATAGATTGATTATAGAAAGTTGAATCCTGTCACGAGTAAAGACCATTTTTCTTTACCATTTATTGATCAAATGCTTGATAGATTAGCAGGTCATAAATTTTATTTCTTTCTAGATGGCTACTCAGGATATAATCAGATTCCTATAGCACCAAAAGATCAAGAGAAAATCACTTTCACTTGCCCTTTTGGCACTTTTGCATATAGGAGAATGCCATGTGGATTATGTAATGCACCTGCTACATTTTAATGATGCATGTTAAGCATTTTTTCTGATATGGTTGAATGATTCCTTAAAGTCATTATGGATGATTTTTCTATTTTTGGTGATTCATTTTATCAATGTTTACATCATCTAACACTAGTTTTGCAGAGATGCATAGAGAAGAATTTGGTCTTAAATTGAAAGAATTGTCATTTCGTGGTAAAACAAGGTATTGTTCTCGGTCACATCATTTCGAGCAAAAGAATTGAGGTTGATAAAGCTAAGGTGGATCTTATTTCCAATCTTCCTCCACCTAAAATAATTAAAGAAATAAGATATTTCCTTGGGCATGCGGGTTTTTAGAGATGTTTCATTACAGATTTTAGCAAAGTTTCTAGACCTTTATGCAATTTACTTACTAAGGATGTACCGTTTGTCTTTGATGATTCATGTCTTGTGGTATTTGAGAAACTAAAGCAGTTGTTGACATCATCACCCATCATTCAGCCCCAAACTGGAACTTACCATTTGAGCTCATGTGTGATGCATCTGACTATGCAGTAGGAGCAGTATTAGAACAAAGAGTTAATCAAATTCTCCATGTTATTTACTATGTTAGTATGAAATTGAATAATACACAGTTGAACTATTCAACCACTGAAAAAGAAATGCTGGCAGTAGTGTTTGCATTAGAGAAATTTTAATCTTATCTCATTGGTTGTAAAATAGTTGTTTTCACAGATCATGCTACTCTTAGATATCTTCTCACAAAGAAAGATAGAAAAGCTAGACAAATTCGTTGGGTGTTACTTTTGCAAGAATTTGATTTTGAAATCAAGGATAAGAAAGGCATAGAAAATGTTGTGGTAGACCATCTTTCTCATCTCAATTTTGATACAATTACAGAACCATTACAATTGAATGAATCATTTCCAGATGAACAATTGATGAGTTTGGAAGCATTACCATGGTATGCTGATATAGTTAATTATTTTGTTACAGGTAAACTTCCAGAGCATTAGACTAAGCAGGACAAGGCCAAATTTTTTACAAAAATAAAGTATTTCTTTTGGGATGACCCTTATATGTTCAAGTATTGTGTAGATCAAATTGTCAAACGATGTGTTCCAGAAAGTGAATTTCAAAATATCCTTTCATTTTGCCATGAACAAGCTTGTGGAGGCCATTTCAGTACTAAGAAAATAGCTACTAAAATTTTATAATGTGGTTTCTATTGGCCAACTATATTTCGAGATGCTTACATTGTTTGCTCTTCATGTTATAGGTGTCAATGAATGGGGAGCATTACACGAAGGAACATGATGCCACTAAACCCAATTTTAATAGTTGAGATTTTTTATGTATGGGGTATCGAATTCATGAGACCTTTTCCCCCTTCTTTTGGCCATCAACACATATTAGTTGCTATTGATTACGTATCAAAATGGGTAGAAGTAGTTCTATGTAGAACCAATGATCACAAGATAGTGATTGGATTTTTGAAAAGCAACATTGTTTCACGTTTTGGATTCTCTCGAGCAATAATCAGTGATGGTGGAGCCCACTTTTATAACAAATCATTCAAATCTCTTTTGACAAAGTATTCAATTACTCACAAAATGGCAACCCCATATCATCTACAAACTAATGGCCAAGTTGAGATCTCCAATTGATAAATAAAGAACATATTAGAAAAGACGGTGAGACCAAATAGAAAAAATTGGTCATTAAGACTGGATGATGCATTATGGGCATATAGAACAACTTTCAAGACCCCGATTGGGATGTCACCCTATAGGTTAGTATATGGAAAAGTTTTCCATCTAACTATGGAACTCACGCATCGTGCATATTGAGCCATCAAGAAATTCAACTTTGACATGCAGCATGACAGCTTAAAAAGAAGATTACAGCTGGCAGAACTTAAAGAAATTTGTAATGAGGCATACAAAAATGCCAAGATTTACAAGCAGCGAATGAAAGTCTTTCATGACAAGAAAATTATAAAAAAATCTTTCACCCCAAGTCATAAAGTGCTTTTATTCAATTCTCCCTTGTGTTGTGCAAATTTTATTGAACTCGCAAGTGCACGAATCTATTGTAAAATAGATTCAATGGTGACGAGTGTCAATCCCACGAGGAGGTGGATTTTAATTAGTTGTAGAATTAATTTTTCTAAGAGAGTGATTGGATTTATAATGACGATTATGTAGGCAATGTTTTAATTTAATGCTGTTGGAATAAACTATTAAAATGAAATACTTGGATCTCCGGATCTGTACTCAACATGCACCATCGGCTTAATATTCATTATTAGTACCAATTAAATCATGAAGGGGGAACTTCCACTCATCATGAACCACACTCTAATAGATATGGTGCTAAGGGCTTCCCGTGCCAAATAGTAATAACCTTGTCTAGGGAGGCGGTTATTCCAGCCGATATCCAGACAAGATTATTACTATCTGTCTACGAAAAGTCAAAACAACCACATAAATTAAAGGGGAAGGAAAAGTAAATTTACCAAATTAAGCCCATAGAGCATGTTGAGACTTCACCTTCAATCCAAGCTTGAAAGGAAATTAGCCACTCATATTTGAACTAGGGGTAAAATGAGAATTTTATTAAAATACGTAGAAAATACAAGATGGAGATGGAATTACAGAAAATGGAGTCCAAAAATGGATTCAGGGGTGTCAAATTAGGTGGGGGAGCCCCCTTTTTATAGATACACTGAGTAAATCATGGCCATCGGATTAAAACAATTTGGACGCTCAGGATTGCGCCACGTGGCAAGTTCCTATTGGATGGAACACATCATCAGGGCTGTTATTCTGTGTATATGCATGTACCGTACACACGTTTTTTCGATCCACTAATATTCTGCCACATCACCGGTCAACATTTTTGGTTCAATAGGAACATGACACGTCATCAGTCAACGCCACATCATCAGTCAATGCCACATAAGCGGTCAATGCCACATCATTCGTCCAATCAAATGCCGCCACGTCATCGTATAGTGCCACGTCATCGTAGAGTGCCACGTCGGATACTCTGATATGGTGAACAGTCTTGTGAATAAAGTGTCATGTACGATGCATCGTATATATCAACCGTCATCAGTATGTGTGAACAAAGATCAGTATATGTGAACAAAGTCTTAGTATATGTGAATAGTACCATTTTTCTTTTTATGCTCCTCCTAAGGTTTTCGACTGTCCTGAGTTCAAAAGTGCTCTCCGTTTTTCCATCTGATCTCTCGTTTATTGTGAAATGACCATGATATCCCCTAAAATACATAAAATACTTAATTAAAATAAAACATACATAATTAAATTACAAGGGACTTAAAGACATAAAAATAGGGATGTTAGTGAGACTTGGAGTGTAAAATGATGATTTTCTCTATTATAAATATACACTTTCTAGTACTCAACACACCCCCCAACTAGCTTATTGCTAGTCCCTAGCAATTTGAGCGAAAACAAAACTGAAATTTTTTTTTTTTTTTTTTTTTATATTGTGGTATTTATTCAATCAGACTAATGATAACAATCAAATAAAAGTATAAGCATTATCTACAGTCTAAAAAATATCATTCCCACATCAACTCTCCACATGAATCAGTTTAGAAAACTTTGTCACAACTTTAGTAATCGAGTCACTTTTAAGAATGACATGCAAACCCCAAAATCTCACTGGTAGTAGTTGTTGTGCAAATTTTATTGAACTCGCAAGTGCACGAATCTATTGTAGAATAGATTAATGGTGACGAGTGTCGATCCCACGAGGAGGTGGATTTTAATTATGTGTAGAATTAATTTTCTAGTTGAGTTGGTGGTTGGATTTATAATGAAAATGATGTAGGCTATCAATTAATTTAAATTAAAGTGGTATGAATAAACTATTAAAATGAAATGCTTGGATCTCCTGGATCTGTCTCAACATACTATCGAACTTAATATTCATTATTAATACCAATTAAATCATGAAGGGGAACTTCCACTCATCATGAACCACACTCTAATAGATATGGTGCTAAGGGCTTCCCGTGTCAAATAGTAATAACCTTGCTTGGGAGGCGGTTATTCCAGTAGATATCCGACAAGATTATTACTATCCTGCTACGAAAAGTCAAAACAACCACATAAATTAAAGGGGAAGGAAAAGTAAATTTACCAAATTAAGCCCATGGAGCATGTTGAGACTTCACCTTCAACCCAAGCTTGAAAGGAAATTAGCTACTCATATTTGAACTAGGGGTAAAATGGGAATTTTATTAAAATACGTAGAAAATACAAGATGGAGATGGAATTACAGAAAATTGAGTCCCAAAATGGATTCAGGGGTGTCAAATTAGGGGGGGGAGCCCCCTTTTTATAGATACACTGAGTAAATCATGGCCATCGGATTAAAACAATTTGGACGCTCAGGATTGCGCCACGTGGCAAGTTCCTATTGGATGGAACACATCATCAGGGCTGTTATTCTGTGTATATGCATGTACCGTACACACGTTTTTTCCGTCCACTAAGATTCTGCCACGTCACCGGTCAACATTTTTGGTCCAATAAGCTCGTGACACGTCATCAGTCAACGCCACATCATCAGTCAATGCCACATAAGCGGTCAATGCCACATCATTCGTCCAATCAAATGCCGCCACGTCATCGTATAGTGCCACGTCATCGTAGAGTGCCACGTCGGATACAAATGCAGGTGAACAGTCTTTGTGAATGAAGTGTCATGTATGATCAGTATATATCAACCGTATCGTGACGTATGTGTGAAACGATCATAGTATATGTGAAACGATCCATTTTTCTTTTTATGCTCCTCCTAAGGTTTTCGACTGTCCTGAGTTCAAAAGTGCTCTCCGTTTTTCCATCTGATCTCTCGTTTATTGTGAAATGACCATGATATCTCCTAAAATACATAAAATACTTAATTAAAATAAAACATACATAATTAAATTACAAGGGACTTAAAGACATAAAAATAGGGATGTTAGTGAGACTTGGAGTGTAAAATGATGATTTTCTCTATTATAAATATACACTTTCTAGTACTCAACACACCCCCCAACTAGCTTATTGCTAGTCCCTAGCAATTTGAGCGAAAACAAAACTGAAATTTTTTTTTTTTTTTTTTTTATATTGTGGTATTTATTCAATCAGACTAATGATAACAATCAAATAAAAGTATAAGCATTATCTACAGTCTAAAAAATATCATTCCCACATCAACTCTCCACATGAATCAGTTTAGAAAACTTTGTCACAACTTTAGTAATCGAGTCACTTTTAAGAATGACATGCAAACCCCAAAATCTCACTGGTAGTAGTTGTTGTGCAAATTTTATTGAACTCGCAAGTGCACGAATCTATTGTAGAATAGATTAATGGTGACGAGTGTCGATCCCACGAGGAGGTGGATTTTAATTATGTGTAGAATTAATTTTCTGAGTTGGTGGTTGGATTTATAATGAAAATGATGTAGGCTATCAATTAATTTAAATTAAAGTGGTAGGAATAAACTATTAAAATGAAATGCTTGGATCTCCGGATCTGTACTCAACATGTACCATCGGCTTAATATTCATTATTAATACCAATTAAATCATGAAGGGGGAACTTCCACTCATCATGAACCACACTCTAATAGATATGGTGCTAAGGGCTTCCCGTGCCAAATAGTAATAACCTTGCCTAGGGAGGCGGTTATTCCAAATAGATATCCGCACAAGATTATTACTATCTGTCTACGAAAAGTCAAAACAACCACATAAATTAAAGGGGAAGGAAAAGTAAATTTACCAAATTAAGCCCATGGAGCATGTTGAGACTTCACCTTCAACCCAAGCTTGAAAGGAAATTAGCTACTCATATTTGAACTAGGGGTAAAATGGGAATTTTATTAAAATACGTAGAAAATACAAGATGGAGATGGAATTACAGAAAATTGAGTCCCAAAATGGATTCAGGGGTGTCAAATTAGGGGGGGGAGCCCCCTTTTTATAGATACACTGAGTAAATCATGGCCATCGGATTAAAACAATTTGGACGCTCAGGATTGTGCAACGTGGCAAGTTCCTATTGGATGGAACACATCATCGTGGCTGTTATTCTCGTATATGCATGTACCGTACACGTTTTTTCCGTCCACTAAGATTCTGCCACGTCACCGGTCAACATTTTTGGTCCATAAGCTCGTGACACGTCATCGATCAACGCCACATCATCGATCAATGCCACATGTAAGCGGTCAATGCCACATCATTCGTCCCAATCAAATGCCGCCACGTCATCGTATAGTGCCACGTCATCGTAGAGTGCCACGTCGGCCTCGATGCAAAGGTGAACGTCACGTGAAGCGATTGTCATGTATGCGATCAGTATATATCAACCGTCATCAGTATGTGTGAACGATCTGTATATGTGAAACGATCTCCATTTTTCTTTTTATGCTCCTCCTAAGGTTTTCGATCATCCCGAGTTCAAAAGTGCTCTCCGTTTTTCCATCTGATCTCTCGTTTATTGTGAAATGACCATGATATCTCCTAAAATACATAAAATACTTAATTAAAATAAAACATACATAATTAAATTACAAGGGACTTAAAGACATAAAAATAGGGATGTTAGTGAGACTTGGAGTGTAAAATGATGATTTTCTCCATTATAAATACACACTTTCTAGTACTCAACACACCCCCCAACCAGCTTGTTGCTAGTCTCTAGCAATTTGAGCGAAAACAAAACTGAAATTTTTTTTTTTTTTTTTTATATTGTGGTATTTATTCAATCAGACTAATGATAACAATCAAATAAAAGTATAAGCATTATCTACAGTCTAAAGAAATATCATTCCCACATCAACTCTTCACATGAATCAGTTTAGAAAACTTTGTCACAACTTTAGTAATCGAGTCACTTTTAAGAATGACATGCAAACCCCAAAATCTCACTGGTAGTAGTAATACGCTCACAAAGAAATTAAACCCAAAAATAATCACTCCAGTGAATGGTAATTTGAGTGAAAATAATAAAGAAGTAATATCACACACTCTCACCAAGGTGATAGAAATATGCCCTCAGCTTAGAAATAGTACGATTTTAATTCAAAAATGCTAATCAAACCAATACATTCATCATCCTTTTTTATTTTTTTATTTATTTTTTTTTTTAGTATGCATTACCACATCTTTTCAACCCATATAACTAGTTTCCATTTCAGACTATAGTTCCCTAAAATCAAGAAGGACTTTTATTAGGATGTAACGTAGGCTAGGAACGTGGCTAACAAAGAAAGGATAATAGGAAAAACAAAATATATGTTTGAAAAATAGAAGCTTTGGAGATTGTAAGGTCTTTTCACTTTTTTTTTTTTTTTTGTAAACATTTTTTTTCTTTTGTTTCTTTTTCTCTTTTTTTTAGCACCTTTTTTTTATGCAAAATTATCTTTATTTTCAAACATAAATGGGTGGTGAGAAATACAAAATATAAGGTGATACTCCACATTGGAGTGGGACAAGATAATAGGTTCTTAAAGAAAAGTCTTTATTTTTACTTTATTATTATTATTATTATTATTATTTTTTTTTTTTTTTTTTTTTAAGGCTAAAAGGGGTTAAATATGGATAAATATTAATATGGTTGTCTATAAAGGCTAAAAAGGACCAAAGATGGCCTTTCATCATCTTTTAAGGTTAAAATAATCTTCCATATCTACTTAGTTAGATAGATCTTGAGATGTGGCAACATACACTTTTTTTTTTGAGATAATGTATAAAGCAATAAACTACTTCGAATGAAGAATGGGCAAAAAAAGGGTTACTTTCTCAAGAAAAATGACAGCTCAAAAACTCACTTGAAATTCCTATGACATGTGCGTTCTTTCTTTCAAGAACTTATATTTGTCTCCAACATCAACATGTAAGTAACAAACGTGGTGTAACATAACTAAAGACCAAAGATAATACAAATACTAAAATTTGAAAGTTATCATGTCATCTAATTATGAAAAGATCACACAAAATGTTTTTTTTTTTTTTTTTTTATAAGAAGATGCGTTTAGAGTCACTGCACTCGATATTGACCATCTTCGACTCAAAAATTTAACCACGATTAGTTTAAAACCAAAATTAGTAAAAACTACACTAAGATTGAGATATTCCACAATTGTCAACTATTCCCTCCCCCAACCTGAACGGAACATTGTCCCGATGTTTGAAAGAAAATAGGGTTTAGAAGACATCACCGAGTCTTTGTATCACGAGAAGAAAATATTTACAAGCGGAGAGTTAAATCTAATTTGCACTTTTATTACATTCTCTTTATTACCATCATTAGTTGGCCATTCCGGCCAAGGTCTTGGGATCCGCTGCAGTCTATAAGCATGTGAATGTCAATTAACTCGTTAGCGATATGAGCACAAATAAAGATTTTTTTCGCTGTGAAAGGGAAGAAATGTATTTATAAAGAATGGTTAAGAAATGCGATGAAGCCATCATAAAAGTTATAGACATTTAACAAACCGATGGCTTTATGATGAATGTTGGGATGGGCCCAAATCTTAATGTGATTAGTGCCTCTAGAGTTGCAAGATCTCCTGGTAGGAAAATAAAAGCATCGGCGTGATTTAGCATTTCGATTATTCTTTCTTGCATCACGAGACAACTAACTCTTCTCCGGTTGGTGAGTCGGACATACGAGGCCAACGGTTTGAGGCTTCTTGGGATGATGCCTAACACTTGGCTCCTCGAGATAAGCGACTTACGAGACTAGTTTTTATAACCCTCGTTCAACTACTCCATAAAACAGATGCAAATTTATTTCTGCTTTATCGTTGACCAAGATCGATGGGCCTTTCGCCTCAGCGAACTCTTTATGTTTGCCATAGTTAAATCCAGGAGAGCACACAAATGTTCTTGAATTGTTTATTGGGAGTAGCTGCCATTGGTATGCTTCTCAAAACTAATTTGTGAGTCTAAAAGAAAATGATCATATATCGAGGATCTTTGTGACAATGATTTACTGTTTGTATAGGAGGTAGCATGTCTATGTCGATTAACGCGTAAAGCATATGGCTCGAGAGTCAAAAAGGAAATAGTAAAAGAAAAAGCACTCAATTATTAAAGACAATAATGCAATTGATAAAACAACGGTGAAATAAAACAACGATAAAAGTAAAACAACGGTAAAAGGATATTTACAGTAGTTGTGATTGTGGCTCACATCTTCCTCGATTTTACGTCCGAGAAGCGGCTTGAACGCCCTACATGGGTCGAGGATAGGCTTCCCATCCGTTTTCTTATAAAGCGCAAAAGCGGTCGTTTATAGTCGATTCCCAAGACTATATCGAACACATTCTTTATGAAATAATGGCCATAAGCGGAGAATTCTTTGTTTATGCGTATCCACCGGGATGCGTTTGAAAGACAAAAGGATATCATCCAATGACTCTTTATTCAAGCCATCCCAATGAATTGAATCTTATCTTCCCTATTATCAGACATCATTCCGAAAGAACAAGGATTTTTATCGCATTTCATCCTGGCACACTTATGACAATTAACATGAAGTTTTTAGCTCTTCGTTTTCTCGAGTAATTTCCTTTACCACACCAGGCATGTATGCATAAATTTGGGAGGCAACTCACTGCTAAACGTCTTTAGCCTCGATTAACCAACGGATGTCGGCGGGGATATTATATTTCATAAGCAATCGCATGCGTTCGGACCGAGCTTTATAGATCGTAAAGGGCATTCGAGGAAGTGAAGGAAATCGCTTGTGAAGCTTTCTTTAGAATTGTGTTACTGTCCATACCTTCTTCCGAATATTAGTTATTATAGGAAACTAAAGTAACCGACTTTGATTGTCACGAATCTGGTTATCCGCCAACTTATACGGGAAAATAAATCAAAACACACTAAATAAATAAAATCAAAACACAACTAAATAAAGAAAATCAAATCTGTAAAATCGAATCAAACATTAAAGTGAACAAAATAAGAAAACACACATAAAAAGAAAAATGAACTTACATTCGTCCTCTTATTGAGTTAACCTCGAGCTCAATTGGAAGTTATATATCCCATCTTCTATTCCTCTGAGTTGTCTTTCTAGATCTTGACACAGGATACCAACTCTGGAGGTTGTAGCTTCCAAATACAATGTGTTTTGTAAAATCGTATCTGGCTTCTCGGATGAGATCGTATACGTTAAAGTTATGCGAGATGTTTTGAAGAGGATCTGTCTAATTGAGGCATACATAATTAAAAGTGATAAAAGAAAATTGAATGATTAAATAAACACACTTTCACACAAATTTAAATCACCGAGAAAGAAGAAATAAATAAGAAAAAGTCTCGATTCAAGTTTGACGGATCACTCAAATCGATTTGGTGTCATTTTCATGTGGTTGGTACTCTAGATATGACTTTAATCTTTGACCATTAACCTTAAAAGTTACACCGTTCTTTGGATCCTTAATTTCAATTGCTCGTGTGGAAAAAGCATATGAACTATAAAGGGACGATCCGTCGAGCGTAACTTACAGGAATAGGTGCAAGCGAGAATTGAATAAAAGTACTTTCGACCTGGTGTGAAAGATCTTCTCATAATGTGCTTGTCATGAAAGACTTTCATTATTTGTTTGTAAATTTTGGCATTTTCGTATGCATCATTCACGAATTTCTTGAAGTTCTACGCCATTTGTAATCTTAACTTTCCGAGCTAACTTGCTGCGTATCAAAGTTGAATTTCTTAATGGCCCGGTATGCACGATGCTCGAGTTCCACGGTAGGTGGCAAGCTTTTCCATATACTAGCCTATAGGGTGACATCCCAATCGGGTCTTGAAAGGCTGTTCTATATGCCCATAATGCATCATCTAGTCTTAATGACCAATCTTTTACATGCAGGTCTCACCGTTTTTCTAATATGTGCTTTATCTCTCGATTGGAGATCTCGAACTTGCCCACTTTGGTTTTGCGGATGATATGGGGTCGTCACTTTGTGAGTAATGGAATACTTTGTCAAAAGAGCTTTGAATGATTTGTTCTGAAAAAGTGGGCTCCACCATCAGCGATTATCGCTCGAGGAATCAGCGTGAAACAATGATTGCTTTTCAAAAATCGATCACCACCTTGTGATCATTGGTTCTTCACGGGCTAACTTACCCATTTCGATCGTAGTCAACGGCGACCAATATGTATTGATGACCAAAAGAAGGGAAAGGGTCGTGAAGTCGATACCCCATCGTCAAAAATCTCAACCACTAAAATTGGGTTTAGTGGCATCATGTTCCTTCGTGTAATGCTCACGTTCGTTGACACCTATCACATGAAGAACAAAAAATGTAAGTATCTCGAAATATAGTTGGCGATAGAAACCACGTTGTAATATTTTAGTAGGCTTTTTTCTTATCAACTGAAATGGCCTCACACGTTTTTGTTCATGGCGAGAATGAAATGATATTTTGAAATTCATTTTAAGGACACGTCGTCGATAATTTGATCTGCCTGATACTTGAATAAATAGGGGTCAATCAGGAAGAAATTCTTTATTTACGCAAAAATTTGGCCTTGTCTGCTTAGTCGATGCTCAGGAAGTTTACCCAGTAACAAGATAGTTAACTATATCAGCATACCATGGTAATAATCTTCCACACTCATTAGTTGTTCATCGGAAATGATTCATTTAATGGAAATGGTTACGTAATTGTATCAAAATTTAGGCGAGGCGGATGATGCAACAACATTTTAAATGCCATCTTATCGCTTGATTTCAAAGTCAAATTCTGCCAAAGTAACGCCAACGAATTAGTCTAGCTTTTGTATCTTTCTTTGTGAGAAGATATTTAAGAAGCGGCGTGATGCTGTGAAAACAATTATTTTACAACCATAAGATAAGATCGAAATTTCTCTAATCAAACACCACTTTCTAGCATTTCTTTTTCAATGGTTGAATAGTTTAAGCGTGTGCATCATTTAATGTCATACTAGCGTAGTAAATGACATGGGGAATTCGATCAACTCTTTGTCTATCTTTGCTCTCTTCGTGTCGGATGCATCGCACATAAGCTCGAATGGTAAGTTCCGGTTTGGAGGTTGAATGATGGGTGATGATGTTAACAAGCTAACTTAAGCTTTCTTAAATGCCCGCAGGCGGGAATCATTAAAGACAAAGGTACATCTTTGAGCAAGTAAATTGCATAAAGGTCTAGAAACTTTGCTAAAATCTTTAATGAAACGTCTGTAAAAACCAGCGTGCCCGAGGAAAGATCTTCTTCTCTAGCTGTTTTAGGTGGAGGAAGATTGGAAATAAGATCCACCTTGGCCTTATCAACCTCAATACCTTCAGCTCGAAATGATGTGGCCAGAACAATACCTTGTTTTACCATAAAATGGCATTTCTCCCGATTTAGGACCAAATTCTTCTCTATGCATCTCTGCTGAGAACTAGCGTTAGATGATGTAAACATTGATCAAATGAATCACCAAAAACAGAAAAATCATCCATAAAGACTTGAGGAATCGTTCAACCATATCGGAAAAAATGCTTAACATGCATCGTTGAAATGTAGCGGGGCATTACATAATCGAAATGGCGTTCTCACATATGCGAAAGTGCGAAAGGGCAAGTGAAAGTGGTTTTCTCTTGATCTTTTGGTCTTTATGGAATCGATTATATCACGAGTAACCATCTAAAGCAATAAAATTCATGACTGTTTGTCATCTATCAAGCATTTGATCGATAAATGGTAGAGGAAAATGATCTTTACGTGTGACGAAATTGAACTTTCTATAATCAATGCATACACGCCATCCTGTAGTTACTCTAGTAGGTATTAATTCATTATCGGCATTGGTAACTCTTGTGACTCACGACTTTTTGGGGACAAGACTTGCGGGGCCGACCCGTGAACTATCGAAAATAGGGTAAATGATACTGCGTCTAATAGTTTAAGGACTTGATTCTAGCTACTTCTTTCATGTTAGGGTTTAGCAGAAGCGTTGCATTTCACAGTAGGTTTAGCATTTTCATCAAGGTGAATGTAATTAATCGATCCAGCTTGGTTTATACCTTTTATGTCGGCTATGGTCCATCACAATGCTCTTTTGTGCACTTTCAAAACTTCCAACAACTTACCTTTTTGTTCTTCGTTCGGGGATGATGAAATGATTCTTGGTAGAGTCTTTCTTCTCCCAAAATGCATATTCAAAGTGTCGGGTAATGGCTTGAGCTCGGGTTTTGGTGGTGATTCTAATGATGACGTCTTGAGTTTATTCTGCGATGGTCTTTAGTTGTTCACTCTTGACTTCCGTTTGTTAGTGTCCATGGATGGTCTTGAATCGAGTAAGGCGTTAACCTCGTATCTTGATCTGTCAATATCAAAATCAAACCAAAGTGAGTTAAACATGTTTGTAAAGGGTCATCGCGAGGTTTTGAAAGAAAAGCATTATCAATTAATTCTTATCGATCCCATCAACAATTTCATCATCTGCATTGTGAGGTTGTTTGGCAATGTTGAAGATATTTAATTCCATCGTCATATTGCCAAAAGATAAGCTGCGTATTTCGATTCTGCGTTGAATGTGAGCATCGGCGATTGCCAAGAAAGGTCGTCTAGGATAATGGGGATCTGCTTCGGCCAATCTGGGTGGTTGAGTGTCGATTACAATAAAATCAACGGGAAAATAAAACTTATCTCTGTATAAGCACGTCTTCCAGCGATACCACGAGGTTTTTCATGGATCGTCTGCCAGTTGTAACACCACCTGGAGTTGGGTGTAATTCTCTCCGATCAGTTTCACAAATCTCTGAATAAGGCAACAGATTTACACTAGCTCACCAAGTCAAACAAAGCATTCTCGATTGTGTGGTTCCACTATCTACGTGAGATAGTGGGGGAGCACGGATGCTTTGTATTTTAGAGGAAGTTTGTGTTGGAGTATAGAACTAACGTTTTTACGTTAAAAATGCCTTCTTTTGAACATGAATGTTTCTCTTTTTTAGTACAAAGGTCTTTAAGAAACTTGGCATAAGATGACAACTTGTTTTATAGCATCAGTAAAGGGATGTTAACAACTTTTGTTTAAAGATTTCAAAAATCTCACTTGTAGATTTTCCATGCTTTTTGCTTTTTAGCTAACCTGCAGGGAAATGGAGCTTTTGGAGCGTATTCTTGTGGGTTGGTTTCTTCTTTCTCCTCGATGATGAGTCTTCTTCATTTCTGGGTACAATTTGAGTTGTTTTGAGTGCAGCATCTCATTTTGTTGTCGACTTCTTTTCCTTTTCCAAGGTCATGATGGCTTTGACCTCTCCGTCTTCTTGATGTGAAGCTGGTACTTGGCTTGAAAACTCGCTTTAGGATTAGGCCTTTGGTTGACTTGGGAATTTTCCTTTCTCAGCGATCATTGCCAAGTTTGAGCGATGAAAGCAAGTTGTCAGCCATTTTTCAAGGTTTGAAATTGATTGGGTTTGTGAGTTGAAACCCGCTCTCATCTCATTTCGTAGTTCATCAATGGTGCGGTTTTGTTGCTCGATTTTGGAGTAATAAGATTTTGAAATTTTGAAATGCATCCTCCCGTGGTCTAGTTGAGAATAGTTTGGGTTACGATTATATGGTCTAAATGGTGGTTGAGAGGCTTGAGGATTTTGAGGAATTGGTTGCATTGGTGGAGTAGAGGCTTTGGTCCGTTTCTGTTGGAATCCTTGAGACCATGAAAAATTGGGGTGGTCTCTCCATCCGGGGATTATATGTGTTGGAGTAATGGTTGTAGTTTGATGGCTTTCTCATTCTGGCTATGGCATTGGCTTGATCGAGTATGAGTCACAGGTCATGTGGTTCCGTTAATTTAGCGGTTATTAACGATCTTTTTGTGGGAAAGACCTTGACTATGTCTTTGACTTCTTTAATTTCGAACTTGACTCGCCATGATGAACCTCGTTCACTCCGCTTTCTTACAGTACTCACGAGTGAGCGACTCGTTGTTGGGAATTATCCGACATTGTCATTTGGAAGAAATCCCAAATCTACGATGCACTTTTTGACATTAACTCTCCTCCACTTGTTGCCATTAGCCATTCTTGCACGTTCGGATAATCCTCAAAAAGTATTGGCATTGGTGCCATTTTTCATATCCATGATGTGGACACTTTAGGAGTAGCCCGTTGAATCGCTCATGCTTGAAAAATTGCTTATCGTCTTCTCTTTGGGTAAACTACGAAATTTCCTGCGAATAGCATTGGTTTTATGTCTTGGGAAATATTTATTCAAAAATTTTGTTACCATTTGTTCCCATGATGTAATCTTTATTAGCGAGCAATGCATTGAACCATGAGCAGTTCTATCCTTTAAAGAAAATGGGAATAATCTAAGTTTAACATCATCATCACGAAAAATTCTCATATTTAAAAGTTTGACAAATAGCATGGAAATCATTCGGATGATTATATGGATCTTCATTTTCTAGGCCATAGAATGTTGGGAGACAATTTAACACACTAGGTTTTAATTCAAAACTCTGCACTACGTTTGGGTATCTTATGCATGATGTGCTTAAGTTAGCTAAGGGACTAAAGTAGTCCTTAAATGGCCTCTCTTGTGGTCTTTGGTTGCAAATCCATTTCAAATTTATTTTTAATTATAACGTGCTTGTGTGTGCGAAGTGTTTTTCTAATTCAAAGTCTATATGCTCAAGATTAGGTAATTGTGACCTACGACCATGCATGCAAATGGGAAAAAAATGATAACAAAATTAATAAAGATAAATAAGAGGAGAAATTACAATCTTAACCTTATTATCTTTATTCTGAAATTTGCTATGAAAATAACTCAAGTCTAGATATAGAAAAGAAAATCGTGAAACAAATTAAAATAAATTAAGAGGCGGTTGAACACTGCCGATTTCAAAAAAAAAAATAAATAAATAAAAAAATATAATGAAAATTAAATTACGAGAAATTTAAAGAAGAAGAGAAAAGAAAAGAAAATAATACTCTTGAAAATGTAATTTTTTTTTTTCTTTTTTTTTTTTTAATAATAATAAAAAAAAAATATTACAAGGAAACAAATAAAATAAATAAATAAAGAAAGAAATTAAAAAAATTCTACAAATTAAAATAACTTACCTCCCCAAAGCGGCGTGAAAACTTGTTGTGCAAATTTTATTGAACTCATGAAGTGCACGAATCTATTGTAGAATAGATTAATGGTGGCAGTGTCGATCCCACGAGGAGGTGGATTTTAATTATGTGTAGAATTAATTTTACGAGTTGGTGGTTGGATTTATAATGAAAATTATGTAAATTTGCGATGTATTAATTTGAATTAAAGCTATGGAATAAACTATTAAAATAAAATGCTTGGATCTCAGGATGCATCTCAGCATGTACCATCGTCGAACAATATTCATTATTAGTACCAATTAAATCATGAAGGGGAACTTCCACTCATCATGAACCACACTTTAATAGATATGGTCTTTAAGGGCTTCCGTGCCAAATAGTAATAACCTTGCCTAGGGAGGCGGTTATTCGTAGATATCAGACAAGATTATTCTATCATGTCTACGAAAAGTCAAAACAACCACGTAAATTAAAGGGGAAGGAAAAGTAAATTTACCAAATTAAGCCCATGGAGCATGTTGAGACTTCACGTGACCCAAGCTTGAAAGGAAATTAGCCACTCGTATTTTGAACTAGGGGTAAAATGGGAATTTTATTAAAATACGTAGAAAATACAAGATGGAGATGGAATTACAGAAAATGGAGTCAAAAATGGATTCAGGGGTGTCAAATTAGGGGGGCCCTTTTTATAGATAAAGCTGTTGAGTAAATCATGGCCATCGGATTAAAACAATTTGGGCGCTCGAGGATTGCGCCACGTGGCAAGTTCTATTGGATGGAACACATCATCGGGGCTGTTATTACGTGTATATGCATGTACCGTACACACGTTTTTCCATCCACTAATATTCTGCCGTCGTCACGGTCAACATTTTTGGTTGAAGGATCGTGACCGCGTCATCGATCAGCGCACGCGTCATCGATCGATGCCCACGTAAGCGGTCAATGCCACATCATTCGTCCAATCAAATGCCGCCACGTCATCGTATAGTGCCACGTCATCGTCGTGAGTGCCACGTCGGCCTCTGATCTGATGAAGCGTCTGCCGTGAGCGATTATGTAGTGTATGCGATCAAGTATATATCAACGCCGTCACCGTATGTGTGAACGATCACAGTATATGTGAGCGATACCATTTTTCTTTTTATGCTCCTCACTGGGTTTTATTTATCACGAGTTCAAAAGTGCTGTCCGTTTTTCCATCGATCTCTCGTTTATTGTGAAATGACCATGATATCTCTAAAATACATAAAATACTTAATTAAAATAAAACATACATAATTAAATTCTGAGGGACTTAAAGACATAAAAATAGGGATGTTAGTGAGACTTGGAGTGTAAAATGATGATTTTCTCCATTATAAATACACATTTTCTAGTACTCAACACACCCCCAGAACATTCTTTAGTCACTGCAATTTAAGCGAAAACAAAACTGAAACAAATATTTTTTTTTTTTTTTTATCTTGTGATATTTATTGATTAATTTAATGATAACAATCAAATAAAAGTATAAGCGTTATCTACGATCTAAAGAAATATCATTCCCATCAACTCTCTCGTGAATCGGTTTAGAAAACTTTGTCACAACTTTAAAATCGAGTCACTTTTAAGAATGACATGCAAACCCCAAAATCTCATTGGTAGTAGTAATCTGCTCACGAAAAGAAATTAAACCCAAAAATAATCACTCAGGTGAATGGTAATTTGAGTGAAAATAATAAAGAAATAATATCACACACTCTCTCATGAGGTGACAAAATATCTTATCGAATTAGAAATAAATACGATTTTAATCTTCATCAAACCAATTTTTTATTTTTTTTTTTTTTTTTTTTTAATTTTTAGTATGCATTCTGCCACATCTTTTCAACCAGTATAAGCTAGTTTATTTGACTATAGTTCACTAAAATCGAAGGACTTTTATTAGGGCGTAACGTAGGGGGCGTGGCTAACAAAGAAAGGATAATAGGAAAAATAAAATATATGTTTGAAAAATAGAGAACTTTGGAGATTGTAAGGTGCTTTTCACTTGATTTTTTTTTTTTTTTTTTTTTTTTTTTTTTTTTAAAATTTTTTTTTTTTTTTTTTTTTTTTTTTTTTTTTTTTTTTTTTTTTTTTTTTTTTTTTTTTTAGCACCGTTTTTTTTTTATACAAAATTATCTCTATTTTCAAACATAAATGGGTGGTGAGAAATACAAAATATAAGGTGATCTCAGCGTTGGAGTGGGACAAGATAATAGGTTCTGCGAAAAAAAAGTCTTTATTTTTATTATTTTATTATTATTATTTTTTTTTTTTTTTTTTAAGGCTCGAAGGGGTTAACTATGGATACGTATTAATAGGGTTGGCTAGAAAGGCTCAAACGGACCAAAGATGGCACTTTCTGTCATCTTTTAGGGTTAAATAATCTTATATCTCTTAGTTAGATGGATCTTGGATGTGGAAAAACACTTTAGTTTTTTTTTTTTTTTTTTTTTTTTTTTTTTGGAGATAATGTATAAAGCGATAAACTATTAAAATTTGAATGAAGAATGGGCAAAAGGGTTCTTCTCGAGAAAAATAACAGGCTCAAAAAACTCAACTTGGAAATTATTATGACATGTGCGTTCTTTCAAGCAACTTATATTTGTCTCAACATCAACATGTAGAGTAACAAACATGGTGTAACATAACTAAAGACCAAAGATAATACAAATCTAAAATTTGAAAGTTATCATATCATCTAATTATGAAAGATCACCTGAAAAAATTTTTTTTTTTTTTTAATAAGAAGATGCGTTTAGAGTTCTTCTGCACTCAATATTCACCATCTTGACTAAAAAAATTTAACCACGATTAGTTTAAAATAAAAATTAGTAAAAACTACACCAAGATTGAGATATTCCACGATTGTCAACTATTCCCTCCCCGACACAGGCGAAACATTGTCGCCGATGTTTGAAGAAAATAGGGTTTAGAAGACATCACTGAGTCTTTGGATCACGAGAAGAAAATATTTACAAGCGGAGAGTTAAATCTAATTTGCACTTCTTATTTTTTTCTTCTGCCATCATTAGTTGGCCATTCGGCCTGAGGGGTCTTGGGATCGGCTCTGCAGTGCATAAACATGTAGCGGATCAATTAACTCGTTAAGCGATATGAGCACAAATAAAGATTTTTTATTTGTGAAAGGGATGAAATGGTTTTTATTGCATGGTTAAGAAATGCGATGAAGCCATCGTAAAAGTTATTGACATTTAACAAGCCGATGGGTTTTACGATGAATGTTGAGATGGGCCCAGATCTTAATGTGATTAGTGCCTCTAGAGTTGCAAGATCTCACTGGTAGGAAAATAAAAGCATCGGCATGATTTAGCATTTCGATTATTCTTTCTTGCATCACGAGACAACTAACTCTTCTCAGGTTGGTGAGTCGGACATCGAGGCCAACGGTTTGAGGCTTCTTGGGATGATGCCTAACAACTTGGCTCCTCTGAGATAAGCGACTTACGAGACTAGTTTTGATAACCCTCGGTCACCTCGCTCCATAAACCGGATCAAATTTCTTTCTGTTGTCGTTGACCAAGATCGATGGTTTTCAGCGAACTCTTTATGTTTGCCATAGTTAAATCCAGGAAACACAAATGTTCTTGAATTGTTTATTGGGAGTAGCTGCCATTGGGATGCTTCAAAAACAATTTGTGAGTCTAAAAGAAAATGATCATATTTCAGGATCTTGGTGACAATGATTTACTGTTGTATAGGAGGTAGCATGTCTATGTCAGATTAACGCGTAAAGCACATGGCTCGAGAGTCAAAAGAAAATAGTAAAAGAAAAAGCACTCGATTATTAAAGACAATAATGCAATTGATAAAACAACGGTGAGATAAAACAACGATAAAATAAAACAACGGTAAAAGGATATTTACGGGTAGTTGTGATTGTGGCTCGCATCTTCCTCGGTTTCACGTCCGAAGCGGCTTGAACGCCCTCATGGGTCGAGGATAGGCTTCCCGTCCAGGTTTTCTTATAAAGCGGCAAGCAGTCGTTTATAGTCGATTCCCAAGACTATATCGGACACGTTCTTTTTGAAATAATGGCCGTAAGCGGAGAATTGCTCTTTTTTATGCGTATCCAGGGATGCGTTTGAAAACAAAGGATATCATCGATGACTCTTTATTCAAGCCATCCACAATGAATTGAATCTTATCTTCCTGTTATCGGACATCATTCCGAAAGAACAAGGATTTTTATCGCATTTCATCTGGCGCACACTTATGACAATTAACATGAAGTTTTTCACTCTTCGTTTTCTCGAGTAATTTCCTTTACCACCCAGGCATGTATGCATAAATTTAGGAGGTAACTCACTGCTAAACGTACTTTAGCCTCGATTAACCAACGGATGTCGGCGAGGGATGTTATTTCTCATAAGCAATCGCATGCGTTGGACCGAGCTTTATAGATCGTAAGGAGGGCGTTACGAGGAAGTGAAGGAAATCGCTTGTGAAGCTTTGCTAGAATCGTGTTTACTGTCCATATCTTCTTCTCGAGAATATTAGTTATTATGGGAAACTAAAAATAACCGACTTTGATTGTCACGAATGCGTTATCGTTATCCGCCAACTTAGGGGGGGTAACAAACTAGAGAACACCTGAAAAAAAAAAAGAAAAGAAAAAAAGAAAAATAATAATCTCACGATTGTCCTCTTGTTGAGTTTTCCTCAAGTTCGATTTGGGTTTCGTTGATACCTCCCTCGATTTCTTTGAGTTGTCTTTCTAGATCTTGACGTGGGATACCACTCTGGAGGTTGTAGCTTCCAAATACGATCGTTTTACAAAATCGTATCGGCTTCTCGGATGAGATTGTACACGTTGAAGTTGTGCGAGAATGTTCAAGAGGAAGCTGTCTAGTTGAGGAACACGTAATTAGAAGTGATAAAAAAAAGCTGAATGATTAAATAAACACACTTTCACAATAATTTAAATCAGAAAGAAGAAATAAATAAGAAAAATTCTTAATTTAAATTTGGTGGGTCATTTCGAATCTATTTGGTGCCTTTTTTCACGTGGTTGGTACTCTAGATATGGCTTGATCTTTGACCATTAACTTTAAAAATTACACGTTCTTTGGATCTTTAATTTTAAGCTGCTCCGTATGAAAAAAAAGCGATGTGGACTATAAAGGGACGATCCGTCGATAGCGTAACTTACACAGGAATAGCGCGGTGAGAATTGAATAAAAGTACTTTCGACCTGGTGTGAAAGATTTTCTCATAATTTGCTTGTCATGAAAGACTTTCATTATTTGTTTGTAAATCTTGGCATTTTTGTATACATCATTCGACTTTCTTGAAGTTACGCGGTTGTGATTTTCTTTCTAAGTTAGCTTCTGCGTATCAAAGTTGGATTTCTTGCTGGCCCGGTATGCCTGATACTTTCGAGTTTTGGTGGTGATTGTGATGATGGACTCGATTTCTTCTCGATGGTGCTAGTTGTTCCCTCTTGACTTCCATTTGTTAATGTCCATGGATGGTCTTTGAATCAAGTAAGGCGTTAACCTCGTCATTGATCTGTCGATATCAAAATTCAAACGAAAGTGAGTTAAACATTTTTGTAAAGGGTCATCATTTAAGATTTGAAAGAAAAGTATTATCAACTAATTCTTGATTAAATCCACATCAACAATTTCATCATCTGCGTTGGGAGGTTGTTTGGCGATGTTGAAGATATTTAGCTCCATCGTCGTCATGTGCCAAGGACAAGCTGCGTATTTCGATCTGCGTTGAATGTGAGCATCGGCGATTGCCAAGAAAGGTCGTCTAAGATAATGGGGATCTCTTCCTTGGCCCGAATCTGGGTGGTTGAGTGTCAATTACAATGAAATCAACGGGAAAATAAAACTTATCTACTGTAAAGCACGTCTCGCGATACCACGGGTTTTTCATGGACCGTCTGCCAGTGTAACACCAGCTGGGTTGGGTGTAATTCTCGATCCAAGTTTCGTAAATGCTTGAGTAAGGCAATGATTTACACTAGCTCACCAAGTCGACAAAGCATTCCGATTGTGTGGTTCCACATATCTACGTGAGATAGTGGGGGAGCACGGATCTTTGTATTTTAGAGGAAGTTTGTGTTGGAGTATAGAACTAACGTTTTACATTAAAAATGCCTTCTTTTGAACATGAATGTTTCTCTTTTTAGTAAAAGGTCTTTAAGAAACTTGGCATAAGATGGCACTTGTTTTATAGCATCAAGCGAAAGGGATGTTAACAACTTTCACTGTTTAAAGATTTCAAAAATCTCACTTGTAGATTTTCCATTTTTTCTTTAGTAACCTGCGGGAAATGGAGCTTTGGGAACGTATTCTCGTGGGTTGGTTTCTTCTTTCTCTCTCGATGATGAGTCTTCTTCATTTCTGGTACAATTTGAGTTGTTTTTGAGTGCAGCATCTCGAAACTTGTTGTCGACTTCTTTTCATTTTGCGAGGTCATGGCCGGCTTTGACCTCTCCCGTGCTTCTTTGAGGTGGTAGTGCTTCTTATGCACTCGCTTTAGGATTAGGCCTTTGGTTGACTTGGGAATTTACCTTTCTCAACAACTGATCATTGCCAAGTGCGGCCCGAAAGCAAGTTGTCCCCCATTTTCTCAAGGTTTGAAATTGATTGGGTTTGTGAGTTGAAACCAGCTCTCATCTCGTTTCGTTGTTCATCAATGGTGCGGTTTTGTTGCTCGATTTTGGAGTGAATAAGATTCTTGAAATGCATCATCCCGTGGTCTGGTCTGAGAATGGTTTGGGTTACGATTATATGGTCTAAATGGTGGTTGAGATGCTTGAGGATTTTGAGGAATGGTTGCGTTGGTGGAGGTTTGGAGGCTTTGGTCCGTTACATTCTGTTGGAATCCTTGAGACCATGAAAAATTGGGGTGGTCTCTCCATCCGGGATTATGCGTGTTGGAGTAAGGGTTGTAGTTTGATGGCTTTCTCATTACATCCCATGGCATTGGCTTGATCGAGTATGAGTCACAGTCATGTGGTTAGTTAATTTAGCGGTTTAACGATCTTTATTTGTCGGGAAAGACCTTGACTATGTCTTTGACTTCTTTAATTTACGAACTTGACTCGCGATGTGAACCTCGTTCACTCCGCCTTTCTTAGTACTCACGCAGGTGAGCGACTCCGTTGTTGGGAATTATCCGCTTGTCATTTGGAAGAAATCCCAAATCTCGATGCACTTTTTGACATTAGCTCTCCTCCGACTTGTTGCCATTAGCCATTCTTGCACATTCGGATAATCCTAAAAAGTATTGGCATTGGTGCCATTTTCATATCCATGATGTGGACACTTTAGGAGTAGCCCATTGAATCGCTCAATCTTGAAAAATTGCTCGTCTTCTCTTTGGGTAAACTACGAAATTTCCTGCGAATAGCATTGGTTTTTATGTCTTGGGAAATATTTATTCAAAAATTTTGTTACCATTTGTTCCCATGATGTAATCTTTATTAGCGAGGCAATGCATTGAACCATGAGCAGCGAGCTCTATCTTTTAAAGAAAATGGAAATAATCTAAACTTAACATCATCAATATCGAAAAATTCTCGTATTTAAAAGTTTGACAAATAGCGTGAAAATCATTAGGATGATTATATGGATCTTCATTTTCTAGGCCGTAGAATGTTGGGAGACAATTTAGCACACTAGGTTTTAATTCAAAACTCTGCTTGCATTCACGTTTGGGTATCTTATGCATGATGTGCTTTCAAGTTAGCTAAGGGGCTTTGAAGTAGTCGCTTAAATGGCCTCTCTTGTGGTCTTTGGTTGCAAATCCATTTCAAATTTATTTTTAATTGTAACGTGCTTGTGTGTGCGAAGTTTTTTAATTCAAAATTTATAGGCTCAAGATTAGGTAATTTTGACTCTGACCAATGTCTGCGAAATGAAAAAAATGATAACAAAATTAATAAAGATAAAGAAGAGGGAGAAATTACGATCTTAACCTTATTATCTTTATTCTGATTTTCTATGAAAATAACTCAAGTCTTTATATATAGAAAAGAAAATACGTGAAACAATTAAAATAAATTAAGAGGCGGTTGAGCATAGATTTCACAAAAATAAAAAAATAACATGAAAATTAAATTCTGAGAAATTTAAAGAAAGAAGAAAAGAAAAGAAAATAATATCTACTTGAAATGTAAATTCACTTTTTTTCTCTTTTTTTTAATGATAATAAATAAATAAAATATTACAAGGAAACAAAAAAATAAATAAATAAAGAAGAAAAAAATTCTACAAATTAAAATACTTATTAAAAGTTCATAAAAAGCAATGTGAAAAATTTTGAGTCACCATGAAGCCTTAAAAGTATCCCAGGTTGGTATATGTGTACACAGACCTAATAAATACACACATTTAAATACACGAATTTATAAAAGAAAAATTCACGAATTTTTTTATTGAACTCACCTTTAAATACACGAGGTAAGTATTTTAATTCGTAGAATTTTTTTCTCTTTATTTAATTTTTTTTAGTTGTTTCCTTGTAATATTTCTTTTCTTTTGTTATTATTAAAAAAAAAAAAAGTGAATTTACATTCTGAAGTAGATATTATTTTAAAAATAAATTTTATTAATTTTGAAAAAATGCATGGTCGTGGATTAAATTAAAAATAAATTTGAAATGGATTTACCACAAGCCTGAAGAGGTCATTTAAGGGCTACTTGATCCAGCAGCTAACTTGAGCACATCATGCATAAGATACCCAAATGTAGCCGCTTTAGGAGTTTTGAATTAAAACCTAGTGTGCTAAATTGTCTCCCAAACATTCTATGGCCTAGAAAATGAAGATCCATATAATCATCCTGAATGATTTTAATGCTATTGTCAAACTTTTAAATATGAGAATTTTTTGAATGATGATGTTAAGCTTAGATTATTTCCATTTTCTTTAAAAGATAGAGCTCGTTCATGGTTGAACGTTTTACTGTTAATAGCATTACATCATGTAGGAACAAATGGTAACAAAATTTTTGAATAAATATTTCCCAAGACATAAAACCAATCTTATTCGCGGGAAATTTGAGTTTGCCCAAAGAGAAGGCGAGCAATTTTTGAAGCATGGGAGCGATTGAATGGGCTACTCACAAAGTGTCCACATCATGGTACGAAAAATGGCACCAATGCGAATACTTTTTGGAGGGATTATTACCGAATGTGCAAGAATGGCTAATGGCAACAAGTGGGAGGAGAAGTTAATGTCAAAAGTCGTGAGAGATTTGGGATTTCTTCCACGACAATGATAATTCCCAACAAAGTCGTTCACCTTTGAGTACTAGAAGAGTTAAAGGAGTGAATGAGGTTCACGATGCGAGTCAAGTTCAAAATTAAAAGTCAAAGACATAGTTGAAGTCTTTCTGACAATAGCATCGTTAACATTCCTTTAAATTAATGGAACCATGACCGGACTAAATACTCGAGATCAAGCCAATGCAGTAGATGTAATGAGAAAGCCATCAACCTGACCCCTTACTCCAACACATATAATCCGGATGGAGAGACCACCGATTTTCATGGTCTCGAGGATTCAGAGAATGGACCCGCGACTCAGGCTCCACCAATGCAATTCGCCAAAATCCTCAAGCCCTCTCGGCACCACATTTAGACCATATAATCGACCCCAGTATTCTCGGCTAGACCATGGGAGGATGCATTCCAAATTTCAAGAATCTTACTTACTCTAAAATCGAGCAACAAAGCCGCACCATTGATGAACTCGAGAAATGAGATGAGAGCGGGTTTTAACTCACAAACCAATCGATTTGAAAACTTGAAAAATGGTGGACAACTTGCTTCGTCAGTTGAAACCTTGGCAATGACTGTGAGAAAGGTAAATTCCCAAGTCAACCATCTTGCCTAATCCTAGAAGAGTGTATGAAGTAAGTGCGATTCACCCTGGCATGGGAGAGGTCAAAGCCGTCGTGACCTTGCGAAAAGGAAAGAAGTCGACAATGAAAGTGGAGATCCTGCAAAAACAACTTCAAATTGTCGGTAAATGAATAAGACTCCGTCATCGGAGGAAAAGAAGAAACCAACCCAGAAATACGTTCCAAAAGCTCCATTTCCCGGAGGTTATTTAAAGCGAAAAAAATGAAAATCTAAGTGAGATTTTGAAATCTTTAAACAAGTGTTAACATCCTTTTCTTTAATGCTTAAAACAAGTGCCATCTTATGCCAAGTTTCTTAAAGACTCTTTTAAAAAAAAAAACATTCATGTTCATTCAAAAGCATTTTAACAGAAACGTGAGCTCTATACTCCAACACAAACTTCCTCTAAAATAAGACCGGCTCTCCCCACTATCTCATGTAGTATAGGGAACCACACAATTGAGAATCTTTGTTGACTTAGGAGCTAGTGTAAAATCTGCTTACCTTACTCAGTTATTTGTGAAACTTGACCGGGAGAATTACACCCAACTCAGTGGTGTTGCATACCGCAGATCGGTCCAAGAAAACCTCGTGATTGTGGAAGACGTCTTTATACGGTAGATAAGTTTTATTTTCCTGTTGATTTCATTCTAATCGACACTCAACCAAATCCGAGATTGAGGAAGCGAATCCCCATTATCTTAGACGACCTTTCGCAATCAAATGCTCACATTCAATGCAGGACGGAAATACGCTTGTCTTTTGGCAATATGACGATGGAACTAAATATCTTAACATCGCCAAACAACCTCACAACGGAATGATGAAATTATTGATGTGATTGGATAGAAAGAATTAATTGATAATGTTTTTCTTTCAAACCTCAAATGTGATGACCCTTTACAAACATGTTAACTCACTTTTTTGGATTTTGATATTGACGGTCGATCGGTAGATGAGGTTAACGCCTTACTTGATTCAACACCATCCATGGACACTAACAAATGGAAGTCAAGAAGTGGAACAACTAGCACCATCGCAGAAGAAACTCAAGACGTGATCGAATCACCACCAAAACTCGAGCTCAAGCCCATTACCCAACACTGGAATATGCATTTTTGGGAAAAGACTTACTAGTAATCATTTCATCATCCCCGAATGAAGAACAAAAAGGTAAGTTGTTGGAAGTTTTGAAAGTGCACAAAAGGAAAGACAGGATGGACCATAGCCGACATAAAAGGTATAAACCCAGTGGATCGATGCATTACATTCACTTGATGAAAATGCTAAACCTACCAGGAAATGCAACGCCGGTTAAACCTCAACATGAAAGAAGTTGTTAATCAAGTCCTTAAACTATTAGGCAGTATCATTTACCCTATTTCTGATAGTTCATGGGTCAGTCATGTGCAAGTTGTCTCTAAAACGTCAGGAGTCACAGTAGTTACCAATGCTGATAATGAATTAATACCTACTAGAGTAACCTCAGGATGGCGTGTATGCATTGATTATAGAAAGTTGAATTCTGTCACACGTAAAGATCATTTTCCTCTACCATTTATCAATCAAATGCTTGATAGATTAGCGGTCATGAATTTTATGCTTGCAGATGGTTACTCAGGATATAATCAGATTCCATAAGACCAAAAGATCAAGAGAAAACCACTTTCACTTGCCCTTTTCGCACTTTCGCATATGGAGAACGCCATTTTGATTATGTAATGCCCTCGCTTACATTTCAACGATGCATGTTAAGCATTTTTTCCGATATGGTTGAACGATTCCTCAAGTCTTTATGGATGATTTTTCTGTTTTTGGTGATTCATTTGATCAATGTTTACATCATCTAACGCTAGTTCTCCCCAGATGCATGAGAAGAATTTGGTCCTAAATCGTGGGAGAAATGCCATTTTATGGTAAAACAAGGTATTGTTCTCGGTCACATCATTTCGAGCGAAGGTATTGAGGTTGATAAGGCCAAGGTGGATCTTATTTCCAATCTTCCTCCACCTAAAACAGCTTAGAAGTAAAGATCTTTCCTCGGGCATGTGGGTTTTTACAGACGTTTCATTAAAGATTTTAGCAAAGTTTCTAGACCTTATGCAATTTATTTGCTAAAGATGTACCTTTTGTCTTTAATGATTCCCCGCCTTGCGGGCATTTAAGAAGCTTAAGCGAGTTAACATCATCACCATCATTCAACCTCCAAACCGAACTTACCATTTGAGCTTATGTGTGATGCATCCGACATGCGAGCAGCGCAAAAGATAGACAAAAGTTGATCAATTCCCCATGTCATTTACTACTTTAGTATGACATTAAATGATGACAATTGAACTATTCAACCACCGAAAAGAAATGCTAGCATGTGTTTTTGATTAGAGAAATTTCGATTTTATCTTATCGGTTGTAAAATAATTGTTTTCACGAGATCATCGCTTCTTAAATATCTTCTCATTAAAGAAAGATACAAAAGCTGGACTAATTCGTTTGGTCTACTTTTTGCGGGAATTTGACTTTGAAATCAAGGATAAGAAGGGCACTGAGAAAATTTTGTTGCAGCACCATCCGCCTCGCCTAAATTTTTTGATACAATTACGAACCATTTCCATTAAATGAATCATTTCCGGATTTAACAACTAATGAGTGTGGAAGATATTACCATGGTATCTGATATAGTTAACTATCTTGTTACGGTAAACTTCCTGAGCATCGACTAAGTAGGACAAGGCCAAATTTTTTGTAGAAATAAAGAATTTCTTCTGGGATGACCCCTATCTGTTCAAGTATTGTGCAGATCAAATTATCAGACGATGTGTCCCAGAAAATGAATTTTAAAATTTTATTTCATTCTGCCATGAACAAGCGTGTGGAGGCCATTTCAATGCTAAGAAAACAGCTACTAAAATATTACAATGTGGTTTCTATTGGCCAACTATATTTCGAGATGCTTATATTTTTTTGTTTCATGCGTGATAGTGTCAACGAATGGGGAGCATTACACAAAGGAACATGATGTCACTAAACCCAATTTTAGTGGTTGAGATTTTTTATGTATGGGGTATCGACTTCATGGGACCCTTTCCCCCTTCTTTTGGTTATCAATACATATTGGTCGCTGTTGACTACGTATCGAAATGGGTAGAAGCAGTTCCGTGTAGAACCAATGATCACAGGTGGTGATCGATTTTTGAAAAGCAACATTGTTTCACGCTTTGATTCCCTCGAGCGATAATCGGTGATGGTGAGCCCACTTTTGAACAAATCATTCAAAGCTCTTTTGACAAAGTATTCCATTACTCACAAAGTGACGACCCCATATCATCCGCAAAACCAATGGGCAAGTTGAGATCTCCACCTCGGAGATAAAGCACATATTAGAAAAAAACGGTGAGACCAGCATGAAAAGATTGGTCATTAAGACTAGATGATGCATTATGGGCATATAGAATGCTTTTAAGACCTCGATTGGGATGTCACCCTATAGGCTAGTATATGGAAAAGCTTGCCACCTACCTGTGAACTCGAGCATCGTCATACCGGGCCATTAAGAAATTCAACTTTGATATCAGAAGCTAGCTCGTAAAGAAGATTACAAATTGTAGAACTTGAAGAAATTCGTAATGATGCATACGAAAATGCCAAAATTTACAAACAAAATGAATGAAAGTCTTTCATGACAAGCACATTATGAGAAGATCTTTCACACCAGGTCGAAAAGTACTTTTATTCAATTCTCGCCGCACTGTTCCCGCTTAAGTTACGCTCTCGATGGACCTGGTCCCCTTTATAGTTCATCTTTGTTTTTCCACATGAGCAATTGAAATTAAGGATCCAAAGAACGGTGTAACTTTTAAGGTTAATGGTTAAAGATTAAAGTCATATCTAGAGTACCAACCACATGAAAATGACACCGAAATCGATTTGAGTGACCCATCAAACTTGAATTGAGACTTTTTCTTATTTATTTCTTCTTTTCGGTGATTTAAATTTGTGTGAAAGTGTGTTTATTTAATCATTCAATTTTCTTTTATCACTTTTAATTATGTATGCCTCAATTAGACAGATCCTCTTGAAACATCTCAGACAACTTCAACGTATACGATCTCATCTGAGAAGCCAGATACGATTTTACAAAACACATCGTATTTGGAAGCTACAACCTCCGAGTTGGTATCCTGGTTGAAGATCTAGAAAGACAACTCGAGAGGAATAGAAGATGGGATATATAACTTCCAATTAGAGCTCGAGGTTAACTCAATAAGAGGACGAATGTAAGTTCATTTTTCTTTTTATTGTGTGTTTTCTTATTTTGTTCACTTTCGTGTTTGATTCAATTTTACAGATTTGATTTTCTTTATTTAGTATGTTTTGATTTATTTTCCCGTATAAGTGGCGGATAATCGGTATTCGTGACAATCAAAGTCGATTCATTTTTAGTTTCCCATAATAACTAATATTCGAGAAGAAGGTATGGGTAAACACAATTCTAGCAAAGCTTCACAAGCGATTTCCTTCACTTCCTCGGGAATGCCCTCCTTACGATCTATAAAGCTCGGTCCAACGCATGCGATTGCTTATGAAATATAACATCCTCACGACATCCGTTGGTTAATCGAGGCTAAAGTACGTTTAGCAGGTGAGTTGCCTCCTAAATTTATTGCATACATGCCTGGTTGTGGTAAAGGAAATTACTCGAGAAAACGAAGAGCTGAAAAACTTCATGTTAATTGTCATAAGTGTGCCAGGATGAAACGCGATAAAAATCCTTGTTCTTTCGGAATGATGTCTGATAATAGGGAAGATAAGATTCAATTCATTAGGGATGGCTTGAATAAAGAGTCATTGGATGATATCCTTCTGTCTCTTGAAACGCATCCCAGTGGATACGTACAAACAGCAATTCTCCAGTTATGGCCATTATTTCAGAAAGAACGTGTCCGATATAGTCTTGGGAATCTGACTATAAACGACCCTGTTTGCCAGTTTATAAGAAAACTGGATGGGAAGCCTATCCTCGACCCATTGAAGCATCCCAATGGCAGCTACTCCCAATAAACAATTCAAGAACATTTGTGTGCTCTCTGGATTTAACTATGGCAAACATAAAGAGTTCATTGAGGCAGCAATCAATCATGGTCAACGCATAGCAGAAAGAAATTTGCATCTGGTTTATGGAGGAAGTGACCGAGGGTTATCAAAACTAGTCTCAGAAGCTGTTTATCTCAGAGGGAGCCAAGTGTTAGGCATCATCCCAAGAAGCCTCAAACCGTTGGCCTGTATGTCTGACTCACCAACTGAAGAAGAGTTAGTTGTCTCAGGTATGCAAGAAAGAATAACTGAAATGCTAAATCATGCTGATGCTTTTATTTTCCTACCGAGATCCGCAACTCTGAGGCACTAATCACATTAGATCTCGGGCCCATCTCAACATTCATCGAAACCCATTGGTTTGTTAAATGTCAATAACTTTTATGATGGCTTCATCGCATTTCTTAACCATGCAATAAAAATCATTTCATCCCTTTCACAAATAAAAAATCTTTATTTGTGCTCATACTACTAACGAGTTAATTGATCTACAAGCTTATGACCAGCCGGATCCCAAGACCTCATCTTTGGAATGGCCAACTAATGATGGTAAAGAAATTAGTAGTAAGTGCAAATTAGATTTAACTCTCCGTGTAAATATTTTCTTCGTGATCCAAAGACTCGGGTGATGTCTTCTAAACCCTATTCTCTTTCAAACATTAAGGACAATGTTAAGATTCCAGGTTAATGGAGGGAATAGTTGACAATTGTGGAATATCTCAATCTTGGTGTAGTTTTTACTATTTTTTATTGTAGAAACTAACTGTGGCTAAATTTTTGAATCGAAGATGGCTGAATATGGAGTGTAGTAACTCTAGAAACACATCTTCTTATTATAAAAAAAAAAAGGGCATTTTGTGTGATCTTTTCATAATTAGATGACATGATAACTTTCAAATTTTAGTATTTGTATTATCTTTGGTCTTTAGTTATGTTACACCATGTTTGTTACTCTACATGTTGATGTTGGAGACAAATATAAGTTGCTTGAAAAAATGCACATGTCATAATAATTTCCAAGTGAGTTTTTGAGCCTGTCATTTTTCTTGGAGAGTAACCCTTTTTGCCCATTCTTCATTCAGCTTAGTAGTTTATTGCTTTATACATTATCCCCAAAAAAAAAAAAAAAAAAAAAAAAACTAAAGTTTGTGTTGCCACATCTGAAAGTCCATCTAACTAATAGATATGGAAGATTATTTAGAACCCTAAAAGATGACAGAAAGGCCATCTTTGGTCCGTTTGAGCCTTTCTAGCCAACCCTATTAATATGTATCCATAGTTAACCCCTTTGAGCCTTAAAAAAAAAAAATAATAAAATAAAAATAAAGACTTTTTCTTTGGCAACCTATTATCTTGTCCCACTCCAATGTGAAGTATCACCTTATATTTTGTATTTCTCACCTCCCATTTATGTTTGAAAATAGAGATAATTTTGCATTCACAAAAAAAAAAAAAGAGAAAAAGAAACAAAAGAAAAAGAAACAAAAGAAAAAAAAATGTTTACAAATAAAAAAAAATAAAAATAAAAAAATCAAGTGAAAAGCACCTTACAATCTCCAAAGTTCTCTATTTTTCAAACATATATTTTGTTTTTCCTATTATCCTTTATTTGTTAGCCACTTCCCTAGCCTACGTTACGTCCTAATAAAAGTCCTTCTTGATTTTGGGGAACTATAGTCTGAAATAGAAACTAGTTATATGGGTTGAAAAGATGTGGTAATGAAAAAAAAAAAATGATGAATGTATTGGTTTGATTATCATTTTTAAATTAAAATCGTATTATTTCTAAGCTGAGGGCATATTTTTGTCACCTTGGTGAGAGTGTGTGATATTTCTTCTTTATTATTTTCACTCAATTTACCATTCACTGGAGTGATTACTTTTGGGTTTAATTTCTTTGTGAGAATCACTACTACCGGTGAGATTTTGGGGTTTGCATGTCATTCTTAAAAGTGACTCGATTACTAAAGTTGTGACAAAGTTTTCTAAACTGATTCATGTGAAGAGTTGATGTGGGAATGATATTTCTTTAGACTGTAGATAATGCTTATACTTTTATTTGATTGTTATCATTAGTCTGATTGAATAAATACCACAGTATATAAAAAAAAAAAATTTGTTTCAGTTTTGTTTTCGCTCAAATTGCTAGGGACTAGCAACAAGCTGGTTGGGGGGTGTGTTGAGTACTAGAAAGTGTGTATTTATAATGAAGAAAATCATCATTTTACACTTCAAGTCTCACTAACATCCCTATTTTTATGTCTTTAAGTACTTTGTAATTTAATTATGTATGTTTTATTTTAATTAAGTATTTTATGTATTTTAGGGGATATCATGGTCATTTCACAATAAACGAGAGATAAGATGGAAAAACGGACAGCACTTTTGAACTCAAGACAGTCGAAAACCTTAGGAGGAGCATAAAAAGAAAATGGTACTGTTCATATATACGGTACTGTTCACACATATGATACGGTTGATATATATGTTACTGTACACGGCACTGTTCATGGCCTGTTCACATGTACTATACGGTGACGTGGCAGAATGTTAGTGGATCGAAAAAATGTGTGTACGGTACATGCATATACACAGAATAATAGCCCTGATGATGTGTTCCATCCAATAGGATCTTGCCACGTGGCGCAATGCTGAGCGTCCAAATTGTTTTGATCCGATGGCTATGATTTACTCAGTGTATCTATAAAAAGGGGGCTCCCCCCCCTAATTTGACACCCCTGAATCCATTTTTGGACTCCATTTTCTGTAATTCCATCTCCATCTTGTATTTTCTACGTATTTTAATAAAATTCCCATTTTACCCCTAGTTCAAATATGAGTGGCTAATTTCCTTTCAAGCTTGGGTTGAAGGTGAAGTCTCAACATGCTCCATGGGCTTAATTTGGTAAATTTACTTTTTCTTCCCCTTTAATTTATATGGTTGTTTTGACTTTTCGTGGACAGATAGTAATAATCTTGTCTGGATATCGGTTGGAATAACCGCCTCCCTAGGCAAGGTTATTACTATTTGGCACGGGAAGCCCTTAGCACCATATCTATTAGAGTGTGGTTCATGATGAGTGGAAGTTCCCCCTTCATGATTTAATTGGTACTAATAATGAATGTTAAGCCGATAGTGCATGTTGAGACAGATCCGGAGATCCAAGCATTTCATCCAAATAGTTTATTCCTACAGCTTTAATTTAAATTAATATATTGCCTACTTCATTGTCATTATAAATCCAATCATCCACTTAGAAAATTAATTCTACAAGCAATTAAAATCCACCTCCTCGTGGGATCGACACTCGTCACCATTAATCTATTCTACAATAGATTCGTGCACTTGCGAGTTCAATAAAATTTGCACAACATGCACCATCAGCTTAACATTCATTATTAGTACCAATTAAATCATAAAGGGGGATTTTCCACTCCTTATGAACCTCACTCTAATAGATATGGTGCTAAGTGCTTCTTGTGCCAAATAGTAATAACCTTACCTAAGGAGGTGGTTGTACTAGCCGATATCTAAACAAGATTATTACTATCTGTCTACGAAAAATCAAAACATCCACATAAATTAGAGCGGAACAAAAAGTAAATTTACCAAATTAAGGTCATTGAGCATGTTGAGACTTCACCTTCAACCCAAGCTTGAAAGAAAATTAGCTACTCATAATTGAACTAGGGGTAAAATGAAAATTTTATTAAAATACGTAGAAAATACAAGATGAAGATGAAATTATAGAAAATGGAGCTCAAAAATGGATTTAGGGGTGACAAATTAAGGGAGGGCCCTTTTTATAGATACAATGAGTAAATCATGGCCATTGGATTAAAACAATTTAGACACTTAGGATTGCGCTACGTGGCAAGTCCTTATTAGATGGAACACATAATTAGGGCTGTCATTCCGTGTATATTCATGTACCGTACGCACGTTTTTTTCGGTCCACTAATATACTGCCACGTCGCCGGTCAACGCCACATTAGCATTTTAGTCCAATAGGATCGTGACACGTCATCAGTCAATGCCATATAAGCGGTCAATGCCACATCATTCCTCCAATCGAATGCTGCCACATCATCGTCAGTGCCACGTCATCGTACAGTGTAAGTGAACAGTATCGTGAACAGTACCGTATATGTTGACAGTACCATTTATCCTTTTATGCTCCTCCTAAAGTTTTTGACTGTCTTGAGTTCAAAATTACTGTCCGTTTTTCTATCTGACCTCTCGTTCATTGTGAAATGACCATGATGTCCCCAAAATACATAAAATAATTAATTAAAATAAAACATATATAATTAAATCACAAGGGACTTAAAGACATAAAAGTAGGAATGTTAATGAGACCTGAAGTGTAAAATGATGATTTTCTTTATTATAAATACACACTTTCTAGCACTCAACACATCCCCCAACCAGCTTGTTCTAGTCCCTAGCAAATTAAGCGAAAACAAAATTTAAATAATGAAGATTTTTAAAAAAAAAACAGTCGTATTTATTCAATCAGACTAATGATAACAATCAAATAAAAGTATAAGCATTATCTCCAGTCTAAAGAAAACTCACAGCTATAGTAATCGAGTCACTGTCAAAAATGACATGTCAAACCCCAAAATCTCACTGTTAGTCGTAATACGCTCACAAAGAAATTAAACAAAAAAATAATCACTCTAGTGAATGGTAAATTAAGTGAAAATAATAAAGAAGTAGTATCACACACTCTCACCAAGGTGACAAAAATATGTCCTCAGCTTAGAAATAGTACAATTTTAATTAAAACAAAATGCTAATCAAACCAATGTATTCATCATTTTTTTTTAATAATATGCACTACCACATCTTTTCAGCCCATATAACCAGTTTCTATTTCAGACTATAGTTCCCTAAAATCAAGAATGACTTTTATTAGGACGTAACGTAGGCTAGAGACGTGGCTAACAAAGAAAGGATAATAGGAAAAACAAAATATATGTTTGAAAAATAGAGAACTTTGGAAATTGTTAGGTGCTTTTCACTTGAATTCTTTTTTTTCTCTTTTTTTATTATCATTTTATATATCTATTTATATACATACATATATATATATATATGTGTGTGTGTGTGTGTGTGTGTGTGTGTGTGTGTGTGTGTGTGTGTGTGTGTGTGTGTGTGTGTGTGTGTGTGTGTGTGTGTGTGTGTGTGTGTATGTATGTATGTATGTATGTATATATATATATTTATAACACCTTTTTTTTTTCATGAATGCAAATTATCTCTATTTGAAAATATAAATAGGTGGTGGGAAATACAAAATATAAGGTGATACTCTATATTGGAGTAGGACAAGATAATAGGTTACCAAAGAAGAAAAAGTCTTTTTGTTTTTAGAGGCTCAAAAGAGTTAACTATGGATATATATTAATAGGGCTGGCTGGAAAGGTTCAAACGGATCAAAGATGGCCTTTCAGTCATCTTTTAGAGTTCTAAATAATCTTTCATATCTATTAGTTAAATGGACCTTCGGATGTAGCAACAAGCACTTTTCTTTTGTTTTTTATTTTTTTTTAGAGAATATTAACTCTAAAGAAATTTAACTCAAGATAAAAGATAATATAAATACTTAAATTTGAAAGTTATCATGTCATCTAATATGAAAAGATTACATAAAATATGTTTTTTTTTAATTCTACCCTTAAACCTATTCTAGTCATGAAAATTATGCATGCAAAACGGTGAAAATGGAAAAACTAATTGGTAAAAGAAGTTAGAAAAATCACACTTAAAATGACTGTCAAAGCTTAAGAGAAATGTTTGCAATTTTTTTTTTTTATAAGAAGATGCGTTTCTAGAGTCACTACACTCCATATTCAGCCATCTTCACCTCAAAAATTTAGCCACAGTTAGTTTCTACAACAAAAATTAGTAAAAACTACACTAAGATTGAGATATTCCATAATTGTCAACTATTCCCTCCCCCCAACCAGAATGAAACATTGTCCTCAATGTTGGAAAGAAATAAAGTTTAGAAGACATCACCTAGGTGCCGCATCATAGAAGAAAATGTTTACAAGCGGAGAGTTAAATATAATTTGCATTTCTTACTACGTCTACTGTTACCATTATTAGTTGGCCATTCCAACACGAGGGTTTTGGGATCTGGCTCTGGTCTATAAGGTTGTAACAGATCAAGTAACTCATTAGTAGTATGAGCACAAATAAAAATTTTTTTTCGTTATGAAAGGGATGAAATGGTTTTTTATTGCATGGTTAAGAAATGCGATGAAGCCATCCTAAACGTTATTGACATTTAACAAACCGATGGGTTTCTGATGAATGTTCAGATGGGCCCAAGATGCTAATATGATTAGTGTCTCTAGAATTGCAAGATCTCCTGGTAGGAAAATAAAAGCATCAGTATGATTTAGCATTTCAGTTATTCTTTCTTGCATACCTGAGACATCTAACTCTTCTCCAGTTTGTGAGTCAGACACACAGCCCAACGGTTTTAGGCTTCTTGGGATGATGCCTAACACTTGGCTCCCTCTTAGATAAGCAGCTTCTGAGACCAGTTTTGACAACCCTCGGTCACCTCCTTCATATACCAAATGTAAATTTCTTTCTACTATGCATTGACCAAAATCTATGGCTGCCTCAACGAACTCTTTATGTTTTCCATAGTTAAATCCAGAGAGTACACAAATATTCTTGAATTGTTTATTGGGAGTAGCTACCATTGGGATTCTTCTCAAAAATAATTTGTGAGTCTAAAAGAAAATGATCATATATTAAGGATCTTGGTAACAATGGTTTACAACTGTATATGAGGTAGCATGTTCGTGTCAATTAACGCGTAAAGCACATGGCTCGAGAGTAAAAAAGAAAATAGTAAAAAGAAAAAGCAAACAATTATTAAAGACAAGAATGCAATTAATGAAGCAATAGTGAAATAATACAACAATAAAATAACAGTAAAAGGATATTTACAAGTAGTTTTGATTGCGGCTCACATTTTCCTCTGGTTTTATGTCCAGAAACGGCTTGAACGCTCTCTATGGGTCGAGGATAAGGTTCCCATCCAGTTTTCTTATAAACTAGCAAACATGGTCGTTTGTAGTCAGATTCCCGAGACTATATTGGACACGCTCTTTCTAAAATAATTGCCATAACTGGAGAATTACTCTTTGTACGTATCCACTGGGATGCATTTCAAGAGATAAAAGAACATCATCCAATGACTCTTTATTCAAGCTATCCCTAATGAATTGAATCTTATCTTCCCTGTTATCAAACATCATTTTGAAAGAATAAGGATTTTTATCGCATTTCATCCTGGCACACTTATGACAATCAACATGAAGTTTTTGAGCTCTTCGTTTTCTTGAGTAATTTCCTTTACCACAACCAGGCATGTATACAATAAATTTAGGAGGTAACTCACCTGCCAAACGTACTTTGGCCTCGATTAACCAACGAATGTCAGCAGGGATGTTATTTCTCATAAGCAAACGCATGCGTTCAGACCAAGCTTTATAGATTGTAAGGAGGGCATTCTGAGGAAGTGAAGGAAATTACTTGTGAAGCTTTTCTAGAATCGCATTTCTGTCTACAAACTCTTCTCAGAATATCAGTTATTATGGGAAACTGAAGTAACCGACTTTGATTGTCACGGAGTACCGTTATCTGCCACTTAACCGAGGTAACAAACTAAAGAACACAAAGATGAAAAGAAAAGAAAAGAAAAATAATAATTTCACAATCGTCCTCTTATTAAGTTTACCTCAAAATCTATTTTGGTGTCGTTGATACCTCCCTCAATTTCTCTGAGTTGTCTTTCTAAATCTTCAATGTGGGAAACCAACTCTGAAGGTTGTAGCTTCCAAATATGATGTGTTTTACAAAATCGTATTTGGCTTCTCAGATGAGATTGTACACGTTGAAGTTGTCTGAGAAGGTTCAAGAGGATCTGTTTAGTTGAGACACACATGATTAGAAGTGATTAAATAAACATACTTTCATAAAAATTTAAATCACTAAAAAGAAGAAAAAAATAAGAAAAAAAATCTCAGTTCAAGTTTGGTAAGTCACTCAAATCGATTTCGGTGTCTTTTTTTATGTGGTTGGTACTCTAGATATGGCTTTAATGTTTAACTATTAACTTTAAAAGTTACACCGTTCTTTGGATCCTTAATTTTAATTGCTCCATATGGAAAAACAGTGTGGACTATGAAGGGACCAGTCCATCAAGAGCGTAACTTACCTGGGAATAGGTGCAAGCGAGAATTCAATAAAAGCACTTTCTAACATGGTGTGAAAGATTTTCGTATAATTTTCTTATCATGAAAGACTTTCATTCGCTGCTTGTAAATCTTGGCATTTTAGTATGCATCCTTACGCATTTCTTCAAGTTCTGCCAGCTATAATTTTCTTTCTGAGCTAGCTTGTTACAAGTCAAAGTTAAATTTCTTGATGGCCCAATATGCACGATGCTCGAGTTCTGGTGGTGATTATGATGATGGACTCAGTTTCTTCTCTAATGGTGCTAGTTGTTCCACTCTTGACTTCCATTTGTTAATGTCCATGGATGATACTGAATCAAGTAAGGTGTTAACCTCATCTATTGATTTGTCAGTATCAAAATTCAAACCAAAGTGAGTTAAACATGTTTGTAAAGGGTCATCACTAAGGTTCAAAGAAAAGCATTATCAACTAATTCTTATATTAAATCAACATCAACAATTTCATCATCTGCATTGTGAGGTTGTTTCGCAATGTTGAAGATATTTAGCTCCATCGTCATATTGCCAAAGGAAAACTGCATATTTTCAGTCCTGCATTGAATGTGAGCATCGGCAGTTGCCAAGAAAGGTCATCCTAAGATAATGGAGATGTGCTTCCTCAAATCCTAGACTAGTTGAGTGTCAATTACAATGAAATCAATAGGAAAATAAAACTTATCTACCTGTATAAGCACGTCCTCCACAATACCATGAGGTTTTTTCATGGACCGATCTGCAAGCTGTAACACCACTCAAGTTGAGTGTAATTCTCCAAGTCCAAGTTTTACAAATACTGAGTAAGGCAACAGATTTACACTAGCTCCTAAGTCGAACAAATCATTCTCAATTGTGTGGTTCCCTATACTACATGCGATAGTAGAGGAGCCTAGGTCTTTGTATTTTAGAGGAATTTTGTGTTGGAGTATAGAGCTCACGTTTTCTATTAAAAATGCCTTCTTTTGAACATGAATGTTTCTCTTTTTAGTACAAAGGTCTTTAAGAAACTTGTATAAGATGGCACTTGTTTTATAGCATTAAGCAAAGGGATGTAAACATTTACCTGTTTAAAGATTTCAAAAACCTTATTTGCGAATTTTCCCTTCTTTACTTTAGCTAACATTTGGGAAAATAGAGCTTTAGGAACGTATTTTCGTGGGTTAGTTTCTTCTTTCGCCTCTGATGATGAGCCTTCTGCACTCACCGATACAATTTGAGTTATTTTTGTCACTGGCATCTCCACTTTGTTTTTGACTTCTTTTCTTTTTTGCAAGGTTATGACTGCTTTGACCTCCCCATGCTGCTGAGGTGAACTGGTGCTTACTTTATACACTCCTTTAGGATTAGGCACTGGTTGACTTGAGAATTTACCTTTCTCAACAGTCATTGCCAAGGTTTGAACTGAAGAAGCAAGTTGTCCCACCATTTTTTCAAGGTTTGAAACTGATTAGGTTTGTGAGTTGAAGCTTGCTCTCATCTCATTTCGCAGTTCATTAATGATGCGGTTTTGTTGCTCGATTGTGGAGTGAATAAGACTCTTGAAATTCTAGAATGCATTTTCCCATGGTCTAGGCTGAGAATAGTTTGGGTTCTGATTGTATAGTTTCAATGGTGGTTGAGAGGCTTGAGGATTTTGAAGAATTTGTTGCATTGGTGGAGCTGCTGGTCTATTCTATTGGAATCCTTGAGACCATGAAAAATTGGGGTGGTCTCTCCATCCGGGATTGTACGTTTTAAAGTAAGGGTTATAGTTTGATGGCTTTCTCATTACACCTGTGGCATTGGCTTAATCTTAGTATAAGTCCTGGTTATATGGCTCCGTCAATTTAGAAGCTATTAATGATGCTATTTGTCGGGAAACACCTTCAACTATCTCTTTGACTTCTTTAATTTCTAAACTTGACTCACCAATGTGAACCTTATTCACTCCCTTAACTCTTCTAATATTCCTGAGTGAACGACTACATTGTTGAGAATTATCCGCTTGTCGCTGGAAAAAATCCCAAATCTCTGATGCACTTTTTGACATTAGCTCTCCTCCACTTGTTGCCATTAGCCATTCTTGCACATGCGGCAATAATCCCTCCAAAAAAGTATTGGCATTGGTGTCATTTCTCGTACCCATGATATGGACACTTTAGAAGTAGCCTATTGAATCGCTCCCATACTTCTAAAAACTGTTCGTATTCTCTTTGGGTAAACTATGAAATTTCCCTGTGAATAGCATTGGTTTTATGTACTGGGAAATATTTATTCAAAAATTTTGTTACCATTTGTTCCTATGATGTAATGCTATTAACAGGCAATGTATTGAACCATGAACGAGCTCTATCCTTTAAAGAAAATGGGAATAATCTAAGTTTAACATCATCATCTGAAAAATTTTCATATTTAAAAGTTTAACATATAGTATGGAAATCATTCAGGTGATTATATAGATCTTCATTTTCTAGGCCATAAAATGTTGGGAGACAATTTAGTACACTAGGTTTTAATTCAAAACTTCTAGCAGCTACATTTGGGTATCGTATGCATGATGTGCTCAAGTTGGCTAAGAGATTGAAGTAGTCTTTAAATGGCCTCTCTTGTGGTGCTGGTTGCAAATCCATTTCAATTTTATTTTTAATTACAACGTTTTTGTGTGTACGAAGTGTTTTTTCCAGTTCAAAATCTATAGGCTCAAGATTAGGTAATTGTGACCTACGACCATGCATGCAAAGAAAAAAAAATAGTAACAAAATTAATAAAAATAAAGAAGAAGGAGAAATTATAATACTAACCTTATCATGCTGTTATAATTTTACTATGAAAACAACTCAACTGCTAAAAAAAATAATAAATGCGTGAAAGAAATTAAAATAAATTAATAGGCGGTTGAATCTGTCAATTTAACAAAATAAAAAAAATAACATGAAAATTAAATTTCAGAAATTTAAAGAAGAGAAGAAAAAGAAAAAAATATCTACTTCAAAATACAGATTCACTTCTTCTTTTTTATTTTTTTTAATAATAAAAAAAATTACAAGGAAAAAAAATAAATGAATAAATTGAAAATTTATTCTACAAATTAAAATAACTTACCTCTCCGGCAACGGCGCCAAAAACTTGTTGTGCAAATTTTATTGAACTCGCAAGCGCACAAATCTATTGTAGAATAAATCAACGGTGACGAGTGTCGATCTCATGAGGAGGTGTATTTTAATTAATTGTAGAATTAATTTTCTAACTGGGTGATTGGATTTATAATGAAAATGATGTAGGCTATCTATTAATTTAAAATAAAGTGGTGGGAATAAACTATTAAAGTGAAGTGCTTGGATCTCCGAATCTGTACTCAACATGCACCATCAGCTTAACATTCATTATTAGTACCAATTAAATCATGAAGGGGGATTTTCCACTCCTCATGAACTTCACTCTAATAGATATGGTGCTAAGTGCTTCCCGTGCCAAATAGTAATAACCTTGCATAGGGAGGCGATTATATCAGTCGATATCTAGACAAGATTATTACTATCTGTCTACAAAAAGTCAAAATATCCACATAAATTAAAGGGGAAGAAAAAGTAAATTTACCAAATTAAGCCTATGGAGCATATTGAGACTTCACCTTCAACCTAAGTTTGAAAGAAAATTAGCTGCTTATAATTGAACTAGGGGTAAAATAGAAATTAGCTGCTTATAATTAGACATTCACGATTGCGCAACGTGGCAAATCCTTATTGGATGGAACACATAATTAGGGCTGTCATTTCATGTATATTCATGCACCGTACGGACGTTTTTTTCGGTCCACTAATATACTGCCACGTCACTGGTCAACGCCACATTAGCATTTTAGTCCAATAGGATCGTGACACGTCATCAGTCAATGCCACATAAGCGATCAATGCCACATCATTCGTCCAATCAAATGCTGCCACATCATCATCAATGCCACGTCATCGTACAATATAGGTGAACAATACCGTGAACAGTACCGTATATGTGAACAGTACCATTTATCTTTTTATGCTCCTCCTAAGGTTTTCGACTGTCTTGAGTTCAAAATTACTGTTCGTTTTTCTATCGGATCTCTCGTTCATTGTGAAATGACCATGATATCCCCTAAAATACATAAAATAATTAATTAAAATAAAACATATATAATTAAATTACAAGGGACTTAAAGATATAAAAATAGGAATGTTAGTGAGACTTGAACTGTAAAATAATGATTTTCTTCATTATAAATACACACTTTCTAGCACTTAACACCTACCTTTCATGAATCTCAAATAATACTTCCCTCCTTTTTTGCTTAGTTAAACACAAGAGCAAGGGCCCAATAAAAACCTTTTGGTAAAGTTCATCATCAATAACTAGAAAACGACTGGCTTTCATTTTATGCTTTTGTGCCTCGCTTTTATCCTCCATAATTTTTTCATTTTTGATGCAAGATATGTAAGGATCCATCCAGCATCTATCATGTTGGATTGACAACACTTCTCGAACTCCTTCCTGTGTGGAAGGAAAGTCGAGAGTAATGATGTATACTTGTCGGAAATTGGTATAAGTAACTCCAAATGCAGTCATGGCCAATTTGTTAGCTTCTGTATTTTCATTCCTTGGGATTTGCTGGAGGATTATGCTTTCAAAGTTCCCCACTCCATTGGGAGGCTACTAGTGCGTAATTGGTATAAATTTTAAGATGCTTTATTTGAAGCCCAATAGCTAACTTGAGTCAAGCAATGAAAGCTTCATATTCTGTTTCACTGTTGGAAGCATGAAAATTCAGTCGGATGGCATTTTCAATAATGATTCCTTCTAAACTTCTCAAATACAGATCGATTCCGACCCCATTATTATTGTTAGAACCATCAATAAGCAAAAGCCATTCTTTCCCTTCTATTGTTGAGACTCACAAAGATTGATCCTCAATCGGATGTTCACATTTGATGAGGAAATCTGCGACGACATGCCCCTTTTTTAAAGTTCTGGGCTTATATTGAATGTAAAAAATGCTCAAACTCATTGCTGCTTTACTATTTCTTCCACTACGTCTGGCTTGGAAAGAATAGCGTTGAGTGGATAAAATGTCATCACGATTATACAATGGCTTTCAAAGTAGTGCTGGAGTTTTTCCTTTACATGGATCAGGGCCAAGACCAACTTTTCCGCAGCAAAATATCTTATTTTCGAATTTGACAAAGTTCTACTATTAAAAAAGATAGGCTTTTGTATCCTTTCATCTTCCCTTATGAGTGTTGCACTAATTGAAACATGAGACACAGCGAGATATAAGCAAAGTTCCTCCCCAAGTTTTAATGTGGAAAGTATGGGTGGCTCGACAAGATAACCCTTTAATTGTTCTAGGGCTTCGGATTGCTCTATTCCCCATACTCTAATTTTTCCAGCCTTCATAAGCTTGAAAAAGCTTTTACATTTATCCAACATCCGAGAAATGAACATATTCAACGTTATGATTCTTCCTGTTAGCACTTGAATTTCTTTCGCATTTTTTGGCTCAGTAGCTTTTAGTAGTGCTTTAACTTGGACTAGATTAGCCTCTTTTCCCCTTTAGCTAACTATATGGCCAAGGAAGTTGCCTGAGGAAACCCCAAAAGCACACTTTATGGGATTGAGCTTCATATTTTCATTCTTTAAAATGTTGAAAACTATTTTAAGATCTGCAACATGATCTTCTGCCCACTGGTTTTTGACTACCGTGTCATCAATATAGGCTTCTACAATATTCCTCAATAGCTTAGCAAAGATTTTGGTTACAAGCCTTTGATGCATTGATCATGTATTTTTCAATCCGAAAGGCATGACTTTGTAGCAAAATAAGCCCATCGGAGTGATGAAGCTTGTTTTTTCTTCATCTTCTGTATGCATAGGGATTTGATTGTATCCACTATATGCATCCAGGAAAGATAGCCTTTTGTACCCCATGGTAGCATTGACCAATTGATCAATTTTTGGCAAAGGAAAAGGATCTTTTAGGCAAGCCTTGTTGAGGCTTGTATAATCGACGTATACTTTCCATTTTCCGTTCTTTTTCTACACCACAACAATGTTAAAGGTCCATTATCGGTAGTAAACCCCCCGAATGAATCCTGCCTTGAGGAGACATTCTACCTTATCATTGATGACCTTGTTTCTTTATGGAGCAAATCGCCTCTGTCTTTAATGTACTGGTTTTACAATTAGGTTAGTTGGTATCTGGTGACATGTAACTTCCAGATCTATTCCCGACATGTCTTTATATGACCATGTGAAAACATCTTGGTTTCTTTCAAGCACAGACATGAGATGTGTTTTTTCCTCTAGAAGTATTCCGGTTCCAGCTTGCACTTACTCTTTTTCCGACAAAGGATCTAGGGACATCGTTTCTAAATCTTCAACAACGAGAGCCTCGTAGTGGAAAGAACGAGACATCCACTTTGGCCTTGGGTCCTGTAATTTTATTTAGCTTCATCCTACACCAGTCGTTGCGGTGAAAGAACTAGTTCCTTAGTATGTATATGCTGAAATAATAAGCTTCCCATTTTCCTCTACTGCCAGTTTTTTCTTATCACCCCTTATCACCCGGAATGAGTTCTGATCTGGAAGTTTCTTTAAAAGGCTTAATAGTAATAAAATAACATTGCTTAATGTAATGAAGCCAATGTCTCCCAAAATTGTATTATAGGCTAATAGAGCATTAACAACCAGAAAATCGACTAAAGAAATCTTATCTCCAGCTTTAACAAAAAGGTTGATGATTTGTTTTGTTGTCTGTCTTGTTCCTTCAAAGGCCACAAGAGGGGTATAACAAATAGCTTGAGTATTAAACTAAAAGGATTGTTGGGTTGACCGAATGAAACTTTGAAGTGTATCCTCTAAAGAAAGTTTTCTTTGTTGAGGTGTAACAAATTGAGACATAGGCTGTTGGGCAGGGGAATATACTTGGTTAGGAGGGACGAATTGTTGATTGGGCATGCTAAATTGTTGCCGTCCTTGATTTGGTAAAGGTTGATTTTGTTTCCAGGAAAAATTCGAATGGTTCCTCCAATTAGGATTATATGTGGGTGAATATGGACTATTTGAGGTTTTCTCATATGATTGTAAGGTATGTACTTGTTCAAAATAAGCCTCTTGATATGATGGTAATGAATGATAATTCTACACTGTATGAGATAAGTTGGAACAAAGAGCACACACCTCATTAGCTACATTAGGGTGATGATTAATTAATTGGTTCAAAGTTAAGGCATCTACTTTCCTAGAGAGAGTAGCTAGAGTGGCTTTCACGTCAAAATCATCATTAACTTCATATAGGCCCTTTCTAGAAACTTGAGCTAATTTTTCCCTTTTATTTGAAAAATCCCATTATTGAGAATTCTCAGAAAATGAATTAAAGAAATCCCATACAGCCTCTTCATATAGGTTAAAAAATCTCCCACCGTTCATAGACTATACCATATGATGATTTGACATAGTTAGACCATTATAAAAGCATTGTAGAAGACTCAATTTCTCAAAACCATGGTAGGGACACTTAAGAAGAAAATCATTGAATCTTTTCCAAAACTCTTAAAATTGTTCACCTTCTCTTTGATAAAAATCACTTATGTCTCTCCTAAGGGCATTTATTTTAGAAATAAGGAAAAACTTAGTGAAGAACGTATTGCTCAAATCATCCCACGTAGTAATAGATCCAGTAGGAAGTGAATTCAACCAAGCTTTTGCTTTGTCTTTCAATGAAAAAGAGAACATACAAAGCCTAATTGACTCATCGTTAAAATTTTGAAAACGAAATGTAGAGCATATGTCAAGAAATTCCTTAATGTGCAAATATGGGTCCTTTCTCTCTAACCCATGGAAAGATAGTAAAAGTTGAATGACAAGGCTGAAGTTTAAAGTGTGTTGCTGTAGTTTGTGGCAACACAATACAAGATGGTTGGTTGACTGCAAGTGGTAAAAAATATTGTCTAAGGGTTTTCTCTGCTTGTACTAGGGTAGTCCTAGTAATACTCTATTTGGGTCATCCATCACTTGAGAAGAACTAGCTTGATTGCTTTCAATTCTAGACTCTTTTTTGACCAAACAATTTGTTGAATCGGGTTCCCAAACACGCATAAACTAATTAAACAAAGAAAGAAAGATAAACCAACAATAATGAAAATAAAAGAAAAATAAAAGATATGAAACAACCAAACAATGAATTTTAAGTCTAATTCTAAATTAAAAAAATAATAAAAAAAATAAAAGGCAACCTAAATTATAACTAGTGGAAGAATCAAATCAACCTAGATTAAATTGACTTTCTGGCACAATCCCCGGCAACGGCGCCAAAAACTTGTTGTGTAAAATTGAACATACTCACAGCGCACGAATCTAGAAATAGAGTAGTGGTAACGAGGTCGAACCCATAGGGATTGCTTTAAAATTAAAAAGTCTAATTTAAATCTAAAATTAATATTAATCCTAACCTAGTTGACCAAATTGAGTTTTAGGATAAATTAAACAAACTAAACTAATAACATAATTAAAGCGAAGGAGAATTAAATAAGACAAAGGTTACCAAGGTTTCAGAATCCACCACTATTCAACTAGTAATTATCTAATTATTAATTAATCCCCAATTTTTGAGTGACAACTCAAAATCAATCTATGTCATCTCACGGATCTGACAATTAAGCCCAATTAAAATTAATCTTGTATAGGTTCTTTTTCTGCTTGATGATATGATATCTAAGCATCCCATGGAAACATATTGAATAACAAAGAGTCAAAGTTTTACTAAGTACTCTATGTAAACAATTTAATGAAAAATACAGAAACAAAGATAATCATGTGTAAGGATTTAATAACATTCAACTAATCATGTGAAATAAGAACCATAAACATTAAAGAATATATGTAGGGAATTAATTAAATAAAAAGATAGTTATTTCATTGAACAGGGTTTCATCCTTAACCTCAGTATAAGAAAATTAGCTAGACATACTTGAATTGGGAGCAGCAAAAGATATAAAATCAGCAATGGAAAAATTAGATAGATGCTGGTCTTTTTCTTCTCTACCGAATGCCTCTCTTCTCTTCCGTCTCCTCCCTTATATATGACCATAAGCCGAATTCTTATTGGATTATAATTACAATACTTGCACGTCAAGTCACCAACTCATAAGGTAAAAGAATCAAACAACTTCCTTTTTTAACTAGTAGCCATGCCACCATTAATTCCATTCCACTTTCAATTGACATTAAGAAAATCTTTGTGTTTATTTCTTTGGCTCGGATTCCATTAATTTTTTAGTGTATTTTTGTCTTCCAATTTAATCTTCTTTGCCTTCCAAATTAAGCCTCTTCATGCCCTTTTTATCCGTAATTTCCAATTAATTCCCTATTCAATAAAATAATTCAATTAATTAAAAATAACAAATAAAAATAACTAGCAATTATATAATTAAGGGTAAAATATGTATATATTATATGCTCATCAATATGCTACAGAAACCCTCAAAGGCTTAGCAATGAATCAAACATATTCGCGATGAAATCTCTCAGGAATCACAATGAAGGTCATTTTCTTCTCTATTTCCGTGAGACTTCTTTTCCACTGAAATTGAAAGAATTCTGATTTGCAATAATGAATGATCAGAATTCAGAAAATTCTTTTTGTAGAAGAGGAATTATTGATTACTACTAGGACTGATTAAAAATAAATGCCTTCTTAATTTTGTAAAAATTACAAATCCTAGGGACGATTGATTGATTTTACCTCCTTTCTTTTTGATGAAATTGAATGTTGACTAACGACAAAAGAAGTAAAAGTTGTCCGCTCTGCTTAGTTTAGAATAATATATCTTTTTGTGTTGATGAACGCAATTCAAATCACCTTTCCCTTTTACAATTGTCATTGGCATCCGATTCTGGCAACACTATCTTTGCATTCATTGGCTTATTTCTACTGTTTCTCAAGGAAATAGTTGTTGTTCATGATCGTGAAAATTTTTTATTTTAATAAACGGAAAATTGCACCTATATTCCCTTGATTTGATGAAATGTACATGGATTTCATCTTTCTCTCCTTATTTCTTTCCTCTCTCCTCTTTTCCTCTCTTCTCCTCTCTTTTTATTTCTTCAATCTAAACTTACCATAACTTAAGTTTTTAAAAATGATCATACCAACTTCCTTTTACCCTTTTACTTTATTTACTTAGTAAAATTGACTCTAAATTTTTTAATATATAAAAATATAATATTAAAATACCTTAAGTAGATATATATTTTTTAAATTAATTTAATCTTAATAATTTGAGATAGGTTTTATTATTAATATTTGTAAAAGCAAGAATTATTTTAAATTTTATAATACATAAAAATATAATATCCAAATAAATATAAAAATATTTTTATTTTTTGTTATTTTGAATATTATAAAAAAATCCAAATATTAGTAATATGCTAATCAATTTTTGTTAATAATAAAATTTATCTAACCCAAAGATTTTTTTATAAATATATTTATAATAGATACAAGTGTAATGCTATAAGTAAATATAATAATTTTTATTTTGAAGATATTTGAAATACTTAAACACTTATTTTAATATTATAGGTATCTTAGAAAGATTTTGTTATTAATGGTATATTTCCATTTATTAGAAGACATTAAATTCAATTTTCTTGATTACTATATGGAAAGGATATAATGGTTAAAAAGGGGTATACGTGACAGCGTGAGCATTTATCAAACCTTGGAGATCTACTTGTTCATTTAAGCAAACCATGAGCGCACAAATGTCTTTTTCTCTTTAATAAACTATCAAAATTTAGCTATAATATTATGAGCATACCGTAGTACAATATCAGTATATTTATGGCAGATTAGATAAAGAATATTATTGCCACCCTTTTTGGTTAAAACTTTTTCAATGGATGTGAAAAAGCTTTATAACAAAGGCAAACGATTTTTTTTTTTTTGGGTTTGCAGCCACCAACGAGTGCAAAGGAACATATGATCTGGATTGACTTAGCCATTATGAGTCCTTTTGAATAATATTGTTTTGCTGCGCTTGGGAGGACTTAAACTTACTTTCCAACTTCATTGAATGTTCTTCAAAAGTTAATATATATATATATATATATATAAATTGATCTTGCATAGATGTTTTCTTTTCTTTTTTTTTTTGTGATTACTTGGGAGGATATTTTGGCAATGGTTTTGATGGCTTTCTCAGGAGATTAATTCATTATTTAATTTGCTCTTCAGTTTTACTACTTTTATGCTTTTGCAGCTAACTGACGTTCGCTATATAATTAGCAATAAATTAACCTACTTAACAGAGAAGCATATGGTAGTGTAGGCATCTTCCTCAGAAACCAGAATAAATAAATTATGGTTGTGTAAAGCTTCTACACAATTTCCGTCCATCTTTCTCCCAATCAATAATCACAATCGACCATGCAAAGATTGAAAAGAAAGAACTAGCTCCAAGAATCTAGTACAAAAACTTGGGACAAAATAACATAATAGTTACAAATATAGAATTCTACATCCTTATTTATATAAGAAGTTTATAATATTGAATTACAATCTTTATAACAAAACACTTTATTAAATGAAAGAGGAACAACTTAAAAGCATCAAACGATCGAGATTGCAATAATAAAATAAAGATTAAAGAGGCGTTCATACAAAGATTCATAAAATTGGACATCCATTTTCTTGGGAATGTCGGGATCTTCTGAACATTTTTTCCATCTCGTCTGACTTTGTCTGGAAGTCGCGCGAGCACACATCCACTGACAGCCTGAGGCTTTCTAGTGTTGATTCATCAGGCTTCTGCTTAGAAGAAGCGTCTTCCTGAGGAGTAGCACAACTCATGGTGTGCTCTTCTTCAGTGTACTAAGTATTTACTCGTGAGAAAGCTAGCTAGTTCAGTGTAAATGAGGCTAACTATATATGCTACAAAAAGACTCAAAAACTTAACAGAGAAGCAAAGCCCTATTCATGAAAACTCTCATAAACCAGAATCAGAATAAACGAAGGAATTGCCTCCCGTCTTTCTCATAATAAAATAATGCCGATAAAAGTAAATTTGCGAATCGAATAATTCAATAATCAGTCAAGAATAATTCGATGATCAGAATAACAGCGGATTGATGCGAAAATCAGTAACAGAGTGGCAATGGTTTTGTGGCGTTCGTGTGGTTGTTCTGGACAGTGATTGACGTCGACAACGCTGATGTGTGGTTTCCGGTGCCTCATGAATGCGAAGGTTGGTCTTATTGACGGTCAGGCGGCGGATATGGTGGTGTCGTCGGTGGTTCCGGCTGTTCAGGGCCGGAGTTTGGTCGGATTTTGGTCATTGGAGGCCGAAGAGTTTGGTTGTGGTAACCTCTGGCGGTGACGATTGCTGGATTGTATTTTTTTTTTTTTCTCCCTTGCAATTGGCACAGAACTTCTCTGACGCAACTGAGGCGGTTGAAGCGAACTGATGGTATAGGCAATGCTATTATATCATATTCTAATTAAAGCGTTATTAGAATCTTATTATAAAATCTAATTTTATATGACATTTTATAATCTAAATGACTTTATATAAGAGATATTATGATAGATAATTTTGAAAAGAATTATAAAAAATTTGTCAATCAAAATCTTCAACTAAAATAATTACAAAACGTCGCTAATTATAATAGAGTAGACTTATTCCCCAAATTAGTTCAAATAAAAAACTAAATAATAATAATAATATAAATAAAAGACTAAACACACACACGAATTAAATGGAAAGTATCAAATGATCTAAATGAAACAAACAAACTCCAAAATCTTCTAAATATTCAATCTGAGTGTAAAACTTGAAATTAAGGCCCCCGAGAGTGATCTTTTTATAGGCCATCACATAATGGAGATATTTTTAGCCAAATAATGATATATGTACCAGAAATAGTAAAATATTTAGTACCAAATGCACAACAGACAAAAAGATCCTTGTCTTGTAGTGAACTTTTTTCCCCCTAGGGATGACATGCTATATTTTGTACTACTTTTTTGTGCACATATTATTGTTTTTATTTGCAAGAATATTTATAATTTATAGATTTCAATTTTCTTTGGGTTGGAAATGACATAATTGATTTTAATTACGTACGGAATTAATTAGATCATAAAAGCAATTTATGAGAAGATACATAAATAAATGGATTAATTTATGTTTGAATAACAATAGTAATCAAAATGATTTTGTGAGATTTTTAATCTGATTAATAATTACATGCAAAATTGTTCAAGGGGCTAGCTAATTAAAGAGAAATCAGATGAAAATTAGATTCATGATCGATGATGCTTCATTTAACTGACATGTTTTAGGGCAATCTTTGCTTGCCTTTGAATTCTTGATTTTCTGGTGTCCAGATTGATTCCATCTCCCTTTTTCTTTTTGATGAAATATAATACATACTAATGATGTAAGGAGATCTCATGATCTTCAAGTCTTTGATGACATACTGCTTTACGCTCCAATTGATTACTCAGTGTGCATGGGTTGACAAGACGACTTCATATTTTGTACGTGGCTAATAAAAGATTGCATTGATCGCGGAAGTTTTGCTAACTTGTTTTAATTTTCGAGGGAATGAGCTTTTACATTAGTTCCCTAAGTATTGCTATTAGTATATACGATTCAACTTCCATGTGAAAAACGATTACTAATTATTCTGAGCTAGCAGCAAGCAACTCAAGTTGTGTATGACACAGTAAACGTTGCAACCACAGCTCTGAAATTGACATTTCTATCATTATTACCACCACAGGAATGCCTCCTCAGTGAAGCAGGACTTATCATTTTTCAAAAAAAGGAAGAACTGTGAACAAAGTTTGAACAAAAGAGAGTAGAAGCAGGAAAAGGGCAGCCAAAAAGGAAATAAATGCCAGCGGATTGTTAAAATATGTGTGTCTCAAGTTGGCCACGAATCTGTTCCAAAGCTTGCTGCAATGCTTATTCACATCTTCGAATAGTTGCGAGTAATAACTCTCAGGCGAAAGCACTGGAAAGAAACCAATGGTACTGAAAGTATTGGCAATCACTTGATCATCACCTATGCGATTTTTGATGATTCCGTGACGACAAAGTAATTCCATGCCCTTTGGAGAGGCAATGAGGCATTCCACGAGATTCATATAATCAGTGACGTAATTTAGAGTGTCGTCGTTGGAAGAGAACTGCTTAAAGACTATGAGATTTCTCGATCAGAGTCATCAATTAATATTCAATCTTGGGAATTCCAGCTTCTTCAAGCTCTGTGGCGCAACGTATCACTCTCCATATTTTCTCTCTGTGACATTTGAGTTGTTGTTCTTCATTCTTGAAGGTGAAGGCTGCCAGTTAAGGTGCATAAATTCCACCAGATGTTTGATTTCAATGGGGTAAGATTGAGAGTTATGTGCATAGGCTGGACCGGGAAGTGCAGATTCAAAGAATGCGTAAATCATCCCATGAAAATCTTCTCTGTCATTTGGCATCACGGTCATGGTGAACAACTCGTGAAGGACATAGAAGGGAAGTTGATTTTCAATCGATAGCAAGTCACGGCGCAACCCCTTGATGATCCAACGCAGATTGAAAATGGGATCATTATCTCCTCGCAAATTGGACATAGAGTGTGTTTGGGATTGAGGTACTATATTTTTTAACTTATAACTGCTGTGAAAAAAAAACTATAACTATGAAACAAAAATTAGTAATATATAGTAAATATAAATTTTAAATAATAATTTTAATAAAATTATTAAGACATAATAAATTTTTCATTATACAAGTGAAAAATTATATTAGTATAGCTTTCAAACTACAACAACTGTTGTTTACTAAATACTTTAGTGCTATAACTTTCAAGTTACAGTTGCCCAACCTCAATTCCACGTATCAATAGTATACTTGTGAAATAGCTCGGTGATAAAGCAAGCATCGAGCAGCATCATTTCCATGGACTGGTCCTGTTGGAGACTGACAGAGTCTGCATAACATTTGGGAGCTCTTTCTCCAAGAACTCTCACTGCTGTGACATACCTTGTGACATTACTTTCCCCTCTTCGCCAGAGAAGCATTTTTAGATAGCACATTTTGAGCTCTTCCATGGGTTTAAGCGGCTTTTGCCGCGGTGGTAAGGACCAATTGCAAGTATATTTGGTTCATAAGGATCTTGACACACATTAACAGATATGCAGGTACTTCAATAATGCTACGCTCGGACCGTATTGGAAATTGATCACCAAGCTTTTCGCCAATTTGAATTGATAATTGATCAGCAATTTCATTGCAATTACAATATTGTCACACTCGTATGCCATGGTCTTTATTAAAGTTAAAAAAATAAAATGAGAGTATGAAAAATTCCTATGGCCAATTAAAGCGAAATCAAATGAAAATTCAGATTATGATGGATGCGTCATTGAACTTACTTGTTTGAAGGCTACCTTTGCTCAAAAACTGAAAAGTCAGTTTTTGATAGCTTTCTTTAGTGGATTCATCATTTAATTTGCTCTTCAGTTTCAGTACTTCTTAAAGTCTTAATTTGCGGCTAACTGATGTTTCGCTATATAGTGAGTAACAACTCAAATTGAAACTGCATACCAGAGAAGCATATATTCTTCAAGTCTTCCTCGGAAATCAGAATAAGCAAAGGTGGTGTAAAACTTCTAAGTAATTGTCAATGATGCTGATAAAAGGTGAATTCGTGAATGGAATAATCCAATAATCAGTAAAGAATAGTGATAATACGCACTAACAAGAAATTGTGCTATTAACAACATTAGTTAAAAATTCGTATCTATAAACTTGCACAAGATGCAAGTTGTTGATATTCGCAATTTGAAATTGTTGAAATTGTTAAAATTTAAATTGTTGAAATTTCTTCTTAATTTTTTATTTTCACAACTTAATTGATATATACAATCTGAAATTTTCTAGGACTCTACATATAGACACAATAGCACAACCCAAACAACTACGAGTATTAAGCTCGAAAATGTGCTCCTATTAATATGCGGGGAGAAATCTATTCTTATTTAAAGGGAATAAACAACATAGGACTTGAACTCATACTGTCAACAATACTGTCAACACATACTTAGGGCATGAGAGCCAATGCAGACCCAAGTGGCAAACTTAAAAATATATTTCTTCCCAATTGCAAATATGATGAAAAGTGTAAAATTCACATATTCCATAAGATTCACATTTATATGAGATTCATGCAATCAGTCACATAATTTTGGTTTTCATTCTTCGAAGAGATCTACTCATAAATACTGAGATTTCTCGAGAAAGTTTCAGTGTCATCACCAATGTTCAATATTGGGATTTTTCATTACTCTGCTTTCAAACTTTAAATCAAGCAAGCTTTCTCCCTCAGCCTTCATGAACTTGATATCTTATTGTGACATACCTTTTGACATTGCTTTCCACAATACACATGCGCATTGTTGAATTTTTGAGAGTAATATATGTACTTGTGGGAGACATCCACAACAAAATCACCAAGCCTGTTGAACATATTGGCAACCACTTCACCATCTCTAAATTCTGTCATCCTAAACTCTCGCTAAGTGATAAAGCAAGTGTCAAGGACCATCATTTCGCCAACCTCACCTTTTCCCAAGACTTACAGGCTCTGCTTAACATTTTTGAGCTCTCTCTTACAGCATTCTCATGGCAGTTACATACTATCTTGTCCTGTTCACTGGAGAGGAAGTTTCAAATAGCGCATTTGGTGCCCCTCCATTGCCTTGAAGTGATGTCTAATATGATGATAAGGACCAATTGCAAGTATGACCGGTTCACAGGCCTCTCATTTACCTAGTACATTAGGCACTCTGAAAATATTGTATTGAGATAGTGTAGTAGTTAAACGACCAAGTTCTTCACCAACATAATGAATTACTATTCATTAGCCATGACTTGATCTGCTTTTACGTGGACATAATTAAAGACACTAGTGTTGAATGATCACTAAATTACGGACCACCCCCAATGAAAGTCTCAAGTTCTTAAATTTTACTTAAAAGTTATTATGAAGGTCAAGAACTAAGTCCACATTTTATAAATTCTGGAATAAACTAGTGATTGACAATAGTTTCAACGTCTAAAAGTTTAAAGTTGCAGTGCTCGTACAATAAGGGGAGTGAAACAATTAGCCTGCAGTTTGATATTTAGAATAACAACCCACTAACGGAATGAACAATAAACAACTCGACAATTACATTTTCAATTTAATTTCATTTCTTTTTTATTTTTTTATCCTTTAATAATAATTCATATAACATTGAGCCTGATCTCGGATCTCGACTCTCACACGACTAAGTAAAAGTAAAATTTATTAGGTACAAATACAATGCAAGAGAAATCAATTTAGTTGGTTAATGAAATGAATTTTTAAAAAATTTTGTTTTTTTACATGACTCACTTACTATATAAACTAATAATTACCTAATTGAATACATATGATAAATTTATGTGATTTTGATAAAAAAAGTGTGCTTAGTTTACTTGCTTCTTCTTGAAATTGATTGTCAACTTCAATCTTATCTGTAAATTTTTATAATATAAAATTAGTTGTACTGTCATTTTACATCAATAAATTATTCAATGTTAGTAACATTTTTTTTTTTATTTACATGAGACTATTGCTCATAATACAACTCATATTACATGAGATTACAACTGATATTTACAAATTAGACTATTACTGGGACCAGTATTACAATAATTCTTATGAAGTACAGCCCGAATTTTAACCCTCTCTAATATTTGAGGGATGTCTACTCCATTCACACTTAACTCGGTAAGAGAGAAGACTACATTCACTTACATGTTTGTAAAGAAGGACTTTAGTAACGTTTTGAATCCAAAATTCTAGTTGCTATTGTCATTTTACACCAATAAATTATTCAATGGATTTCGAGCTTTCATGTAGGTCCTTTGAACAAAAGCTAGAGAGGATAGAAAAAACGTATAAATCCTCTCAATCATGACAAAATCAGCAAATCAATATTCAAATGACTGTTGCTAACGCTAACAGGCCAAATCTAAATCAACCCGATCAAATCTAGTACAGCAATGGAACCCTTCCCTCTACGTGAAGGTGCTGAGTCAGGAAAGGTTTTTGCTTTAGTAATTAAGCTTTTCCAAAAGGTATGTCTAAAATTCTAGCTAAGCAACCTAAGAGGGGGGAAGGGGGTTGAATTGGGTTTTTAAAACTTAAGCAAATAAAATCACACAACAATTTAAACTAATGCCTTAATAAAATCAAAAGCAATAAATTTAACAATGCTCAAAATTAAAAGGATAAGGGAAGAGAGATCAAACATGTGAGTTTTTATGTGGTTCAGCAAAACTAGCCTATCTCCACGCCTCCAAGCACACTAAGCTTGAGGATTTCACTATGCAAGCCTCCAAGGCTTCAAGTTCTTACGATTGACTTCCAAAGTGTCAATAAACTTTTACAAATGGTGTTTCACTCACTCACACCTTTCCCCAAGTGTTTCCCATACTTATACTCACACAAATTTGACAATGAATTTGAAGATTACAACAAACACTCTCTATTAGAATAGATATACAAATGGTAGCTCAATGATAATTCAATGTATGAAGATTTGCAAAATGGAAGAGATGTTGTATAAATTGATTTTAGCTTGAAAAACTTGTTAGATTGGATTCTGATTTGAGTTTATATAGATTTGATAAGTAAACTAGCCGTTATTGACATTCAGAGAATAGCCGGCTAATCTCTTGATTTGGCGGTTAGCTGCTTAGACTTTTGTGACAAGTTACCATTACAAATTTGGCTCCAAAATTTGAAAAATTTACCCCTGGCAGTTAGCCGCTAATTTTCATCCAGCTAGCCGCTTACTTTCTGTCTTCTAGGCATATTTTAAATATTTTTATTTTGGCCCCAAAAACTTTTAAAAATTTAAAAATGGTCTAAGACTTTTAAAAATTATACTATGGTCTAAAACGTTTCATGTCTTTTCAAATAGGTCCAAATCTAGAATTTAAAACAATATTTGTTGAAATAACCAATTTCATTTTAATCCATATCGTGAAAAATAACCAATTTCACAAAATACTTAACTTATCATTATAAAACCTTTGATTTTTGGAAAATAATGATTTATTAAACAAAATCTTGAGCTATTCCAAATGCTAAATTATGCATACATTAAATCATATTGGCTTTACAAGATTTGTAACAATGAAGTTCTTGATCGTGCCGTTGTCTGTTGAGTATCTTGAGCTAGATTTCAAGTGATTCACTTGAATAAATTTTGCCCTTAAAAAATTATTGAAATTGTGAAATATAATAACACATATTTGTTATCATCAAAATTACAATTTGTATCGCCCATTAGGCTAACAATGTTCAATGGTAATGAGCAGCTTTCTCAGAGCATGGGTCGTGAATTTGAATTTTAATGAGTGCATGAGTTAATGCTAAATTATTTTTAAAAGAAAATTACGCGTTTTTCGCATCTCACTAAAAGAGTGGTAATGAATATTTATCATCTAATCTCCCCTGTGAGGCAAGTTTTTGAGTTGTAATTGTTATTCTAGTTTTACTAGAATTGCGTTCTTTGAGCAGCTTTTAATAAGTAAATAGATTTGTAATTTCACTTTTTAATTTTATGAATCTTTGAATGAATGCCTCTTTAAAATCTTTATTTTTCAATGAAAATATTTAGTAGAACCTCATCTCACAAATGTGGTTCAATTTATTTGACTTTCATTTAATAAGATTGATGGAGGACGTTATTTTAGGATTTTAGGATTTAATTTTTTTAGGTATTTTGATATTTTCTATTTTTAATTAGAATCCATTATGGTATGTGCTTTAGTATTTTATTTTTATTATAATTGTGATTAATTTTCCTTTTTAAGTTAATTTAGGAAAATAGGTTTCTTTTATTATAAATAAATAGGTCTTGTTATTATTTTCATAACTTTAGTTTCAATAAAAGCACTCTTTTATAATTTCCATTGAGATTATCTATTAAAATCTCTCTTGTAGAGCCGTTTGGATTAGAGCATCATCCAATCTCATTTAACGCGTTATTAATCTTATTGAGTTATTTGGATTAGAATGAGATCTAATCACACTTCAAATAAAATGTAAGTTAATCACATTGGCTTGGTCTGATACTAGAACAATGTCTAATGTTATCTACTCTATCAATTTTACTTCTGTGACCCTGCACTAGTTAGTTTTAGAAAGGTTATGTGCCAATTACACAAATCAACTAGCTATGTATATCCATCACCACCAAATTTATCACTAAAAAAAAAAAAAAAACCACAAAGTTGAAACCCTAGCCGCCACTGCCTACCACTATTTCTTCCATAATCACTACTACAAAAATGACATTTACTGACACTTAGTTTACTGACATTTTGTAAAAAGTGTCAGTAATTATATACAAATGCACCATTTCGCGCTTTTAACAAGTAGGTATTAGAGATCATTGATATTAAGGTGTTAGTAAATTGAACATCAACGATCACTGACACTAAAGTATTAGAGATAAAAAAAAATTTCATAAAAACTTGTTTTAGTTTCAACTCGAACCTAAGACTTATAAAGTTTAAAACCTTAATATTTGAAGCATAGACCAGCAAACTGTGTTGTATTAAGTTGCAATTAATATTTTAAATATTTCAAAAAACGAAATTATAATAAATAAAGCAAAAACCTAAAATGCCAATTTTTCCTGTCTCGTTTTCTTACCCAAACTCTCTATCGCTATCATAACCTTTCCCTCCCTTTTTCTCTTTCATTTTTCTTCTCTCGATCTCTTCTATTCTCTGTTGTGCTTTTACCAATTGAATTCAATTTATTCAAATAGATACTGTAAAGCTTGTAGTCTATTTCCTTTTTCCGTTTTTTCCTAAATTGAAAAACAAATCAAAACCCTAATTGCTTGTTACAGAATGGGTCTCTTCTCTTACTAAACCTCTAGTGCCTTTACTAGCCAAGAAAACAAAAACCATCGACAAGGGTTGAAGTGGCACCATCAATTGCGCATTCAAGCAATCTCGTTGTCAATAAGAAGAAAATTCCAGAGGAAGAACTATTGTAGAGGTAGTTATCAGCTAGTAATGGCTTAGTATTTTATTTTTTCATGAATTTAATTAATGGGCTTGTTTTATTTTAGCTTATGATTAATACTTTTTTAATTTTTAATTTTTTGGGTTTTTTTTAATTAAAACCAGATTCTTAATTCTTTCGTTGACATCACACCCACATTAGTAACCACACATCTTGCATGCAAGCAATATTTTAAATGCCATTACTTAGTATGCGTGTGAATTCCACTTGGATGTTTGTTGTATGTACGTAATCTTTGTATTTTGTTGAGGCATTCGTGGTTCATTTTGTTTGTGTAAGCCTGACACTGTCCAGAAATTTATGATAATTTTTTTTTTTGTTAGAAGAATTTTAATAGAGACAATGACCATGATACAAATTAACTAAGTTCATGCTTGTCTGAGTGTTTCCAGATTGTATAAAGTTCATGAATTGTCTTTAATTCAATCAGGAAATGCTTGTTTGCAAGTAGTTTTACTTGTTGAATTTGAAGTTAAAAAGTTAATTATACAATCTTAAAAAATGACTTGCAAAGAAGGGTGTGTACTGTCCAGAAAATTTTTAAACATTAGTGTGTATGTTTAGCTTGGCTATAGTTGACATGTTGAAAGAATCTTAGTCTAGGTGTGTTGATAAGAAAGTTAAATTCCCCACCAGAATATAAATGTCATGCCATCAAATGAGAAATAATAATAAGGCTGTAGAGCCTAACCTATGGGGAAGGTTTTTCCAAAACTGAGTTCAATTGATTCTTTCTGTATGTAATTTTGCAATAGGCATTAAACGTTGCCAAAGCCCAAAGGTACAGTCTCAAGCTGAGTTAGTGCTTTACAACGTAGACAAGCCATAGAGGTACTAGATTATTACATATTTTTACCATTTTAATGTTGTGATTTGTGTTTGGTCCACTGATTATTAATGTTTACAAATTAATATGTTTATTGGATAAATTATTGTCCTTCATTGTAATTCATTATTTTATAGGGGATGTCAGAATTATGGATTTATTATCGAAGCTATAATGATAATAACTTTAAACATTTGAAATTAATCATGCAATTGAATTAAACTTAAACTGACAGTATATAATATATGAACAGGTAAAAATATTTGAAATGGACAGAACTTGGATAACTTGTCATAGACTGTCTATAGAATACCGTACCGGAGTTGCTGAATTCTTAAATTTTTTCATTTTGAATGCTGAAAACCGGATGTCAATTAGATGTCCTTGCACCTCTTGTTGTAATATGGAGTTTCATACTCCTCAACAAGTTAAGGATCATTTATTTGAAAAAGGTTTTCTCGCAACATATAAAGTTTGGACTTGGCATGGTGAGACTGACCTTATTTCTACACCTACAAAGTATCAAGACCATCCACATAGTGGAAGATTTAGATGTCATGATTATAGTGACATATGTGACATGGTTAATGATGCTTACGAGCACTGTGATAGAGATCTTAGTTCTTTGAAGGATATGCTTGAAGATCTTTGAAAAGCCTTTGTATCCAGGGGCAAAACATTCAAAGCTATCTGGTTTAATGAGACTTTATAATGTGACAGGGAACTATGGGTGGTCTGATAAAGGGTTTTCTGCTTTGTTAGAAGTCCTTGCTGATATTTTACCAAATAATAATGAGTTACCTAAGTCTATGTATGAGGCCAAGAAAACAATGAAAGTTCTAGGCTTAGATTATGAAAAAATACATGCATGTCCAAATGATTGCATTTTATATAGGAATGAATTTGCCGATCTTACTGAATGTCCAAATTGTAGAGCATCTAGGTGGCAAATAAAAAAAGATGGGTAAAAAAAAATTAGGAAAGAGGTTCCTGAAAAGGTGTTATGGTATTTTCCTCTTATTCCTAGGTTCAAGAGATTGTTTCAATCACCACAAACAGCTCAAAACTTAACATGGCATGCTAATAAAAGAATTATAGATGGTAATCTTCGCCACCTAGTATACTCACCGGCCTGGCAACTAATTGACAATAAGTGGCCAGAATTTGCACAAGAACCTAGAAATCTCTGTTTAGCTCTCTCAACCGATGGGGTTAATCCACATAGTACACTTAGCACTACTTATAGTTGTTGGCCTGTTACGTTGATCATATATAATCTTCCTCTATGGTTGTGTATGAAAAGAAAGTTTATGATGTTGTCTCTTTTGATATCTGGCCCTAAACAACCTGGAAATGATCTAGATGTTTACTTAGCACCTTTGATTGAGGACTTGAAAAGTCTATGGGTTGCAGGGGTTCATGTTTATGATGCATATAGAAAAGAAACCTTCAATTTACGGGCTGTATTAATGTGGACAATCAGTGATTTTCCAGCATATGGAAACCTTTCTGGATGTACTGTTAAAGGCTACTATGCTTGCCCAATTTGTGGATTTGACACTTATGCATGTTGGCTGCCCCATACTCGAAAAATGTCATATATGGGCCATCGTTGATTTCTACCACTTGGTCACCCATTTCGAAAACTCAAAAAGGTTTTCAATGGGAAGCAAGAGTGGAATGACCCCCCCAAAACTTTGTCTGGTGAGGAAATCTTTAACATGGTGGAAGATATTGACACTAAGTTTGGGAAAAAGAAGGGCAGAAAGCGGAAACATGATGATGGTGGTGGTGGTGATGGTGATGAGAACATAACAGAAAAATTGTACAAAAAAAGGTCAATCTTTTTTAACTTAGAATATTGGAAGCATTTACTAGTTCGCCATCAACTAGATGTGATGCACATTGAAAAAAATGTGTGTGAGAACATATATGGCACACTACTTCATCAACCGGGCAAGACAAAGGATGGGATTAATGCTAGAAACGATCTTGAGCATCTTCATATAAGGGGAAAACTAGTTCCTAATGAAACAAACCAAAAAAACAAAGTTCTACCTCCAGCTCCATACACTTTGAGCAAAAAAGAAAAAAAACAGTTTTGTGAAACCTTGTTAAGTGTGAAAGTTCCTGATGGTTATTCTTCAAATGTCCAAAAACTTGTGTCAATAGATGATTGTCAGCTTCAAGGTCTTAAGTCCCATGACTATCATACTTTGATGCAACAGTTGCTCCCATTAGCCATTCGAAATTGTTTGCCTATAAATGTCAGAAGAGCCATAATCAGGATGTGCTTCTTTTTTAATTCATTGTGCTCTAAAGTGATAGATCCTAATACTCTTGACCAATTGCAAGAGGAACTTGTCATCACTTTATGCTTATTGCAGCAGTACTTCCTACCTAGCTTTTTTGACATAATGATTCATTGAACCGTCCATCTAGTTGAACAAGTTAGGTTATGTGGGCCAGTTTATCTTAGATAGATGTATCCTTTTGAGAGAGAGATAAAAACTCTAAAGGATTATGTTCGTAATTGCTACCGTCCTGAGGGTTGTATTGCAGAAAGTTATATTGCAGAAGAAGCACTTCAATTTTGTGCGGAGTACATCTCAAATTGTGGTGTTATTGGACTACCTACTGGTTGTCTAATTGATTTCTCAATCGAAAGGCCTTTGGGAGGTGCTGTAGTTAAGGTGGTTGATGATCTTTTATTGTCTCAAGCACACCGATGTGTTCTAATGAACACCCCTGAAATCCAATCATATATCGAGTAAGTTATTTATTTTTTTCTGATAAATATTTGTATTATATTATAACATTACTATACTACCTCTTAAGTCTTAATATGGTCTTATTGTAGGGAGCATATGTATTATTTGGCATCCAGAAACCCCTATAAGGCAAAAAGAAATGTATGGCTACATAATGAACACACCCGTACATTTTCTGGTTGGTTAGAAAAAAAGGTTAGAATTATAGTTTAACTAAATACAACATAGGATACAAGCTTTAACTTGAACAAGATTTTTTTTCATGCAACTAATTACTAAACTTATTAATTTAAATTATAGGTAGCATACGATAAAGCAAATAATGTGCCAGTTGAGGAAATAATATGGTCATTGGCAAACAAACCGCGCTCAAGTGTGGTGACATACCCTGGCTACCAAATCAACGGCTTCACTTTTGCAACAACAGACCGGGATAATCATCGTGTAACCCAAAATAGTGGTGTCAGGGTTGTCGCTAACACTCTACAAATTTCAAGCTTAAAAGATAAAAGTCCTCATTCTGGAAACATGATTTTCTATGGAGTCATTGATGAGATTTGGCAGCTTGATTATCTGATGGGTAAAAAAATACTTTTCAAGTGTGATTGGATAGATGATAGAGGGGTTAGTGTTGATAATTTAGGTTTCACTGTAGTTGATTTAAATCGGATCGGCTATAAATCCGATTGCTTTATTCTAGCTTGTCATGCAAAGCAAGTGTTTTATATAAAGGATCAGCTAGATAATAGTAAATCGATTGTGTGTTCAATGGCTGACAAAACTTATAATTTAAATGGGGAAAGATCTTAAGACTTGGATGTATTTTCACCATTATCCACCAAACTTCCAGTATGTGAGTTGGATGAGAAGGATGACGAAGGAATTTATGACAGAAACAATTGTGATGCTATTCCAGCAGATATTGATTTAGAAATTCAGTAAATATATTATTGTGTCTCGCTAGCTTCCAGCACCATTTTTTTACTTTTCCAGTAAGTGATTTATTTATTTTATTATATTCCAATAGTATTGCATTAACTTCTTAATTAAATTGATGTAGTTATGTATTTGAATCATTTTCAAGGTTGTAGGAGATATGGCTGAAAATGACGAGTTAGCTCTTCCAAAGCTTGAAGGAAGACCAAGAAGAAGGAAACAAACAAAAAAGAAAGGCTTGCAGAAAAAGGAATTTAGTAGTGAATCTGTAGTTGAGTATAATTCTTATAGCCTTCCAGTTGGACAAGGGAGAAATGATCTTAGGAGTTACATTGGTGTCATCGTACGTGAAACAATTTCAATCTTACTTGATGACTGGAGGCGTGTGCCACTGGAAATGAAGGAAACTCTGTGGCTTCATTTTCAGGTTCTATTTAATTGCTTATTTGTATATTTATATATTGTATATGACTTCTATATTTATTTAAACTTGATGTTAATCCTTCATTAATTGGTTTACAGAAAAAGTTCAAATTAAACTTAAAAAGCAAGAGCTAAGTGTTAAAGTGGATGGGGGTTTCATCAAGAACTTTAGATGTGAGCTGGCAAATGAATTCGTTCTACCTTACAAGAACGATCTAAAGTCATTGAGGCTACCTCCTATTGAATATCCGAGCATTAAAAAGGAAGACTGGAAACTTTTTGTTCAAAAAGTTTTGTCTGAGGAATTTCAGGTGTGTTGTTTGTTAATATTGCCTGATTTATTTGTTACAAGTTACTAATATTTAGTTGTAATCCTTTTGTTCTTTATCATACTATTTGTGTAGGAAAAAAGTAAGAAAGCAAAAGATAACAGAGCAAAAAATGTCTACAACCATCGATTGGGTAGCACTGGATATAATGGCATGTTGTATAGAAAAGTATGTAAGATAAGTCATTTAATGTAGTTATTGCAATATAACCCAACTAATGCATAAAATATATTAGTATCAATGTTATTTGTTTTCTGTCAATCTAAAACAGAAAAATGAGAATGGAGTTTCTGAGCGAGAGATTGATCGCAGTGAAGCTTGGTTAATGGCACGGGCTAACCGAGATGGCAAATATGATCCTGAAGTGACTACAATTGCTGAGAAAATAGTTAGTCATGTATATACTTAATTCTTATGTATTTCAACTAATAATTTGTAGATTTATGACTATGATTATTATGAACTGCCCTTATAATTGTGATTATTATGAATGCAGATTTCAAATTTTAGTATAGTGATAATTGATGCTATTAGGAATTACCCTTATAATGTGTGTGTGTTTTTGTGTGTGTATGTGTGTCCATATATATATATATATGTATACAATGATTTGCATATAAGAACTGACTTCTTTGCATATAATTATATAATTCCTCTGTTTTGTGTGTGTATTTATAATGTTTTCTTCTTCTTCTTGTGTTTTTTTTTTTTGGTAGAATGAGATAAAGAGTCAAGTTGATCAAGGAACATTTCAGTCACAAGGGTCCCAGGACATTCTAGGTGCAGCCCTACAAAAGCAGCCAAATGGCGGCAGAGTACAAGGGGTGGGACAATTCGTCACCCCATCCATGTACTTTCATGTCCCTGAAGCTACTGAGTTAGCAAAATAAAGAAAGATGTATCAAGAGAGTTTTCAATTTATGTTTGCTCAATTGGAACACATGAATGCAAGGTTGAATGCCTACAGTAACACTGAAGTGGGTAGTTCTAATTTTCCTAAGCCCAAACCTTCCACTGGTGTTTAGATTGAGATTGATCAGCAATCCCTTGAAACTGTTGGAAAAAGAACGGTTAGTAAAGGGAATATTACATGTCATTTTTCTATTTCTATTTATGCATGCATGCATTACTACTAATGGTATGCATGTATACTTTAAATATTTAATAGGCTGATTTTCCATCCGATAAGTCAACTCCAAAATCAGTGAAGAGTAAAATGAAGAATGCTCCTGTTAAAATTTCTGAACCAGCTTGTTGTGCAAATTTTATTGAACTCGCAAGTGCACGAATCTATTGTAGAATAGATTAATGGTGACGAGTGTCGATCCCACGAGGAGGTGGATTTTAATTATGTGTAAAATTAATTTTCTGAGTTGGTGGTTGGATTTATAATGACAATTATGTAGGCAATGTATTAATTTGAATTAAAGCTATTGGAATAAACTATTAAAATAAAATGCTTGGATCTCCGGATCTGTCTCAACATGTACCATCGGCTTAATATTCATTATTAGTACCAATTAAATCATGAAGGGGGAACTTCCACTCATCATGAACCACACTTTAATAGATATGGTGCTAAGGGCTTCCCGTGCCAAATAGTAATAACCTTGCAACTTGGGGAGGCGGTTATTCCAAATAGATATCCGACAAGATTATTACTATCCGTCTCTACGAAAAGTCAAAACAACCACATAAATTAAAGGGGAAGGAAAAGTAAATTTACCAAATTAAGCCCATGGAGCATGTTGAGACTTCACCTTCAACCCAAGCTTGAAAAGAAATTAGCCACTCATAATTTAACTAGGGGTAAAATGGGAATTTTATTAAAATACGTAGAAAATACGAGATGGAGATGGAATTAGAGAAAATGGAGTCCAAAAATGGATTCAGGGGTGTCAAATTAGGGGGGGGGAGCCCCCTTTTTATAGATAAACTGAGTAAATCATGGCCATCGGATTAAAACAATTTGGACGCTCAGGATTGCGCCACGTGGCAAGTTCCTATTGGATGGAACACATCATCAGTGGCTGTTATTCTGTGTATATGCATGTACCGTACACACGTTTTTTCGATCCACTAATATTCTGCCACGTCACCGGTCAACATTTTTGGTCCAATAAGCTCGTGACACGTCATCAGTCAACTCCACATCATCAGTCAATGCCACATAAGCGGTCAATGCCACATCATTCGTCCAATCAAATGCCGCCACGTCATCGTATAGTGCCACGTCATCGTCATGCCACGTCGGCCTCTGATACAAGATGTGAACAGTCACGTGAACGATGATCGTGTCTGATCGTATATATCAACCGTCATCGTATGTGTGAACGATCAGTATATGTGAATGATGCCCATTTTTCTTTTTATGCTCCTCCTAAGGTTTTCGACTGTCCTGAGTTCAAAAGTGCTGTCCGTTTTTCCATCTGATCTCTCGTTTATTGTGAAATGACCATGATATCCCCTAAAATACATAAAATACTTAATTAAAATAAAACATACATAATTAAATTACAAGGGACTTAAAGACATAAAAATAGGGATGTTAGTGAGACTTGGAGTATAAAATGATGATTTTCTCCATTATAAATATACACTTTCTAGTACTCAACACACCCCCCAACCAGCTTGTTGCTAGTCCCTAGCAATTTGAGCGAAAACAAAACTGAAACAAATTTTTTTTTTTTTTTATACTGTGGTATTTATTCAATCAGACTAATGATAACAATCAAATAAAAGTATAAGCATTATCTGCAGTCTAAAGAAATATCATTCCCACATCAACTCTCCACATGAATCAGTTTAGAAAACTTTGTCACAACTTCAGTAATCTAGTTACTTTTAAGAATGACATGCAAACCCCAAAATCTCACCGTTAGTAGTGATACTCTCACAAAGAAATTAAACCCAAAAATAATCACTCCAGTGAATGGTAAATTGAGTGAAAATAATAAAGAAGAAATATCACACACTCTCACCAAGGTGACAAAAATATGCCCTCAGCTTTAGAAATATTACGATTTTAATTTAAAAATGCTAATCAAACTAATACATTCATCATCTTTTTTTTATTTTTTTATTTTTTTATTTTTTTTTATTTTTTTTTTTTAGTATGCATTAACACATCTTTTCAACCCATATAACTAGTTTCTATTTCAGACTATAGTTCCCTAAAATCAAGAAGGACTTTTATTAGGACGTAACGTAGGCTAGGGACGTGGCTAACAAAAAAAAGGATAATAGGAAAAGCAAAATATATGTTTGAAAAATAGAGAACTTTGGAGATTGTAAGGTGCTTTTCACTTGATTTTTTTATTTTTATTATTATTTTTGTTTATTTGTAAACATTTTTTTTTCTTTTGTTTCTTTTTCTCTCTTTTTTTTTTTTTTTTGTGAATGCAAAATTATCTCTATTTTCAAACATAAATGGGTGGTGAGAAATACAAAATATAAGGTGATACTCCACATCAAGTTTTAGTGGAGATAGATAATAGGTTCTTAAAAAAAAAGTCTTTATTTTTATTATTTTATTATTATTATTATTTTTTTTTTAAAGGCTCAAAGGGGTTAACTATGGATACATATTAATAGGGTTGGCTAGAAAGGCTCAAACGGACCAAAGATGGCCTTTCTGTCATCTTTTAGGGTTCTAAATAATCTTCCATATCTACTAGTTAGATAGATCTTCAGATGTGGCAACACACACTTTAGGTTTTTTTTTTTTTTTTTTTTTTTGGAGATAATGTATAAAGCAATAAAAAGCAAATCTGAATGAAGAATGGGCAAAAAGGGTTACTCTACAAGAAAAATGACAGCTCAAAACTCACTTGGAAATTATTATGACATGTGCATTCTTTCAAGCAACTTATATTTGTCTCCAACATCAACATGTAGAGTAACAAACATGGTGTAACATAACTAAAGACCAAAGATAATACAAATACTAAAATTTGAAAGTTATCATGTCATCTAATTATGAAAAGATCACACAAAATGCCTTTTTTTTTTTTATTATTATAATAAGAAGATGCGTTTCTAGAGTTACTACACTCCATATTCAGCCATCTTAGACTCAAAAATTTAGCCATAGTTAGTTTCTACAATAAAAATAATAAAAACTACACCAAGATTGAGATATTCCGCAATTGTCAACTATTCCCTCCCCCCAACCTGAACGGAACATTGTCCTCAATGTTTAAAAGAGAATAGGGTTTAGAAGACATCACCTGAGTGCTGGATCACAGAAGAAAATATTTACAAGCGGAGAGTTAAATCTAATTTGCACTTCTTACTACGGCTATTGTTACCATCATTAGTTGGCCATTCCAACATAAGGGTCTTGGGATCTGGCTCTGGTCTATAAGCTTGTAACAGATCAAGTAACTCGTTAGCAGTATGAGCACAAATAAAGATTTTTTTCGCTGTGAAAGGGATGAAATGATTTTTTATTGCATGGTTAAGAAATGCGATGAAGCCATCATAAAAGTTATTGACATTTAACAAACCGATGGGTTTCTGATGAATGTTCAGATGGGCCCAAGATGCTAATGTGATTAGTGCCTCTAGAGTTGCAAGATCTCCTGGTAAGAAAATAAAAGCATCAGCATGATTCAACATTTCAGTTATTCTTTCTTGCATACCTGAGACAACTAACTCTTCTCCAGTTGGTGAGTCAGACATACAGGCCAACGGTTTGAGGCTTCTTGGGATGATGCCTAACACTTGGCTCCCTCTGCGATAAACAGCTTCTAAGACTAGTTTTGATAACCCTCGGTCACCTCCTCCATAAACCAGATGCAAATTTCTTTCTGCTATGCGTTGACCAAGATCGATGGCTGCCTCAACGAACTCTTTATGTTTGCCATAGTTAAATCCAGAGAGCACACAAATGTTCTTGAATTGTTTATTGGGAGTAGCTGCCATTGGGATGCTTCTAAAAAAATAATTTGTGAGTCTAAAAGAAAATGATCATATATCAAGGATCTTGGTGACAATGATTTACAGCTGTATAGGAGGTAGCATGTCTATGTCAATTAACGCGTAAAGCACATGGCTCGAGAGTCAAAAAGGAAATGGTAAAAGAAAAAGCACTCAATTATTAAAGACAATAATGCAATTGATAAAACAACAGTGAAATAAAACAACAGTAAAGTAAAACAACAGTAAAAGGATATTTACAAGTAGTTGTGATTGTGGCTCACATCTTCCTCTGGTTTTACGTCCAGAAACGGCTTGAACGCCCTCTATGGGTCGAGGATAGGCTTCCCATCCAGTTTTCTTATAAACCGCAAGCAGGTCGTTTATAGTCAGATTCCCAAGACTATATCGTGCATGCTCTTTTTGAAATAATGGCCATAACTGGAGAATTGCTCTTTGTACGTATCCACTGGGATGCGTTTCAAGAGACAAAAGGACATCATCCAATGACTCTTTATTCAAGCCATCCCTAATGAATTGAATCTTATCTTCCCTATTATCAGACATCATTCCTAAAGAACAAGGATTTTTATCGCATTTCATCCTGGCACACTTATGACAATTAACATGAAGTTTTTCAGCTCTTCGTTTTCTCGAGTAATTTCCTTTACCACAACCAGGCATGTATGCAATAAATTTAGGAGGTAACTCACCTGCCAAACGTACCTTGGCCTCGATTAACCAACGGATGTCAGCAGGGGACGTTATTTCTCATAAGCAATCGCATGCGTTCGACCGAGCTTTATAGATCGTAAGGAGGGCATTCGAGGAAGTGAAGGAAATCGCTTGTGAAGCTTTGCTAGAATCGCGTTTACATGTCCATACCTTCTTCTCGAATATTAGTTATTATGGTAAACTAAAGTAACCGACTTTGATTTTCACGGAGTACCGTTATCCGCCACTTAACCGGGGTAACAAACTAGAGAACACACAAAAAAGAAAAGAAAAGAAAAGAAAAGAAAAATAATAATCTCACAATTGTCCTCTTATTAAGTTTTCCTCAAGTTCGATTTGGGTTTCGTTGATACCTCCCTCAATTTCTTTGAGTTGTCTTTCTAGATCTTCAACGTGGGATACCAACTCTGGAGGTTGTAGCTTCCAAATACGATCGTTTTACAAAATCGTATCCGCTTCTCGGATGAGATTGTACACGTTGAAGTTGTCTGAGAATGTTCAAGAGGAACTGTCTAGTTGAGGAACACATAATTAGAAGTGATAAAAGAAAACTGAATGATTAAATAAACACACTTTCACAAAAATTTAAATCACCGAAAAGAAGAAATAAATAAGAAAAATACTTAATTTAAATTTGGTGGGTCACTCAAATCTATTTCGGTGCCTTTTTTCACGTGGTTGGTACTCTGTATATGGCTTCATCTTTGACCATTAACTTTAAAAATTACACCGTTCTTTGGATCCTTAATTTTAACTGCTCCATATGAAAAAACGTGTGGACTATAAAAGGACGATCCATCGATAAGCGAACTTACACTGGGAATAAAAGGGCAAGCGAGAATTGAATAAAAGTACTTTCGACCTGTGTGAAAGATTTTCTCATAATTTGCTTGTCATGAAAGACTTTCATTCGCTTTGTTTGTAAATCTTGGCATTTTTGTATACATCATTACGACTTTCTTCAAGTTCGGTTGTGATTTTCTTTCTAAGTTAGCTTGCTGCATGTCAAAGTTGATTTCTTACTGGCCCAATATGCACAATGCTCAAGTTTTGGTGGTGATTCTGATGATGGACTCAGTTTCTTCTCTGATGGTGCTAGTTGTTCCACTCTTGACTTCCATTTGTTAATGTCCATGGATGGTGCTGAATCAAGTAAGGCGTTAACCTCATCTATTGATCTGTCAATATCAAAATTCAAACCAAAGTGAGTTAAACATGTTTGTAAAGGGTCATCACTAAGATTTGAAATAAAAGTATTATCAACTAATTCTTCAATTAAATCCACATCAACAATTTCATCATCTGCATTGGGAGGTTGTTGGGCGATGTTGAAGATATTTAGCTCCATCGTCATATTGCCAAAGGACAACTGCATATTTCCAGTCCTGCATTGAATGTGAGCATCGGCAGTTGCCAAGAAAGGTCGTCCTAGGATAATAGGGATCTGCTTCTTTGAATCCTGGACTGGTTGAGTGTCAATTACAATGAAATCAATAGGAAAATAAAACTTATCTACCTGTATAAGCACGTCCTCCACAATACCACGAGGTTTTTTCATGGACCGATCTGCAAGCTGTAACACCACTGGAGTTGGGTGTAATTCTCCCAGTCCAAGTTTCACAAATACTGAGTAAGGCAACAAATTTACACTAGCTCCTAAGTCCAACAAAGCATTCTCAATTGTGTGGTTCCCTATACTACATGAGATAGTGGGGGAGCCTGGATCTTTGTATTTTAGAGGAAGTTTGTGTTGGAGTATAGAACTCACATTTTCTGTTAAAATGGCCTTCTTTTGAACATGAATGTTTCTCTTTTTAGTACAAAGGTCCTTAAGAAACTTGGCATAAGATGGCACTTGTTTTATAGCATCAAGCAAAGGGATGTTAACACTTACTTGTTTAAAGATTTCAAAAATCTCACTTGTAGATTTTCCTTTCTTTGCTTTAGCTAACCTCTGGGGAAATGGAGCTTTTGGAACGTATTCTCGTGGGTTGGTTTCTTCTTTCTCCTCTGGTGATGAGTCTTCTTCATTTACCGGTATAATTTGAGTTGTTTTTGGTACCGGCATCTCCACTTTGTTGTCGACTTCTTTTCCTTTTCGCAAGGTCATGACGGCTTTGACCTCTCCATGCTGCTGAGGTGAACTGGTACTGGCTTCATACACTCCTTTAGGATTAGGCACTGGTTGACTTGGGAATTTACCTTTCTCAACAGTCATTGCCAAGGTCTGAACTGATGAAGCAAGTTGTCCCACTATTTTTTCAAGGTTTGAAATTGATTGGGTTTGTGAGTTGAAACCCGCTCTCATCTCATTTCGTAGTTCATCAATAGTGCGGTTTTGTTGCTCGATTTTGGAGTAAGTAAGATTCTTGAAATTCTGGAATGCATCCTCCCATGGTTTAGGCTGAGAATAGTTTGGGTTATGATTATATGGTCTAAATGGTGGCTGAGAGGCTTGAGGATTTTGAGGAATTGGTTGCATTGGTGGAGCTTGAGCTGCTGGTCCATTCTGTTGGAATCCTTGAGACCATGAAAAATTGGGGTGGTCTCTCCATCCAGGATTATATGTGTTGGAGTAAGGGTTGTAGTTTGATGGCTTTCTAATTACATCTATGGCATTGGCTTGATCTGAGTATGAGTCCTGGTCATGTGGCTCCGTCAATTTAAGCGGTTGTTAACGATCTTTATTTGTGGGAAAGACCTTCAACTATGTCTTTGACTTCTTTTATTTCTTAACTTGACTCGCCATGTGAACCTCATTCACTCCCTTAACTCTTCTAGTACTCACGAGTGAACGACTCCGTTGTTGGGAATTATCTCGCTTGTCATTTGGAAGAAATCCCAAATCTCGATGCACTTTTTGACATTAGCTCTCCTCCACTTGTTGCCATTAGCCATTCTTGCACATTCGGCAATAATCCTCCAAAAAGTATTGGCATTGGTGCCATTTTTCGTACCCATGATGTGGACACTTTAGGAGTAGCCCATTGAATCGCTCCCATGCTTCAAAAATTGCTCGTCTTCTCTTTGGGTAAACTCAAATTTCCTGCGAATAGCATTGGTTTTATATCTTTGGGAAATATTTATTCAAAAATTTTGTTACCATTTGTTCCCATGATGTAATCTTTATTAGCGAGGCAATGTTGAACCATGAACGAGCTCTATACTTTAAAGAAAATGGAAATAATCTAAGAATAACATCATCATCTGAAAAATTCTCATATTTAAAAGTTTGACAAATAGCATGAAAATCATTCAGATGATTATATGGATCTTCATTTTCTAGGCCATAGAATGTTGGGAGACAATTTAGCACACTAGGTTTTAATTCAAAACTCCTAGCAGCTACATTTGGGTATCTTATGCATGATGTGCTCAAGTTAGCTAAGGGACTGAAGTAGTCCTTAAATGGCCTCTCTTGTGGTGCTGGTTGCAAATCCATTTCAAATTTATTTTTAATTGTAATGTGCTTGTGTGTGCGAAGTGTTTTTTCTAATTCAAAATCTATAGGCTCAAGATTTGGTAATTGTGACCTACGACCATGCATGCAAATAAGAAAAACAATGATAACAAAATTAATAAAGATAAAGAAGAGGGAGAAATTACAATACTAACATTATCACGCTGTTACAATTTTGCTATGAAAATAACTCAAGCGCTAGATATAAAATAGAAAATGCGTGAAACAAATTAAAATAAATTAAGAGGCGGTTGAACCTGCCGATTTCACAAAATAAAAAAAAATAACATGAAAATTAAATTACAGAAATTTAAAGAAGAGAAGAAAAGAAAAGAAAATAATACCTACTTCAAAATTTAATTCACTTTTTTTTTAATAATAATAAATAAAAAAAAATATTACAAGGAAACAAATAAAATAAATAAATAAAGAAGAAAAAAAAATTCTACAAATTAAAATACTTACCTCCCCGGCAACGGCGCCAAAAACTTGTTGTGCAAATTTTATTGAACTCGCAAGTGCACGAATCTATTGTAGAATAGATTAATGGTGACGAGTGTCGATCCCACGAGGAGGTGGATTTTAATTATGTGTAGAATTAATTTTCTGAGTTGGTGGTTGGATTTATAATGACAATTATGTAGGCAATGTATTAATTTGAATTAAAGCTATTGGAATAAACTATTAAAATAAAATGCTTGGATCTCCGGATCTGTCTCAACATGTACCATCGGCTTAATATTCATTATTAGTACCAATTAAATCATGAAGGGGGAACTTCCACTCATCATGAACCACACTTTAATAGATATGGTGCTAAGGGCTTCCCGTGCCAAATAGTAATAACCTTGCCTAGGGAGGCGGTTATTCCAGTAGATATCCGGACAAGATTATTACTATCCGTCTACGAAAAGTCAAAACAACCACATAAATTAAAGGGGAAGGAAAAGTAAATTTACCAAATTAAGCCCATGGAGCATGTTGAGACTTCACCTTCAACCCAAGCTTGAAAAGAAATTAGCCACTCATAATTTAACTAGGGGTAAAATGGGAATTTTATTAAAATACGTAGAAAATACGAGATGGAGATGGAATTAGAGAAAATGGAGTCCAAAAATGGATTCAGGGGTGTCAAATTAGGGGGGAGCCCCTTTTATAGATAAACCGAGTAAATCATGGCCATCGGATTAAAACAATTTGGGCTCGAGGATTGCTCCACTTGGCAAGTTCCTATTGGATGGAACACATCATCAGTGTATGTGATTCTGTGTATATGCATGTACCGTACACACGTTTTTTCGATCCACTAATATTCTGCCACGTCACCGGTCAACATTTTTGGTCCAATAAGCTCGTGACACGTCATCAGTCAACTCCACATCATCATCGAATAACGCCAATGCGGTCAATGCCACATCATTCGTCCAATCAAATGCCGCCACGTCATCGTATAGTGCCACGTCATCGCATGCGATGCCACGTCGGCCAAAGATACGATTGAAGCAGTCACGTGAACGATGTCGTGTATACGATCGTATATATCAACCGTCTCAGTATGTGTGAACGATCTTGTATATGTGAAACGATACCATTTTTCTTTTTATGCTCCTCCTAAGATTTTCGACTGTCCTGAGTTCAAAAGTGCTGTCCGTTTTTCCATCTGATCTCTCGTTTATTGTGAAATGACCATGATATCCCCTAAAATACATAAAATACTTAATTAAAATAAAACATACATAATTAAATTACAAGGGACTTAAAGACATAAAAATAGGGATGTTAGTGAGACTTGGAGTATAAAATGATGATTTTCTCCATTATAAATACACACTTTCTAGTACTCAACACAGCTCATCAACAAACTCCGAAGAAAGTAAAGGTTGAAGTTACTTCAAACCGTACGCCAAGAAGATCTCCTAGATTAACTCCAAAGAAAGTGGAGGTTGAAGTTACTTCAAACCATATGGCAAGAAGATCTCCCAGATTAACTCCTAAAGTATTAGATGTGCAGTTCTTGGGGAAAGGTGAGAGAGTTCCAAAAACGGAACCACTGGTCATCAAACCAGCAGTAAAAGTCTTTAGGCAGGGTGTGAAGAATACACGAGCAGCTGCACATGCAAGAAAGAATAATAAGAATGAATACATGAACATGTTTACAATCTTCATTGAGATTTCCTTGCCTCAGATGATCATGATTGGGCATGATACAACAACTTTTGGTGAAGTTTGGGAGACGCACTTGGATAAAATCATTTGTCATGAAATCATTGAGTTTAAGGAGGTCTCCAACTGCATCATTAACTTATGGATCAAGTACGTAGCTTATGTTTTATTAAACTTGAAGCCATTATTCAGTTTCCTTAATTCCATTATTCAGTTTCCTTAATTTAAACTTACTTTATTATATATGTTTCTTTTCTCTTAGATACTTGTATGAGGGGATGGAGAATAGTGGAAGTGCCAACCCAGTTCAGTTTGGACTTTTTGAGAGGTTACATCCAAAGGCCTGCTTCAAAGACAAGTGTCAATACATTTCAAAACTTTTAGGCTTGGTAGAGTTAGGACAGGTCATTGTATTCCCATACAACCCTGGGTATAATCTTTTTCATTTGCTAAGCATATTCTTTATTTAGTAAATTAATTTTGTAAACAATTTTTACTTGTAATTCATGTTTTCAAGCATTTTTTTTTTATTTAGTGGCCATTGGGTGTTATATGCAATTGATACGGTGAGACGTACAGTCTACTATCTTGATCCTTTGGATGGTAATCCTGATGAAGAGATGATGCAGATTGTGAATCAGTTAAGTGTTATTTTTATTCATGATCATAATATTTTATTTTTCTTTTTTATGTCAATTATTTGCTAACATTTTCTATGTCTTCACTATAGTGGGATTAGAATACACCAATCTTTAAACTCTGATGCAAAGGCCAATGTGCAATGGGTCTCCGTCAAGGTAAAAATGAGAAAAACCTAAGTAATCATTGCTTGTTTCAAAAAAAAAATATAATTCATGTCAGTTTTATTTTGTAGTGTCCGAGGCAGCCTAGCAGCTTTGAATGTGGCTACTACGTGATGAAATACATTCAAGATATTGTGGCAAATGTGAACATTCTAAAAAATAATGTAAGTATCGAAAACAGTTTCTCCATACAATTTATTATAATGTTTTACTGCATTATGAAATGAATCAACTCAAAAGAATCTTGAACCTTAGACCAAATGTGTGCTTCTTCATTGTTGTATTTTTACCACATTTTGTATGTATTGTATATGGTGTGTGTTGTATGCTGTAAGTACAGGTAATAATAGGTATAGGATATCCATATCTTCTTCTGATTCCTAATTCTTAGCTTGCTGTGGAAGTTTGGTGTGTAAAGTATGTATCTTTGTTGGTTGAGAATCTTTGAGATTGTAGCTTTTTGGGCTTAAGATATATGGTTCAGTTGATTAAGCAGTGAACAAAAAAATTATAGGGTTTTTCTTATTTCGTAGTTATGTAATTCTTGTGATTTTGGTGTTCCCCTTTTTAAGATTTGGCTTTCTGAATTTTGCATGTTTGTGTTGCTCTCAACTTTGAGCTTGCTATTAAGGATTATAAACCTATAAAATCTGGGAATGAGTATAACTTTTCTATTTGTTGATTTAAGCTTTTTTTTTTGTATTTGTAATTTGAATAAATGTTATACTGGAAATTTATTCCAGCTGCTACATGTTGCATTCATATAATTTTGATCTTTCAGCTCTTATTTTATTGTGAATGCAAAATGAAAGGATATTGAGTTGAGAATTTGAGAAGTTCTGGTTTGGTTGAAAAAAAAAAACCTTAATGTTTTTTCCGTCCTGGGTGTCATATAAAGTTTTTTTGTGATACGAAGACCAAAAGTTACAACCCAAACTGTAATTGAGTCCGAAAATCCCAACCCGAACCCAAACTGAGTTCGAAACTAAACCGAACTCCAACCAAATTCAAAACTGAACTAATCCGAACCGAAATAACTTTTCAAATCGTTTGGGTTGAATTCTCAAACCTGAATGGGTTACAAACTGAACCGAAATCCGTAAAAACCAAACTGAAAATCGAAACGCCCACCCCTAGTTGGTGTTTACAAGTTGCTTCAGCTTTAAACATTACTATATAAGTTCAGTAAAAAGTAGCAATTGATATGATAATTGTTCAAATGTTTTGTTATTTATTAGCATAGTCGAGATGTTCGGTGATTGTGTATAATTTTAGATAAAACAGTGATATTCTTGGAGTTCATTATTAGAGTTAAATTGTTTTACATAGATATATTTAAATGAATGATAATTAAATAGTTTTATAAAAGATTTTTGGTGAATAACTTATTGTTTTGAAATTGAAGTTCAAGGGAATTGATGAATACACCATGGCAGACCTCTCTAGACTTCGTGATCAATGGGCTACATACATTGCCAAGTTAATTACAGCCTACAATCGTGAGGTAGTATATGAGTAATTTATGATTATTTTTCCTTTTAAATATACAAGATTTACTTTTTGTGGTGTAGTAATTGATTTTATGCACTTGTAGGTGGAAAAAAAATCGAAGGCACGTGTGGATGATCAGTGACATTATTGTGCTTCATGTTGGTTGTTCAAACTTTATTTAATATTTTGTTGTTTACAACTTGTCCAAAACTTGATTTAGTACTTATATTTTTTTTTCCAAATACTGTAGTTGAATTATGTTACTTTAAGTAATATATTTAGGATTTTTATTATATGAATTGTATTATGAGATTTTGCGTATTTCTTTTCACCTTTCTTGGAATTGTAAAACAAACATTTTAATTGTAAAACAAACAAGAAAAAGATAATTAAAACAAAAATATATTATTAATAAAAAACAATATAACATCACTAGACACTGACACTAAATATTTAAAATGACGTTAATAATTTTCGAGGCTATTGAGTCAGTGTGTTTCTGATACTATAGTCATATAAATCATTGACATACTATAGTATCGCAAATTACTGACATTTAAATAGTATCAAAACATTCTAACACCATTATGTCACTATTTGGGTGATACCATAGTGACATGAATTACTGATACAAAAATCACTGACACCAAAAATTAGTGTCAGTGTGTTCTGGCGGGAGCATTACTGACACAATTAGTAAGTGTCAATAAAAGTAATTACTGACACTAAATTGGTGTCAGTAAAGCCTTTTTTTCTAGTAGTGAATTCGACCACCATCACCACCAGTCGCTGTAACCATTAAACTCACCAACCATCGCCGCCCTAAACTCAACCACCTTCGACCCTTAAACTACCGCGCAGCCACAATGCAAACAACCTAAATCCATGAAGCTCTATCGCTCCAATCACTTGATCGGACATTAGCCATTATCATCACCATTCAGAACTACCATCAGACTCAGCAGCCACCATCAACCTAATCCCAGTGAACTCCAGACCTCAACTGCAATTTCTCAACCATTGTGCGAAAGCACTCAAAACTTGTGGCTCGACCACTTAACCTTTGTTGTTTAGCCACCTTATCACTGTTGTCCACCACCACTCTAAGAATCCTTAGCCTTCACTGATCAATACCTGACTGTCCTCGTCATTAAACAATGCTAGAAAACGCTATGAATCACAGTTAAATTACCATAAGCCGTCACTGCTTCAAGTTGGTTTTTCGACCAAACCGTCGTGAGTTTGACCAATCCATGGCCACCATCAAGCTCTTCACTATAAAAGCTTATAGATTTGACTATTACTATTCTTTTTCACGACCACTAGCCACCGGCTACAGAGACTACAATTCAAGGTTAATATTGTTATTAAAATAAAAATCACATGGCTTATCAAGAATTGTTTGATGGTCTTTCGAATTTTACTGGGCTTTTTTTCTATCCTCATACTATTTTTGATTGGATATTTGGAATTGAAGATTTTATCATTGACAACATTCCAGAAAAGAAGCATGTTAACTATGTCTCTTGCAAATTTACTGAGTATGTTTTACATTGGTGGAGAAATTTAATGGAAAATGAGTTCATCAAGGAAAACGTAAGATTCGCACTTTGTATAATATTAAAAGGAAGATTAAAGCCCATTTAGAATTATAGACAATGAACGAAATCTTTCCGAGCCTATCTTTGTCAATTTTAAGGTTACTATTCATGTGTAATTTTTTTTGAAAATGATTACCTGTTAATTTTGAGATTTGTGGGAGGATTATGTGATGAGATCAAAGAATGAATTCCTTTGCAATTGATGATTCATTGTGACTTTCGCAATGTCATTAAAATCAAATTAGAAGTTGAAATGCAAATCCAAAGAAAAAGAAGTCAAGCATCAAAGAGGTTAAGTCGACCATATCCATGACACCAATCTAAGATCCCTAGTCTTATCACAAGCCAATAGTGTAAAGGGAAAGACGTCTAGGTGAAAGAAGTTTATGCCTCTCCACATGTTGAAGAAGTGCCTAATGTTGTAGATGAAAAGGTAAAATTTATTACTTGTTTAAAGTTTCAATCTGACAATTTGTGTGAGAATGTGCATTATGTTTCTTTGAAAGTTAGGACAAACATTGAAGATGATAAGGTTATTGATTTATCTAACATTTTTAAAGAAGAAGAACAACCAACTTTTGATTTGTTCATTGAGCCTAACAGTACAATCGAGGTTATGCAGCAAAATCAAGTTAAAGAGGCTGAAATGATGATATGATTCTACCTATTCACATTGAAGACAAGAATGCTGTGCTTGAAGAGAATTTATTTGAAAAGGTGAAATTTGTTGGAGAGCGCATTGAGTTCAAATAGGGGAAGGGCAAGAGTTATTTGACCATTGTTTATTCTTGAAAGTCTTTGTTGCCTTGAAGAATGTATAAGCAAAGGAAATTGAGGAAGTATGGATTCTTTAAAGTTTCAAGAAAAATTGATAAAAAAGACAACAAATTCGAAATACAAGACGATTCGCTCTTATAATACAAATTTCATCATCTAGATTGTATCTAAACTTGAGGATAAGTTTCTTTTAGGAGGGGGAGACTGATGCAGGATGTTATTTTAAGATTTTAGAATTTTATTATTTTAGGTATTATTTCATGGTATATGTTTTATTATTTTATTTACATTATAATTATGATTTAGTTTTCCTTTTTATGTTAACTTAGGGAAGTAGGTTTCCTCTATTATAAATAGAGAGGTCTTGTAATTATTTTCATCATAATGCTAGCTTCAATTATTCAACAAAACCCTCTTTTATAATTTCTATTAGGATTATTTATCAAAATCTCTCTTGTAAAGTTATTTGGATTAGAGCATCATCTAGTTTCACTTAATGCGTTATTAAAAATCTCATTAAGTGATTTGGATTAAAACGAGATATAATCACTCTTTGATTAAAGCTTAAGCCAATTGCGTTGGCTTGGTCTAGTATTAGAACGATATCTGGTGTTACCTATCCTGCTAATTTCCTTCCACTACGTCGCTTCGTCAACGGTGATTTTGTTCTGCTTCAATATACTATTCCATTGTTATAAAGATTGTGATATACAAACTTGTTATAAATAATTATGGAGAACTTAGAACATTCATGAAAAAAGAACCAAAGATTATTGAAAATGGTGCATGTAATTTAAAGGTTATAAAATATTAAATGGTTGAATTAATTGTTGTGAAGCTTTGTAACAATGTGTTTAGATACATAGAAAAGCAAAGAAAGTAACAAAAAAAAAGGATGAGAGAGAATTTGTGTTATTGTAACGAACTTTCGATCTTTGCAATATGTAGTATTTATAGTAGATTAACAAACTAACTGAGCTAGTAACAAATCTAATATCTAACTAATAGGATTATGATAGTTGTAAATCCAAAACAAACTAATGCCACGTTGGTTCTCACACACAATTCACACACGTGCATTACTAATACTAATAGGATCTTAGAATCCTTTGCTAAGCTATAGCTATAATTTAGAAACTTCTATTCCTAGCAATTTTGAACTTATTTGTTGTGTAGATAAAATTAAATAGTTATATTGAAAGAGTTACAACTTCTTTAATTTCTTATTTCATTAGCATTAAAAGTCATTCTAAGAATTGTTGGCCTTTTGGCACCCAATAATTGCCCTTAAGACAACCAAGGATGAAGTTAAATTGCTTAGTGTCTACTCTCTGAGCATCAGTTGGGTTGCAAAGGACTTTGGCAGTTTTTACTTCAAAACTCTATAGTTAAGCATGCTAAGGCTGGAGAAATTCAATAATGGGTGATCTGTTGGGATCACGTCTTCGATAGCTAGGTTACCACTATATCAACTAATTAGTGCTAGTTAGCATTGTGAATAGTGGAGGCTACATGTGGCCAAGTCATAATGATGGAGGCTCAGGTGTGAACAAGTCAACTAGTGTTGTTGGTTGGTCTTATATCAACTAGTAGTTATGTAGTACCTTATCAATTAGCAAGCAATATGCTATCATCGTGAAGAATGGGACTGGGTGTCGCCAAGTCATTATGGCAGAGGCTCGGGTGTGGTCAAGCCAACTAGTGGAATAGTTTGGCAGTTGTGTGTTAGCATCATGGATGGCAAGGGCCGGGTATGGCCAAGTCATAATGGCAGAGGCTTTAGTGTGACCAAGTCAACTCGTGGAGTGGGTTGGTAGCATTGTGTTAGCATTGTGGATGGTGGAGGCTAGGTGTGGCCAAGTCATAATGGCTAAGGCTCGACTGTGGCCAAGTCAACTAATAGAGTAAACAACTTTATGTCAAAATGTTGGCACAAGACAAATTTAATTTTAGGGTGTCATTGAGGGGGGATTGTTGGCCTTGTGGGGGTGGGGGGGGTAGGGATTGTTGAGTACTAGAAAGTGTGTATTTATAATGGAGAAAATCATCATTTTACACTCCAAGTCTCACTAACATCCCTATTTTTATGTCTTTAAGTCCCTTGTAATTTAATTATGTATGTTTTATTTTAATTAAGTATTTTATGTATTTTAGGGGATATCATGGTCATTTCACAACAAACGAGAGATCAGATGGAGAAACGGACAGCACTTTTGAACTCAGGACAGTCGAAAACCTTAGGAGGAGCATAAAAAAGAAAAATGGTATTGTTCACATATACGGTACTGTTCACACATACGGTACGGTTGATATATACTGATCGTACATGACACTGACACTTATTCGACACTTTGTTCACATCTTGTATCTTGCTGACGTGGCACGCGATGCGATGATGTGGCGGCATTTGATTGGACGAATGATGTGGCACTGACCGCTTATGTGGCATTGACTGTTGATGTGGCGTTGACTGATGACGTGTCACGAGCTTACTGGACCAAAAATGTTGACCGGTGACGTGGCAGAATGGTAGTGGACGGAAAAAAACGTGTGTACGGTACATGCATATACACAGAGTAAGAGCCCTGATGATGTGTTCCATCCAATAGGAATTTGCCACGTGGCGCAATCCTGAGCGTCCAAATTGTTTTAATCCGATGGCCATGACTTACTCAGTGTATCTATAAAAAGGGGGCTCCCCACCCTTAATTTGACACCGCTGAATCCATTTTTGGACTCCATTTTCTGTAATTCCATCTCCATCTTGTATTTTCTACGTATTTTAATAAAATTCCCATTTTACCCCTAGTTCAAATATGAGTGGCTAATTTCCTTTCAAGCTTGGGTTGAAGGTGAAGTCTCAACATGCTCCATGGGCTTAATTTGGTAAATTTACTTTTTCTTCCCCTTTAATTTATGTGGTTGTTTTGCCTTTTCGTAGACAGATAGTAATAATCTTGTTTGGATATCGACTGGAATAACCGCCTCCCTGGGCAAGGTTATTACTATTTGGCACGGGAAGCCCTTAGCACCATATCTATTAGAGTGTGGTTCATGATGAGTGGAAGTTCCCCCTTCATGATTTAATTGGTACTAATAATGAATGTTAAGCCGATAGTGCATGTTGAGACAGATCCGGAGATCCAAGCATTTCATCCAAATAGTTTATTCCTACAGCTTTAATTTAAATTAATATATTGCCTACTTCATTGTCATTATAAATCCAATCATCCACTTAGAAAATTAATTCTACAAGCAATTAAAATCCACCTCCTCGTGGGATCGACACTCGTCACCATTAATCTATTCTACAATAAATTCGTGCACTTGCGAGTTCAATAAAATTTGCACAACAGGGATCACCCTTAGGACTATAGAAGGATTGAGTTAAATATTTCAATTTCCATTCTCTAAGCATTGGTTTTTAGATGAATATAATAACCTTCACTTCAAAACTTTTAAGGTAAGCGTGCAGAACTTGGAAAAGTATGGGCTACTGGGACTTTACAACAAATGCCTCAATCTAACAAAAACCTTGAGTACAATTATCTTTTGACATAATTTATGACAAGATTTCCTTTATTTGATTCATTTATTACAATCATGAAATTAAGCCTTACTTCTTTTTGGATTTGAATTCAAATGACTAGGAAAACAAAGCTATTTGAAAATTATTGGATCAAGCTTAGGTAATATAGTAGAACTTTGATGAGTTAATAGTCATCAGACCATGGAAAATCTAATATTTTAAAAAATATTAATCAATCGATAAATTAATATATTTTTAGTTCATGAAAATATTCCTTACATTGATTTGGTAATTTTCTATATTTTATTCGAAGAGTAGTTAGTTGTATTACATTAGCAGTAATAAGAATTTTTATTTTTCAGTAATTGGTTGTAATTGACATTTGATATATATTCCAGATAAACCATCGAAGATTGGATATAAAAGCAAATATATTCATAATGAAACCTCTCACGAATCACAATAGAGGTGGTGGTGGAACTTCTTCTTTATTTCCATGAGACTTCTTTTCTATTGAAATGGAAAGAATTCTGATTCACAATAATGAATGATCAGAATTCAGAAAATTCATTTTGTAGAAGAGGAATTAATGATTATTACTTAGTTTTATTAAAAAACAAAAAAATTTACTTCTTAATTTTGTAAAATTCCAATGCCTAGATTAATTTATGTAGATTGATTCTACTTCCTCTTAATGTCCACTAATGATACATTTATGGGTGATAAAATAAGGCAACCATAATAAGGTTACTCAAAGCCTCATTAAGCTTACCTTGCCATTAGATGACAAAATAGGGCGGCCACAATAAGGCTTCACTTAAAGGCTTATTGTGCATGCCTCGTCGTTTAACATAGTAAAAGGAAATTTGGCAAGCATGATGAGGTGAGAAGACAGTTAAACTAGGAAAAAAAGCAGTCAAAACTGCCTTCCCATCCTATCTAAAAATCAAGGGATTTAACCCTATCCTTGAAACCCATAACTCCATGATATAAAGAGAAAGGGAAGTTTAATCCTATCCAAAAGCCTGTAATGTCATAATTTAAGGGGATAATAGAGACAAACTCTATCCAAAATTCCTACAATGTTGTAATCTAGGGGAAAAGAATTTGATTCTTATAAAACTCTCAGAGGTGCCAATAGGATGAAACTTTCAGACTTTTAAAAAAAACTCGATTTATCTTATTCTTTTGTTGATCTCAAGACGTTGAATTTTGAAAAAGCTTCTTTATTACTTACCTTTATCCTCTATGATCTTTATTTTTGTTTTTCTTCTTTTAATAGAGACTCTTTTCTTACTTTTGCTTTTTAGTTTATTTGTTGTTAATTATCATACAAAATTTATACATTTGGTTATCCCACAAAAAACCTTGATATTGACTTGAGCATCAAAGGGTCAACATAAAAAAAATTTCGACACCCTTGCCTTTTCTTCTAATTGCAAGCGTCATGCTTGCCAATTCCTACTCGGGCTTACGCTAGAACCCTGGTTGCCACATTCTGCTTAGATTGTTGAGTCAAGGTAGGAAACTATCTTTCCATGTAAACAAATTTAAATGTTGGCGCTAGGATCTAGTAGGTAGCCCACAAACCAACATGACCAGATTTTGCATGAATATTTTAATGCCATCTATAGAGATGGTAAGGCACGTTAAGTCTTAAGCCTCAAAACCTACTCTAGGTGAGGCAAGACTCCTAAGCTAGTTCAGTTTGGGTAACCTTCTCTTTATTGCCTTGCTCCTTCATGTACTTTACAACAACCCCAATAAGGTCATTCATTTTGAGCTGAGGATGGATCTTTCTACAAACAACCATATCACAATCATAGCAGTATTCAACACCTGCATTATAACTATCATTAACCTCCTTTTTCAAGGTTCCAATCTTACCTTTGAGGTTGTTAATCATTTTCTGAGATTGGGATTCAAGGTCTTTCATCTGCTATTTAGATATGAGTGCTTGGTCAGTAAGTTTAATCCTCAAGTTTCTTAATTCCTCCTCAAATTTAATAGTGCCAGCTTTTAGTTTAACTTCTGTAACCTCAGACTTCTTTTTCTAAGTTTTCATTTTAGCTTTGATCTAGTTGTCATATCTTATAATACGCCCTTTGTAATTAGTTCCCATGCAAACCAGGAGGGCATTCATCAGTTTAGCAAGGGTATGAACTTAAACTCTGGTAAGGAAGAGATATGGGGATAACACACAAAGAGCTAGAGAATAGCGAGTAGGCCTAGTGAGTAATATTAGTTGGAAGAGGAGATTTTTTACACTTATATTACAATTTCCAGTATTTTTTTGTTACACTCTCAATACTAGAAACTAGGGGACTAGTGTTTGAGTGATAAAATAAGGCGACCATAATAAGGCTTTACTCAAGGCTTCATTATGCTCGCCTCACCTTCAGATGACAAAATAGGGCGACCACAACATGGATGCACTCAAATCCTTATTGTGGTCACCTAGCCATTGAACATAGTCAAGGAAATCTTACAACTAGAAGTAGGCGAGGAGGTGATTAAAATGAGAAAAGACCCAATCAAAACCACCTTCCATCCTATCTGAAAATCTAGGGATTTAGCTTCATGATTCAAAGAGAGAAGGAAGCTCAAACCTATCTAAAAGCCTGTAATCCCATAATTTTAAAAAAATAATAGAGATAAAACTCTAGCCAAAATCCCTACAATGTTGTAATCTAGGGCGAAGGAATTTTATTCCTATAAAACTCTCAAAAGTGCCAATGGGAGGGGACTTTTAGATCTTTTGAAAACCTCTAGTCTATATTATTTTTTACTTGATCTCAAGTGGTTGGATTTTGAAAAACATTCTTTATTATTCATCCCTATCATCTCTGATCTTCATTTTCTTTTTCTTATTTTAATAGTGAAACTTTTCTTACATTGCTTTTTTTAGTTTTTTTTTTCTTTTGATATGAAATTTATACATTTGGTTATCTGGTGAAAATCGTTTATACTAATTTGAGCATCAAAGGGTCAGCCCTGATCATTTCTCTTGTTCTAGGCATCGCACTCACTAATTCCTGCTTGGTCTTGCCACTACTAGAAAAACAGGCTATTATGACATAATTTTTATGATAAATATTTAAAAATTAGTCATTTATCACAAAAATATGATAGACACATGATAGAATCTTTATATATCATAAAGGTGTGATAAATTCATGACAATTTATTTATCTATCACATATACATGATAGCATATGAATATTTTATGAAACTGTGAGTTTTGAATGGACCAATTTAGGTATAGAATGACATGTATCTTGAAACCACCAAAAAAATTATAAGTAATGGGCTCTCCTTTGACTTCAAATGGCATACCCTAATTTCTAAATCACACAAAAAAACATAGTCATGCTATCAAAAAAAAAATTTCCTCTATTTCGCTGCTTGCCGACGACAAATTGATGCTCTTTGTCTTCATCTTCATCTTTGTTTTCGTCTTCGTCTTCATTCTCACTTTTCGATCTCCTACTACTACTAATATCTTTAAGCTGCTGCTGCTATTACTTGACGATGAACAACACGCTCAATTTCAGCCAGACTTTACTTCCTCTTTTTCTTATATTATATCTTTTGTTTATTTTTTGGGGAACTGATAGCTTTCAATTGATTTTGATTTATTTGCTAGATTTAGGGTTTCATATTGCCTTATTAGTTTAGTAGTTATGTATTGACATGTTTTTTCCTTTAATTTTGATTTTTTTTTTACTTTTCTCATTTTAATTTAGATAATTTTTGGGTTATACTTGAATTAATTGTTCTTTTAATCAATTTAGGGTTGGATTTAATTGATTCTAAGTCTCATCTTTGTTCCCATTCAAAAAATGAGGTACGCATAAATAATGTTCATTTTATTCTCGATTGTAGCCATGTGATAATTTTGTTTCCTTGAATTAATTTATTTTATCTTTGGTTAATACACTTCTCTTTGAATTAATTTTGCTTCTATGAATTAATCATGGCCATGTAATGAAGTTCATTTATCATTGGGATAAAAAAAGTAGATGGAAGGAATAGCATGTTCAGAAGGTTAAGGACAACATGATGGATTAATTATCGATTATTTTAAATTATATTTGGTTTAAAGTACTCATGTCACCATCATTATTTCAAAATTTAAATGGGTTTCCATCTTTCTCTCTCTCAAACTAAAAGGTTAGCATAGCATTGGGTTGTTGCCTTTACTAATTAGGAAGTGAAGTTCTAAATGGTGGCTCTACATTGGAAACTTGGTTTTGTCTATGTTAATACTTTTGGTAATCTCAGAACAAGAAATAGAATCTAAGAAAAAAGTTTATGCAATTGTTAAGAGTTTTCATATCTTGAATTTATGGATTAGCAAGATATCTAATTTCTTCACTTTTAAAGTAGAAATTACTAGTTGCTTGATGAGTACGATAATTTTACTGTAAAATATTTATCCAGGACACCCTCTATTATGATGGGCACAAATGTGTTGATTTCTTTAATTTCTACCCTGGAAAAAACTGTACATTTCTTTGATTTCTTATGTTTTTTTTAAGTTGTTGCTATTTTAATTGCTTTTTTTTTTATTGCATTTTAACTGCTGTTGGTTTTTTCTTTTGGTTGATTCTATAATATTATAAGTTGTTCTTATAGTTGCAAACAATATTAATCCAAATGTGCATGATTTTAGATATATATATATATATATATATATATATATATATATATATATATATATATATATATATATATAGCTTGCATTAATATTAGTGGACTAAAGGTAGAAAACAATCATAAGTAACCATATCGCACAAGTTGAGATTGTGTGGATAGTATATCTTCAAAATACACACCCAACTAGCTCTGATGAGCTTTGGAGACATTAAACTTATTATTTGGAGCCTTTTGTTAATATCATTCATATGGATTAGTTGCAAATAAAATTCATTATTCCTAATTAGTAGCTAAATAAGTTCACTGTCCATGATAGAATTCTCCTACAATTTCAAGATTAACAAAGATGAATCATATGAAGAATTATAATAATGGAAGAAAAGAAGATATGGAATTATGGGAATTTGATTTTGCCAATATAGCAAAGGCCACAAATAACTTCTCAAGTTACAATAACTTGGGAGAAGGTGGATTTGGGCCAGTATACAAGGTAGTATTGTGGCATTCTGCAGAGATTAAATAAGGTTTTCTTTTTATACTAACTAATTTTATCAGATCTATTATAAGGTACATAGGTAGATAGGCAAGAAATTTTAGTTAAAAGGCTGTCAAAAGGTTCTAGACAAGGAATAAAAGAGTTCAAAAATGAAGTTACAATGATTTTGTTAGTAATAATAGGTTATTGTTACTTATATGAAATTCTTCATTATTATTGATTATTTAACTATGTGATGACTCCTTTTCATGGGTTATGAATTTGATTAATTGTAAGTTGCCGACATGTTAATTTGCATTTTTTGGTACTAATCTTAATGTAATCTGTTTTTCAGGTGATAACGGTGGCTTTTGGGAATTTACTACTAGTGTTTTTTTTTAATGGATTAATTGTTTTTCTATGATGGGTTGGTGATTGAATATTGTCGGTGATGAGATATTGTAAAGGATTTATGAGATATTGTTATGGATTTGATTCACCATGTATTTTGATGATGGTATTTGTTGGAAGTTTTAAGTGATTGAAATTTTTAGTGTATGATGCTATTTGGTATTTGATAGTTTTCATGAATTTGAATGTAATTTTTATTATATTTAATTCAAGTTTTAAAATGTGATTTTTATTATTTGTATTTCAAAATTCTGGAATTTTTTCATGAATTTGAATGTAATTTTTATTATATTTAATTCAAGTTTTAAAATGTGATTTTTATTATTTGTATTTCAAAATTCTGGAATTTCAATAAAAATAATTAGTATTGTTATAATTTCAAAATTAAAATATTTTTTTAAACCTTAAATCTCATGACAAAGAATGCGAATCATTGATATATGACAGATTTTAAAGAAACCCACCAAATTAAAAACAACACTAAAATTTTCAATTAATTTTAGAAAGTCTTTCAAAACGACATCGTATGGTTCATGACATATGTGTGATAGATACATACTATCATGCGAAGATGTGATAGATAAAATACTATCATAGATTTATTACAGCGGCTACAATGACACATAAAAACTCTGTCATAAGAGGGATAAGATGACAGATATTATCTGTCATAGTAGCCCATTTTTCTAGTAGTATGCTATTATGCAAATTTTATTATACTCGTAAGCGCACGAATCTATTGTAGTATAGATCAATGGCGCAAGTGTCGATCCCATGAGGAGGTAGATTTAATCGTATGTAGGATTAATTTTCTAAGTTTTTATGTGAGTTGGTTAGATGTGATTTATTTATTGTAAGATTTAAAATAAAATGGTGGGAATGAATTAAAGATGAAACGATATAAATGAAGCACTTGAGTCTTTAGATTCACACTCAACATTTCACCACAGGCTTTATATTTCTTTTTAATTCCAATTAATTTATGAATGTGTATTTTCACTCTTTATAAGCCTAACTCTAATAAATAGGGTATCAAACACTCATTGTGCTGGGGGGAATATCTTCTGTTGAATGTGGTGTCAAGTACATGCTCTGCCAGGTGATAACAATCCTACTGTCAACAATGTGGCAAGAACGTATATTAAATAACTTAGATGCATTCTTTGTAAACACAGAGTCAAGACAAACCAAAAATATTAGAAGTGAGTTTTTTTTTCTCTAATAAATATAGTGTAAAGTGCTTATTGTGCCAAATAGTAATGATCTTACAATAGAGAGCCAGTATACAGTACAATATTTAGACAAGAATATTATTGTCGATTAATGATAAGTCAAAACAACCTAAATAATTAGAGAGAGAATGTAAGCTTACTAAATTAAGCCCATGGCTCATGTTGAGGCTTCACCTTCCACCCAAGCTTGAAATTAGATTAGCTAGTCGTTTTGAACTGAGAGTAAAATGGTAACTCTATTAAAATATTTAGAAAAATACGAGGTACAATAAGATTTAGACAAAATGGAAATCTAGTTTTGATTTTGAGCTATCGAATTAAGGGGGGAGCCTCCTATTTATAGATACAATGAGTAAATCATACCCATTGAATGAAAATAATTTGGATGATCGGGATTGCACCATATGGCAACATCCAGCTGGCTGAAGGACATCATTAGGGCTGTGATTCGGTCCAATAATATGCTTCCGCATCATCGATTAATGTTACATCAGCATTTTTAGTTTAATACGATACTGCCACATCATCGATCAATGCCAATTCATCAATCAATACCTCATTAGCATTTTTCGGTCCAATAGAATGCTGCTACATCATCGGTCAATGACTCGTCAACATTTTTTGGTCTAATAGGATGTTACTACATCATCAATCAATGCCACATCAACTGTACCCCACCAAAATCTTAAAATTATGATTTTATCCTTTGTACCATTTCTAAGGTTTTTAGCTATTCTGAGCTAAAAAATGCTATCTCTTTGATGTTCAATTTCTCGTTAATCTTGAAATGACCAAAATACTTGTGAAATGCTTAAAATACTCAAATTATAATAAAACGCATACAATCAAAGGTTAAAGGATTTAAATACATAAAAGTAGAAATGTTAGTGAGACTTGGAGTGCAAAATGCTAGTTTTACCCTTTATAAATATGTATTCTCCACATTCAACACACTATTGCTAGTCACTAGCAAATTAAACGATAATATCCGACAAAGCCCTAATTAAATCTTTTTTTAAGTAATTAAGTTTACTACTTTAATCAGATTAATGACAACAATCAAATAAAAATATAAGCGTTATCTTGGGCTTTGAAAATATCACTCCCATATCAACCATTTACACAAATCAATTGAGTAAACTCATGGAAAATGATCAACTATCAAAGCTACATTAATCAAGCCACTTACAAGAATGACATGCTAAACCCCAAAATCTTACAAATAAAAATGACACTTTCAAAAGGAAATAAACCTAATAAAAACAATCACTTTAAGGAATGGTAGACTGAGAGAAAATAAGATAAAAATAGGATAATACTTTCTAATGTATGAATTAGGGTGTCAATGTGCAGGTATACACAATAAGTAATATAATGATAAGTATCAAGATCATCTCCGTAGGGATTGATGTTACAGGATTTGCTACAATAAATTTAATAGTGTAATTTTAGTAAACTAAATAAAAAAAAATAAATGATGAGATTAATGATCTATTGAAATTAAAAGTGCAATAAATAGAATGCAGTAAAGAAAAACTAAAGTCAGACACAAAGATTTACTTCAGTTGCAGAAGGGTAGTTGGGTTTTAACCTCACTTAATAGTTATTGACTATCTTTTAATGGATGCATAATTGCTACAACATTTACTACAGCACTAGGTATAATCTTTAATACATCATCAACTATTGCGTGTTAGATATCGCGTGTCTATATGCAATCTAACAGTGACTAGTTGTTCAACTAGCATAAAACATAGCATTATATGATCTAGGCTCTATTTGCCATACAAGGTGAATCTTTATGTCTAGATTTTCACTAATTTTAGATCAAGCATGACCCATTTCAAATCAAGATTAACTCAACTTTGGAAAGTAATATAAAACCATGTATTGTCTTAATTTGTTTCATTAAGTCAGACATTTTTTAGGTTCCTTTTTAACTAATATATGTTGTGCAAATTTTATTAAACTCACAAGTGCACGAATGTATTGTGAAATACTAACTATGCTACCCAAGAGGGGGGTGAATTGGGTTCTTAAAATTTATGCAAATAAAACCAGACAACAATTTAAACTAATGTCTTAATAAAATCAAAAGCAATAATTTTAATAATGCTCGAAATTAAAAAGATAAGGGAAGAGAGATCAAACACGTAATTTTTACGTGGTTCGGCCAATCGTGCCTACGTCCATGCCTCCAAGCTCACTAGGCTTGAGGATTCCACTAAGCAAGCCTCCAAGGCTTCAACAACACTTACAATTGACTTCAAAGGTGTCAATGAATCCTTACAATAAGAGATTATTCCCAATCTCTTAACCCAAGTGTATCCCAACACTTACAATCACTCAAAAACAAAGATTATAATCAACTAATCTCTCACACAATCTATATGATTACAATTGAAATCTCAAAGTGTGAATCAATGAAATAAAATAAGTTTAAAGCTCAAAAGAAAAGAGATTTTTTTTCTCAGTAGCAAGCTCAAAGATAATTGTTGGATCAGTTTTTATTTGAATTTGATTGAGTCATTTATAGTTGGAGCTGAAAACTAGCCATTGTTGACTTTCTGAGAATAATCGGATTGCCGTTTGTTGCTATCGGTTAATCGTTTTAACTTGTCCAAATAGCTGTTATGTTTAGATTTTAAATAAACAGTTTACCGTTTGCGGTCATCATATCACCGTTTCTTTCCAGAAACCTGCAAAACAAACTTAGATTTTTATTTTTGCTAAACGGTTCAAGATTAGAAAACTTCTCTTTTCTGTAAATTATCGGTTCGCCGTTTTGATATAAATTGTTCACCGTTAATTTCCAAAATCTTGTCAAAGCAAGTTTAGTTGAGATTAGAAAAACTACCTTCTCTATATATTATCGGTTAGCCGTTTTTAATAAACGGTTCACCGTTAATTTCTAAAACCTTCTTAGATAAACGGTGCAGGATTACAAAGACAATTTCCTCTTTGTAAATTATCAGTTCACCGTTTTCCAATAAATAGTTCACCATTCAGTTTTAGAATATATATTTTTGGCAACTTTTGTTTAGAAAAAAAATTTTCCAGCTCAAGTTAACAGCCATTAAGCTTTCTTTAAACATGTCTATGGCTTTAATAAATTCATTTTAATAGCCTCAACATTTTAATCAAGAACATATAAGTTTTGTTATCATCAAAATCAATATTATAAGATCAACATATTGTAGAATAGATCAATGGTAATGAGTGTAGATACCACGAGGAGGTGAATTTGTTTTACGTCCAAAAATGGCTTAAACGCCCTTTATGGGTCGAGGATAGACTTCCCATCCAGTTTTCTTATAAACTGGCAAACAAGGTCATTTATAGTCAGATTCGCGAGACTATATCATACACTCTCTTTCTGAAATAATGGTCAGAACTGGAGAATTGCTCTTTGTATGTATCCATTAGGATGCATTTCAAGAGATAAAAGGATATCATCCAATGACTCTTTATTCAAGCCATCCTTAATGAAATGAATTTTATCTTCTTTGTTATTAGACATCATTTGTAAAGAACAAGGATTTTTATCATAATTCATTCTAGCACACTTATGACAATCAACATGAAGTTTTTAAGCTCTTCATTTTCTTGAGTAATTTTCTTTACCACAACCAGGCATGCATGCAATAAATTTGGGAGGCAACTCACCTGCCAAACGTACTTTGGCCTCAATTAACCAACAGATGTCAGTAGGGATGTTATTCCTCATAAGCAATCGCATGCGTTCGGATCGAGCTTTATAGATTGTAAGGAGTGCATTCTAAGAAAATAAAGGAAATTGATTGTAAAGCTTTGTTAGAATCTCGTTTTTGTCCGTACCTTCGTCTTAAAATATCAGTTATTATGGAAACTGAAGTAACCAACTTTGATTATCACAAAATACCGTTATCCGCCACTTAACCGAGGTAACACACTAATGAACTCAAAGAAAATTAATTTCACAATCATTCTCTTATTGAATTTACCTCAAGTTCTAATTGGATGTCGTTGATACTTTCCTCAATTTCTCTAAATTGTCTTTCTAAATCCTCAACATGGGATACTAACTCTAGTAGTTGTAGATCCCAAATATGATGTGTTTTACAAAATTGTATATGGCTTCTCAAATGAAATTGTACACGTTGAAGTTGACTAAGAAGGTTCAAAAGGGTTTGTCTAATTGAGGCACACATGATTAAAAGTGATAAACGAAAACTAAATGGTTAAATAAACACACATTTGCAAAAATTTAAATCATCGAAAAAGAAGAAAGAAAAAATTTCAGTTCAAATTTAGTGGGTCACTCAAATCTATTTCAGTGTCCTCTAAATAAAGTTGGTACTCTAAATATGGCTTTAATCTTTGACCATTAACTTTAAAAATGACACCGTTCTTTGGATCCTTAATTTCGATTGCTCCATGTGGAAAAATTGTGTTTACTATAAAGGGGTCAGTCCATCGAGAGCGTAACTTACCTAGGAATATATGCAAGTGAGAATTGAATAAAAAAACTTTTTGACCTAGGGTGAAAGATTTTCTTATAATTTATTTGTCAGGAAAGACTTTTATTCGCTGCTTGTAAATCTTGGCATTTTTGTATGCATCATTACAAATTTCTTAAGTTTTGCCAACTGTAACCTTTTTACTAAGCTAGCTTGTTGTATGTCAAAGTTGAATTTCTTGATAGCCTTGTATGCATGATACTCAAGTTCTATAGGTAGGTGGCAGGTTTTCCATTTACTAGCCTATTTTGGTTTGTGTTTTACTTTTAATGGATGTTAGTGTGCAAGTGTACACAATAAGTAATAAAGTAATAAGTATTTGAGTATCGTCTCTACAGAGACTGATGCTATCAGAGTTGCTATAGCAATTAATTGTGGTGCAATTTCAATTACATCAAATTGAGTTGTTTTATCAATTAAATTAAACTAAGTAATCTAAAAAATAATAAATCAAATGCAATAAACTAAATTAAAACGTCTCACACAAGAATATAATCACTAGAGATAATGTAGTTGAGTGAATCAACGCATTTAATGGTATTGATTGTTTTCTGTTACAGTATCACTGCTACAGCAATTGCTACACCACTGGGTAGAACTCTAATGTATCCTCAGCTGTCGCATGTTGGACATCTTATATCTATATTCAACCTAACAATGACCAGTTATTAAACCTCACAAGATATAGCATTATATGATCAAGATTCCTAATTACCCTATAAGGTGAATCCCTATGTCTAGTTCATCACTAGTTTTAAATTAGGCATGACCCTATTCAAATTGAGTTAACTCAACTTGGGAAACTTAACCTAAAACCAAGTATTTTTCTAATATGTTCCACTAAAATAGGCTCTTTTGTGGCCCTCTTTTAGCTAGTATCACTAAATGGATGGTCAGCTGAAATAGTAAATTAAATTAAGCTTTATCAAAAGAAAATGCTATAGCAATCATGCAGCAATATATACTTTCAGTCAATCACCATCGAGTTTGTTTATCACTCAACTACAAATATAATTAGTTCATGATTCTTAACAAAACAGAAACTAAACCTGTATCAGCCATCAAATACATCATCATGAATGAAAGAAAACAAAGAGAAAAGAGATAGAGGCGGGTTGTCCCTTCAGATGCTAGATTTCTTCTTCCCCAAGCCTGCAATATTCTTGTTTCAGCTTGGAATTTCTTCACCTCTTGCTTTTTTCTTTTTATTTTCTTATTATTTATTATGGTTGATGGCTCTCTTCTTTTTCTCCTTTTGTGCGCTTCCTTTTATAATTGAAACTAGGGCAACTGGACATCTAGGGCACGAATCTTTCAGATTAGGAAACTACAGATTGCATAATTTTTCTGGGATTTTCGCGAGATTTTCTCTTTGATTGCTTTAAGATTGCTACAGCAATGAGTGTTACAACATCGGCTACAACACTGCACTATTTTAGACTTGTTTCCACTTTTCTGTAGCCAACTTCTTTCCTTACTTTTCCAAGTCCATTGCATAGAATTTCTTAAAATTGCACTTCCAATTGCCTACAAATAAGCACACGATCTAAGCACACAATTTATTCTAAAACAACCTAATTTATTGAAAGTAAACTAAAAAAAAATAAGTATGCAAAATTAAGCTAGAATGCAACTAAAACACATCATTTACTCTCTAAGTAATCTTGATTTGAGTCCAAAAGTGCTATAGATAACTCTCATCTCATAGAGTTGTCATACCCCCAAACTTAAACCATTACTTGTCCTCAAGTAATAACATCACACAAACATTCTAAACACACAATCATGCAACACATACTCAACTCTATTATCACATTTACAATGATTTTCTAACCTTCATATCACACTTTTTAATCATGCAAGATTCCCATAGCAAGTCAGTTCTAGACCTAGGCCTCATTCTATCCAAAGTGTATGCGTGCCGCTTCAATCAAGTTAAGAGGAACTGTAGCATTGCACAACTAATACAACATACTCAAGGGTAGGAATTAATGCATTAATGTATAAGGGTAGAGATCACAATAAATTCAAACTATGCTACATCAATAAACTTTCACTTTCCTGTTTTTTTTTCTTTTTCTTTTTTAGTCAATTCATAACTAAATTCTCTTCAATATATCATTGATTTTCATGTGAATATCTATAACTTGTGGTAATGACACCCAATTGCTCAATTAATGCACAAATCAGAGTTGCTGCAACAAGGCTTATAACAAGGTCTTATCTAAAGACACCTTTTGACTCAAGACTAAATATGAGGCTCATGAACAGACTTAGTTACTTAATATCCCAAATAGAGAACCTAGAATAAAATAAATTTTTTTATTTTTTTATTTTTATTTTTGTTCACTACTACAGCAATGCTCATACCATTTGTTGCCTTTGGACTCAAATCTACATATGGGGTATATATTCAGGAACTTCAGCCATTAGAGCAGAATTTATTCACTTCCATACAACATAGTTTAAAAAAAAATTTACCCCCAAACTTAAGTTATTTTCTACCCTTGCAAACATGGCTCTGCTACAGCATTCGCACAAAACTTAATCAAAGCCTAGTGTTGAGACAGAAATTCAGCCCTCATCTTTAAACTACCCATACTTGGTAATCATAAAATTTGATACTAAATACTCAATTTATCCTCATTAGGTACTCAATCCCTTTGCAAACTTAGATAACAGAGCCTTTAGACAAACATAAACAAAGCACACTACAAAAGCCTATTCTTATTCCAACACAATCCCCTCCAAACTTGAGAGGTGTTGTGTCCTCACATGCACACAAAACATTCACTGTGCAAACAACCCAAACATGCTAATAAGGAAAACACAAAACAAGTTTAAATAAAAGAAATATAAATAACAAAAAAGTTTTTGATAAAGACTAAGAATTAAAGTTGGCATGGGCACTCCCCTGTTGTTGCAGACTACTTGCAGCAAATGCGGGAAAAAGGTCACTTCTTCTTAGTTGCACTGCAGAGATGGTCTTTGGGTGACCCGTGTGGAATTTCAACTGCTGCAACAAATGATTTCTCTTCTTGGGTGTTGGAGAACTGGCTGAAGGGGTTCCAGCTGGCTCGAGCAGCTTTAGTTGATGTGATCACGTATGCTTTGGGTCTGGCTTTTCTGATGCTATAGCACCTTCAAACTGCTGTGCCTCTTTACATTTGCTGGGCCCCTTTTTAACTAGTGTTGTTGCTGGACATTTTGATGGAGTTCTTTGTGAAGTGGCTAGAGTAGTTTCCTGAGCAATTATCTCAGCAATGATATCCAACAAGCTCTGTTTCTTTGCAGTTGTTCGCGTAGCCCTACTAACCGCAGCATCAATTTCAACATCAATCTCTTATTGGTCATCTTCAGAGTCTTCTTCATTGAGGAATTTTCCCTTGCCTTTACGTGAGAGGGTTGGTTGTTCATCATCCTAATCATCCTTTGTCTCTTCTTCTTCTTCTTGAATGATATGCTTACCTTTTCATTTAGGGGGCACTACTGTAGGTGCCTCATTCTGCTCTCTTCTGATTAATCAGCTGCTCCCTAATCCTCTTCTTCTTCCTTCTGCTGTTCCTCTGCTTCTTTTTGTCGTTGCTTTTCTGCCTATGGTGGTTTTTCCTCAAAGCTGGATTCTTCTTCCCTAGCTGTTATTTTAGCTGCTGGAGCTTCCTCTGTTGTTGCTTCAAAGTTAAACTACTGCAATAAATTATCATGAAGATCTGGGTTCTTACCTTTCATGAATACACAAAGTTATCCAAATCATCCTCCAGGTGCATTAAGTAAGTCCAGAATAGATCATTGTCCCTTCACTGTGTTTTAGAACATTGGGCGATTATGTCACTTAATTCCTGCAATCTTCTTTCAAGCCTCAGGGCTCTCCTTGCTCCAATTACAACAATAGGATCTAGCGTTGCTCCAGTAGCAGTAGGTTCTCCAGTAATTCTTTTAATTGTTCCAATAGTGAATTCTCTTTTATTTTTAATTCTATCATTTTTGGCAGAGACATGCACTCCAAAGACAATGCAAATGCTTGTAAGGAGGGAAAGGAACAACAAACCTGTAGTTTTACGCGTCTTCATAGCACAGTCCTTAATCTCCCTTTCTATAATAATTCCAAAATCTATCGGCAAACCCTTAAAGCAGACATATAAAAGTACCAATCTCTCTTGGGACACTGTTGTTGTGTATGTAGTGGGCATAAACCTAAACTTAAGAAATTTCACCCAAACTTTTGCAATTGGCTTTCGGTCTATCCTATTCATTACTCTAGCCTCCTCATTGACCTAAGTACTACCTTCAACAGTTAGAGCCTTATGCACCTCATTCTACTTCTTATTAGTCATTGTTCCAATCATCTTAGAGTACTCACAATCAATATTAGAGGAAAAATTGTAAAAGGCATTAATGACTCGTGGTTCTAAAGGAACCTATTAATTTCTCACCCATATGGTGCGCTGGTCCTGCCGTAACATGTTGCCATAAAATTCTTTCACTAGTAGTAGCACTAGGTCCCTTGGGTGGGCATAAAAGTTTAACCAACCTCTTCTTGCTGCAGCAGCATAAATTGTATTGCATGTCCTTGATGGTTGTGGTTGGAATTGGAAACCTTTCTTCTCAAAAATTTTTTACGACTTGATAAATTCCTTGAATTTGTCTCGGCTTTGTATTTATGAAAGTAAGAAGGATCCTTTAAAATAATTGTTGTTGTCTTATATCTCATCATGATGGAAACACTGAGGGTTGTGCTATGGGGTGTTAAGGGGACAACTAGGCCTCAAATGATGTTGTGGTCGTTTTTGAAAGCTGCGAATGAGGGGAACAAATATTTTGAGTGAGAAGCCTAAGGCATAGTAAACTCTTAATATATAGTGTTGGTAAGAGTAAATAAATGGTAAAATTAAAAGAGGAATTAATTAAAGAATTAATTGTGATAAAGTTGGAAAGATAAATATTTTAAATTCAAAACTAGATCAATTTAAACAGGCAAGATAATCAAATTTGAAAATTTAGGGATTATGGTATCCGTTGTTAGCTCTAATTTGAATTGCTTTGCCAGCTATCATATTTATTCTCAACAGTAAAAAATCCACTGTGTTTAGTCTCTTTTGAAAATCTGAACTTTAGTTGCAGTAGATAATATGATGTTGTAGCAATCTGCAATAAAGCCCCCACTCTGTTTTTTAGAAATGAATTCAACTACAAAAATCAAAGAAATCAAATGCATTAAAATAACGCTATTGAAAATGAAATAAAATTAAATAATTAATTAATAACCAAAGTGACACTTAAAATCTAAATACTTTCCTCATTGGGTTATATCCCAAATAGCGCTTGAAGTAAAGTCTTTCAGCCTGACCTGCATTGAATTACTCAAACTGGATCTTTGAGCAATAAATCCTCTCTTAAGTCATGCATGACATCACCACCATAATGTTTAACTCGCTACCCATTTACCATGAACTCTTGACCTGTTCTCTCATCCTTAAGATCCACAGTACCATGAGGATAGACTTTGATAAGTCTAAAAAGACCTGACCATCTTAATTTCAGCTTTCCTGGGAATAACTTTAATCTTGAATTGTAAAGCAAAACCTATTGGCCTGGAACTAAATTCCTTTGCTGAATGTGTCTGTCATGTCATTGGTTTGTTTTCTCCTTTTAAATCCTTGAATTTTCATAAGAAAACAACTTTAACTCTTCTAGCTCACATAGTTGGAGCTTTCTATGTTCAGCTGTAGCATGCATGTCCATGTTAAATTGTTTTAGAGCCCAATATGTCTTATGTTCCAACTCTAATGGCAAATGATAAGCTTTACCAGAGAAAATTTTATATAGAGACATGCCAAGTGGTGTCTTGTAGGCTATTTAGTAGGCCCATAAAGTATCATATAGTCTAAGAGACTAATCCTTTCTAGTTAGGTTCACCATTTTTTCTAAAATCTTCTTAATTTCTCGGTTGGAAACTTTTGTTTGACCATTGGACTGAGGATGATATGCTGCTAAAATCTTGTGCTTGATCTCATATTTAACCAATGCTGCAGCAAAAATCTTATTACAAAAATGAGTCCTTTCATCACTAATTATGGCCCTAGGAGTCTAAAACCTTGAGAAAATGTTCCTCTAAAGGAATTTCACCACTGCCTTGGCATCATTTGTAGGTAAGGCTGCAGTCTGTTCGCATTTGGATACATAATCCACAGCCACCAAAATGTATAAGTTGCCAAAAAAAGGTGAGAATAGTCCCATAAAATTTATCCCCTATACATAAAAAAGTTCCACTTCTAGAATTTTAGTGAGTGGCATCTCATGTTTCTGAGAAATATTTCCTGTTCTTTGACACCTATCACAACATTGAACAAACTGGTAAGCATCTTTAAAGATAGAAGGCTAATAATAAACTACTTGTAGCACTTTTGCTGTTGTTCCATGGCCTCCAAAATGTCCTCTATATGCTGCAGCATGGCAAGCCTATAATATGTTTGGAATTTCCTAATTAGGCACACATCTCCTAATGATCTGATCTGAACACACCTTGTATAAGTAAGGTTCATCCTATTGATAGCTTTTGACATCATGGAGAAACTTTTTTTTTTGCTAATAGGTTAAGTTAGGTGGTAGCAATCCACTTAATAGGTAGTTGGCAAAGTCTGCATACTGCGGAAATCCTAATTGCTGCAGCTTTGATGCATGCTAAAGCATTAACAGCTATTCATTAGGAAAAATTTTGGTGATAGCTTGTCTGGAATGAGAGCTCGCATCTGCCTCTAATTATGATAGATGATATGCTATTTGATTTTCAGTCCCTTTCCTGTCCTTAATCTCTAAATCAAGCTCTTGGAGTTGGAGAATCCATCTTATTAGTCTCGGCTTGGCATCTTTCTTAGAGATCAAGTATTTTATTATGGAATGGTCTTTATAAACAGGTACCTTGGTGCCAACTAAATATGCTCTGAATTTATAAAATGCAAACATAATATCCAGCAACTTTTTTTAAGTGATTGTGTAGTTGAGCTGAGCATCTGTTAGTGTCTTTCTGGCATAATAAATTGAGTGAAAAATCTTGTTCTTCCTCTATACTAACATTGCTCTGACAGAATAGTCACTAGCATCACACATCATCTCAAAAGGAATACTCCAATTTAGTACTACAACAACAGGTGCTGTAACAAAAGCTCTTTTTAGTTCATTAAAAGCCTTTAAACAGTTGTCATCAAATTAGAATGGTCTATCATGCTCAAGTAACATGCATAAGGGTTTGGCTATTTTTGAAAAATCCTTAATGCATCTCTTATAGAAGCCAGCATGACCCAAAAAACTCCTTATGCCCTTAACTAAGGGATGGTGGAAGTTTGTCAATGACCTCCATTTTTGCCTTATCCACTTCAATATCTTTCCTTGAGACTTTATGGCCTAAAACTATGCCTTCTTTTACTATGAAGTGACCCTTTTCCTAATTGAGAACTAGATTTGACTCTTCACATCTTGTAAGCACATTTTCCAAGTCGTGCAAACAATCTTCATATGATTCATGAAAGACTGAAAAGTCATCCATGAAGATCTCTAGTGTTTGCTCTACTATATCTGAAAAAATTACAATCATGCACCTCTAAAATATTGCTAGAATATTGCACAAGCCAAATAGCATCCTTCTAAATGCAAAGGTGCCATAAGGACAAGTGAATGTTGTCTTCTCCTAGTCCTCTAATGATATAGCAATCTGGTTGTACCTTGAATACCCATCCAAGAAGCAATTAAGCAAGTCTGTCTAGTATCTCGTCTATACAGAGTAATGGAAAGTGATCTTTTCTTGTAGCCTTGTTTAACTTCCTGTAATCCATGCAAACTCTCCAACTTGTGACTGTTCTTGTTGGTATGAGTTTATTTTTCTCATTTACTACAACATTTACTCCCCCCTTCTTAGGTACACATTGCACTAGGCTCAACTATGAACTATCTGATATAAGGTATATGATTCCAGCATCTAGCCATTTGATAATTTCCTTATTCACAACCTCCTTCATGATTCTGTTGCTATGCTAAGTTGCTGTAACTCTCTTCTAGTAGAAACTTGTGCATGCAAATTGATGGGTTAATTCCCTTAATGTCTGCCATAGTCCAGCCAATGGCTTTCTTATGTTTCCCCAACACATTCACTAACCTTTTCTTTCGACCTGTATCCAAAGAAGATGAAGTAATTACTGGTATTATGTCATTGTCACCAAGATATACATATTTTAAATGTAAAGGCAAGAGTTTTAATTCTAAAGCTGGTGAGGATTCCACAAAACGTACAAGAAGTTTTACTCCTTATGTAATAAATCAAAAGATTCAAAATCTTTGTTGCCTTTGAATGGTTGCTTCTCTCCTAGCCATGCTATATCAACTGTGTCAACATGTTCATCATCAAATGTCATAGTATCAAATTGCATGTTACTACAGTAATTGTCTATTTGCTTAACTACAATAAGATCTACAAGAGTAATAAAACTGTAATCATCAATCTTATCTAGACTCTTCATGGCATCTAACACATAAAATGTAACTTGCTGATCATTGACCCTTATTGTCAGTTCTTTTTTTTGCACATCAATGAAAGTCTTTCCCGTGGCTAAGAAAGGTCTTCTTAAAGTGATTGGTACCTCTTTATCTGCCTCAAAGTCTATTACAATGAATCCACTGGAAAAATTAATTTATTTACTTTCATCAATACATCTTCAATTTTTTCCTCTAGATAAGCATGAGATTTATCTACAAGTTGCAAAGTTACTGTTGTGGGTCTGTATTCACCTACTTCCAATTGCTTGAAAATTGAAAGAGGCATAAGAAAAATGCTAGCCCCCAAATCACATAGTGTTTTTCCACTATATTTGGTTTCTATGGAATAAGGAATTGTGAAGCTGCCTCGATCTTTCAGCTTTGGAGGTATTTTTCTTTTGAGCAATGACTGCACTCTTACGTTAAAGCCATAGTTTCAAACTCTCCTAACCTCATTTTTCTTCCCAAGATGTCTTTTAAAAATTTAACATAATTAAGCATTTGTTCCAAAGCTTCCACAAATGGAATATTGATGTGAAGTTGTTTCAAAACTTCTAAGAATTTACTGAATTGTTTATCTTGCTTCTACTTCTTAAATCTTTACGAGAATAGTGGTGGATGTCTAAATTGCTATACTACAATTGGAAGCACAGGTTGTTTTTCACTTGCTCTCCTTTTTTCTACTGCAGCTGATAATTCTACAGGATCCCTTCTGATAAGTAGTGACTCATCTTGCTTAGTGGTAGAAATAGGTTCTTCTTCATTCTGAACTTTTTCTTGAGTCTGAATAAGCTCACTTCTCTTCTTTGGCATGCCTACTGGAATATGCACATCCTTTCCAGGTCTCAGACTGATCACTTTACATTGTTCTTTTTCTTCTTTTCTTGGATCCTTTGTATTGCTTGGTAAACTTTCCTAAGGTCTGTTATTGAGTGCTATGGCTAGCTATCCAACGTGATTCTCCAAGTTTCTCAATAACACAGCTTGGCTTTGGACAATTGCCTCATTCTTCACAATATACTCCTTAATTAAAGCTCCAAAAGAGTTGATCTGGTCATTACCAGTACTTCTTTAACCTTGATTTTGCTTATGAAATCCTGGTGGCTTTACTGGTCTATTTTGTCCACTAATTATTGTAGCATGCTGATTCTGATTACCCAATGAGAAATTTAGGTGCTGCTTCCATCCTGGTTGTAGGTGCTTGAATATGAATTATTATGGCTCTGTTTATTGAAATTAGCCATATAATTTATTGAATCTGGACTCCTGAGACAACTGTCAAATAAATGCCCTCTCCACAATAAATACATGACACTTTTGTAACTTAGTTAACTGTTACCGGAACAAGGGTTAAAGCCTTTACCATGTTTGTTAATGAAGTTACTTAAGCTGATAAAGCTGTCAAAGCATCCATATTATGCACTACAACTGCTCCTCTTATTGCAGCTTGCCTAGTTGATGGCCATTGATAATTGTTGTTGGCTATTCTCTCTAAAATCTTATAAGCTTCATTGTAAGATTTTGATAACAAAGCCCCATTTGTTGAAGCATCCACTATCAGCCTTGTGCTTGGGTTGAGACCGTTATAAAATGTTTCTAGTTGTATACAGCAAGGAATACCATGATGAGCACATCTCCTTAGCAACTTCTTGAATCTTTTCCACGCATCATACAAGGTCTCATCTTCTAATTGATGGAAAGATGTGATCTCACTCCTAAATTTTGCATTCTTAGTAGATGGGAAATACTTCATTACAAACTTGTCAGTCAAGTCATTCTATATTGTGATGAAATCTAGTGGTAAGAAATTCAATCATGTTCTTGCTCGGTCCCTTAAAGAAAATAGGAAAAATCTGAGCTTTAATGCTTCCTGTGATGCTCCAGCAATTTTAAAAGCATCAATTAATCACCTTCAAAACCAACTTGAGATGAAGGTGAGGATCTTCTGTTGGCCGTCCAATGAACTGACCCATAGTTTGTAACATTTGAAACATCACTGGTTTCAACTCAAAGTTATCAGCTTGAACTTCAGTTCTAACTATACTCGGATGTATGATTTGAGGAGTTAACACAGCATAGTCTCTATTGGCTCTTTCTCTATCATCTGCCATATGAAGCATATTGTTTCCAGGTTGCTGATAACTCTATGAAATCAAAATTATCAATAGCACCTTTGAACTTAAATCAACATTACTTAGAGAGTAAATGATATGTTTTAGTTGAATTTTAGCTTAATTTTGCATATTTATCTATTTTTAGTTATTTGCAATAAATTAGGTGATTTTGGAATAAATTGTGTGCTTAGATTATGTGTTTACATTGTAGGCAATTAGAAGTGTAAATTCAAAGAAGAAATACTGTGCAATGGGCTTGGAAAAATAACGAAGGAAATTGGCTGCAGAGGAGGTAGAAACTAGTCTAAAACAGTGCATTGTTGTAGCACCATTGCTGTAGCAATCCTAGAATAACAAAGGAGGAAAATTCGGCAAATCTAAAAAAAAATCTGTGATATGTACTTTCCAAATATGGAAGATGTGTGCCCTAGACGTCCAGTTGCTCTAGTTTTCAATTATAAAAGGAAGCACACACAAAGGAAAGGGGAGAGCTGTCATTCATAAAAAAATAACGAGAAAGGAAAAAGAAAACATCCAAGAGAAAGAAAAAAATCCAAGGGCTAAATAAAAGTTACAGGCGTGGAGAAGAAGAAATCAAGAAATCTAGAAGGATCACTCGCCTCTATCTATATTCTTTTTGTTTCTTGGATTCACAATGATGTATATGATGTCTAAATTGGTTTTTATTTCTGTTTTAATATAAATCATGAACTAATCTTATTAGTGGTTAAGTGAATGACAAGCTTAATGGGTTATTGACTGAAATTTATTATGTTGTTGCATGATTGCTATAGTTTTTTGTTTTGGTAGTGTTTAATTTAATTTACTATTTTGGCTTACCACCCATTTAGTGATACAAGCTAAGAGAGAGTCATAAAGGGCCAGTTTTAGTGGAAAATATCATAACAATACTTGGGTTTAGATTAGGTTTCCCAAGTTCGGTTAACTCAATTTGAATAGGGTCATGCTTAATTTAAAATTAGTGATAAACTAGGCATAGGGATTCACCTTGTAGGGTAATTAGGAACCTTGATCGCATAATGATATATCTTGTGTGATTTATCAACTGGTCATTACTAGGTTGCATACATATATAAAAAATCTAATAAGCGACAACTGAGGATGCATTAAGATTCTGCACAATACTGAACTAATTGCTGTAGCAACAGTACTGGAATAGAAAAACAGTCAATACCATTAAGTGAGTTAATTCACTCAACTACGTCATTTTTAGTAATTACATCCTTGTGTGGGACATGTTGATTTATTTTAGCGCACTTTATTTTCTGTCATTTGGATTACTTAGTTTAATTCAGTTGTTAAAAAAGAATTTGATTTAATTGAAATTGCACCACAATTACTTGCTGTGCTAGTTCTTATAGCATCAATCTTTATAGAGACGATACTCGAATACTTATCACTTTATTACTTATTGTGTACACTTGTGTATTGACACCTATATATTAAGAAATTAACCAACAAGTTTTTGGCGCAGTTGCTGGGGATTGATTGTTATTTGTGATTTGTGAATTTAATTTTTGTGGTGTTTTATTTAAGTATTAGTTTAATCATTATTTCTCTGTAGTTGACAGATTGTTCTAGCAATTGTTGCATGTACAAAGACAAACAAGTTAAGTTTCACTTTGATCTTAAAATTGAGAGGACTGTTAGAAGACTAAGAAAGGAGCAAAGAAATTCAAAAGCTGCTATAGCAATAGATGATTTACAAGAGATGGGAGATTTGAACAACCGAGAAGAATTATAACCATTGAATGAACAAGGAGGTCAGAATGGTCAGCATGTTTATGGGAAATTAGGAAACAATATCATTCATATGGCAGATGACAGAGAAAGAGCCATTTGAGATTATGTTGTGTTGACTCCTCAAGCCATACATCCGAGCATAGTTAGACCTAACGTTCAAGCAGATAACTTTGAGTTAATGTTAGTAATGTTTCAGATGTTACAAACTGTGGGTTAGACGTACTGCCTTTAGAAGATACTCATCTTCATCTCAAGTTGTTTCTAGATGTGAGTGATGCTTTTAAAATAGCTAGAGCATCACAAGAAGCATTAAGGCTAAGACTTTTCCCATTTTCTTTAAGGGACCAAGCAAGAGTATGGTTGAATTCCCTACCACAAGATTCCATCACAACATGGAATGACTTGGCTAACAAGTTTTTGATGAACTATTTTCCTCCCACAAAGAATGCCAAGTTGAGAAATGAGTGTTAATCTTATAATATTGATTTTGATGATAACAAAACTTATATGTTCTTGATTAAAATGAATTTCTTAAAGCCATAGACATGTTTAAAGAAGCTTAATGACCGTTAACTTGAGTTAGAAAATTATTTTTCTACAAAAAGTTGTCAAAATATAGATTTTGAAAATTACCCTTGAACTGTTTATTATAAAATGTGAACTAATAATTTACAGAAAAGATTTAGTCTTTAGACTTGTTTCAGAGCATTCTGGAAATTAACGATGAACCGTTTATTACTAACGGTGAACCGATAATTTACAGAGAAGAGAAAACTTTTAGAAAACTTTCTAATCTTGAACTGTTTAGCAAAAACAGAGACCTAAGTCTATTTTGCAGGATTTGAAAATAAACGGCAATCCGATAATGGAAAACTATAAACCATTTAATTAAAATCTAAGCATAATGGCTATTTGGACAAGTAAAAATAGTAAACCAACAGCAGCAAACGACAATCCGATTATTCTTAGAAAGTCAACAACGGCTATCTTTCAGCTCCAACTATAAAATGGCTCAATCAAATTTAAATCAAGAGAGATCCAACAGTTGCCATTGAGTTTACTACTGAGAAAACATACATCATTGAGCTTTAAACTTGTTTCTATTTCATTGATTCACACTTTAATATTTCAATTGTAATCATATACATTGTATGAGAGATTAGTTGATTGTAATCTTTGTTTTTTAGTGATTATAAGTGTTAGGATACACTTTGGTTAAGAGATTGGAAATAATCTCTTGTTGTAAAGGTTCATTGACACCTTTGAAGTCAATTGTAAGTGTTTTGAAGCCTTGGAGGCTTGCTTAGTAGAATCCTCAAACCCGGTGAGCTTGGAGGCATGGACGTAAGCACGATTGGCTGAACCAAGAAAAAATCATGTGTTTGATCTCTCTTCCCTTATTTTTTTAATTTTGAGCATTGTTAAAATTATTATTTTTTATTTTATTAAAACATTAGTTTAAATTGTTATGTGACTTTATTTGTTTAAGTTTTAAGAACCCAATTCACCCCCTCTCTTGGGTAGCCTAGTCAGTATTTCAATGAGATCATATCTTTCTATCAATTGGAAGATGAAAGCTTGTATGATGCATGGGAAATATTTAAAGAGTTGCTGAGAAGATGTCCACATCATGGTATTCCTTGCTGTATACAACTTGAAACCTTTTACAATGGTCTTAATCTAAGTACAAGACTGATAGTGGATGCTTCAGCAAATAGAGCTTTGTTATCCAAATCCTACAAATGAAGCTTATAAGATTTTGGAAAGAATAACTAATAACAACTATCAATGGCCATCAACGAGGAAAGTTGCAGTACGAGGTGCAGTTAGAGTGCATAATGTGGATTCTCTGACAACTTTATCAGCACAAGTAACTTCATTGACAAACATGGTAAAGGCTTTAACTATAGTTCAAGCAACAGTTAACCAAGTTGCAAAAATGTCATGTGTTCACTGTAGAGAAGGGCATTTTTTTTACAATTGTCCCAAGAATCCAGCTTCAATGAATTATGTAGGTAACTTCAACAAATAGAGCCATAATAATCCATATTCAAATACCTACAATTTAGGATGGAGGCAACACCCAAATTTCTCATGGGGCAATCAGAATCAGCATGCTATAGTAGCCAGTAGACAAAATAGACCTGCACAACCACCTGGATTTCACCAGCAAAACCAAGGTCAAAGAAATACCAGTAATAACCAGATCCGCTCTCTTGAAACTTTAATTAAGGAGTATATTGTGAAGAATGAGCCAGTTGTCCAAAGCCAAGCTGTGTCATTGAGAAATTTAGAGAATCAAGTTGGACAGCTAACCACAGCACTTAACAACAGGCCTTAGGAAAATTTACCCAACAATACAAAAGATCTAAGAAGAAAAGGTACAGAGAAATGCAACGTGATTAATTTGAGATCTGTAAAGGATGTGCATATTTTAGTAGCATGCCAAAGAAGAGAAGTGAGCCTCTCTAGATTCAAGAAGAAGTTTAGAATAAAGAAAAACCTGTTACTTCCACCAATCAATATACTAGGAAGAGCAATAGAGCTGCAGTACCTGTAGAGGCAGATGAGTCACTACCTATCAAAAGAGATACCGAAGAATCATTAGCTGCAACAGAAAGAGGTAGAGCAAATGAAAAGCAACCTTTGCAGTTAACTACAATACAACAGTTTAGACATCCACCACCATTTCCACAGAGATTTCAGAAGTAGAAGCAAGATAAAAAATTTAGTAAATTCTTGGAGATTTTGAAGTAGCTTTACATCTATATTCCATTTGTGGAAGCTCTGGAATAAATGCCTAATTATGTGAAATTCTTGAAAGATATTTTGGCAAGAAAAAGGAAGTTAAGAGAATTTGAAACTGTTGCTTTAACATTAGAATGCAGTCAAAAGAAAAATACCTTAAAAGTTGAAAGATTTAAATAGCTTCACAATTTCTTTTTCCATAAGAACCAAATACAGTGGAAAGACATTCTGTCATCTAAGGGCTAGCATCAATCTCATATCTCTGTCAGTTTTCAACCAATTAGGAGTAGGTGAATGCAGACTAACAATAATGACTTTACAACTTACAGGTAGATCTCATGCATATCTAGAAGGAAAATAAAAGATTTATTGGTGAATGTGAATAAGTTAATTTTTCCAGTGGATTTTATTGTGCTGGACTTTGAAGCAAATAAAAAGGTACCAATCATCTTAGGAAGCCCTTTTTTAGCCACGGGAAAGACTCTTATTAATGTCTAAAAAGGAGAGTTAACAGTGAGGGTCAATGATCAGCAAGTTACATTTAATGTGTTAGATGCAATAAAAAATCCTACTGAGATTGAGGACTACAATTTGTACCCAAGAAGGGAGGAGTGACTGTTGTAGCAAATGAGAAGAATGAACTTACACCCACAAGAACAGTCAAAGGTTGGAGAGTTTACATGGATTGTATGAAGCTGAACAAAGCTACAAGCAAGGATCACTTTCCACTACCTTTTATGGACCAGATACTGGATAGACTTGCTGGAAATAAGTATTATTACTTCTTGGATGGGTATTCAGGGTACAACCAGATTGCTATAACACCAAAGGACTAAGAAAAGACAACATTTACATGTCCTTATAGCACCTTTGCATTTACAAGGATGCCATTTGACTTGTTCAATGCTACAACAACATTTCAGAGGTGCATGATAGTAATTTTCTCAGATATGGTGGAGCAAGCACTAAATATATTCATGGATGACTTTTCAGTCTTTAGTGAATTATATGAAAACTGCGTGCACAACCTGGAAAATGTGCTTAAAAGATGTAAGGAAAGAAATCTAGTTTTTAATTGGGAAAAATGTCACTTCATAGTGCAAAAAGGGATAGTTTTAGGCCATAAAGTCTCAAGGAAGGGTGTTAAAGTGGATAAAGCAAAAATAGATGTCATTGACAAACTTCCACCACCTACCTCAATTAAGGGCATAAGGAGTTTTTTGGGTCATGCTGGCTTCTATAGAAGATTCATTAAGGATTTTTAAAAGATAACCAAGCCCTTATGCATGTTACTTGAGCACGACAGACAATTCAAATTTGATGAAAATTGTTTGAAGGCCTTTGAAGAATTAAAAAAAGCCCTTGTCACAACACTTGTTGTTATAACACCAGACTAGAGTATGCCATTTGAGTTAATGTATGATGCCAGTGACCATTCTGTTAGAGCAGTGCTAGAACAAAAAAAGAACAAGATCTTTCATTCTATTTACTATGCCAGCACGACACTAACAGATGCTCAACTCAACCATTCCACCACTGAAAAAGAGTTACTGGGCATTGTGTTTACATTTGACAAATTCATAGCATATTTAGTTTGCACCAAAGCGATTGTCTATACAGACCACTCAGCAATAAAATACTTGATCTTCAAGAAAGATGCCAAGCTGAGACTAATCAGATGGATTCTTTTGCTGTAAGAGTTTGATTTAGAGATTAAGGACAGAAAAGGGACTAAAAACCAAATAATAGATCATTTATTAAGATTAGAGGCAGATGCAAGCACTCATTCCCAATAAGCCATTACAGAAACCTTTCTTGATAAAAAACTGTTAATGTTTCAGCATACACAATTGCTGCAGCAGTCAGGATTTTTAAGGTATGCAGACTTTACTAATTACCTAGTGAGTGGACTACTGCCACCTAACTTAACTTATCAGCAGAAGAAAAAGTTTCTCCATGATGTCAAAGCATATCAGTGGGATGACACTTACTTATATAAGGTGTGTTCAGATTAGATCATTCAAAGATGTGTGCTTGATGAAGAAATTTCAAACATACTAGAAGCATGTCATGCTGCAGCATATAGAGGACATTTTGGAGGTCACAGAACAGCAATAAAAGTTTACAAGCAGGTTATTACTGGCTTCTTATTTTTAAAGATGCTTATGCGTTTGTTCAATATTGTGACATGTGTCAAAAAATGGAAAACAACTCTAAAAAACATGAGATGTCATTCATTAACATTTTGGAAGTGAAGCTTTTTTATATATGGGGGAAAGATTTCATGGGACCATTCCCATCTTCCTTTGGTAACTTATACAATTTAGTGGCTCTGATTATATGTCCAAATAGGTGGAGGCTGTAGCCTTACCTACAAATAATGCCAAGGCAGTGGTAAAATTCCTTTAGAGGAACATTTTCTCAAAGTTTGGTACTTCTAGGGCTATAATTAGTGATAAAGAGACTCATTTTTGTAACAGGGTATTTGCTACAGTACTGGTCAAGTATAGGATCAAATATAAGATAGCTATAGCATATCACCCTCAATCAAATGGTCAGGCAGAAGTTTCCAACCGAGACATTAAAAAGATTTTAAAAAAGGTGGTGAACCCCATTAGAAAGGACTGGTCTCTTAGGCTGCATGATGCTTTACGGGCTTACCGAACAGCCTACAAGACACCAAATGGCATGTCTCCATACAGAATTATCTATGGCAAAGCTTGTCATTTGCTAAAAAAGTTAGAGCATAAGGCATATTGGGCACTAAAAAACTTAACATGGACATGAATGCTGCAGTATAGCTATAGCATATCACCCTTAGTCAAATGGTCAGGTAGAAGTTTCCAACCGAGACATCAAAATGATTTTAGAAAAGGTGGTAAACCCCACTAGAAAGGACTGGTCTCTTAGGCTGCATGATGCTTTATGTGTTTACCGAACAGCCTACAAGACATCAAATGGCATGTCTCCATACAGAATTATCTATGGCAAAGGTTGCCATTTGCCAATAAAGTTAGAGCATAAGGCATATTGGGCACTAAAAAACTTAACATGGACATGAATGCTGCAATAGAGCATAGGAAGCTTATATTATGTGAATTGAAAGAATTAAGGTTGTTTTCTTATGAAAATATAAGGATTTACAATAAGAAAACAAAGCAATGACATAACAACCAGATTCAGCAAAGGAATTTAGTTCCAAGCCAACAAGTTTTGCTCTACAATTCAAGGTTGAAACTATTCATAGGAAAGCTAAAATCAAGATAGTTAGGCTCTTTTAGACTTATCAAAGTCTATCCCTATGGTACCGTGGATCTGAAGGATGAGAGAACTAGTCAAGAGCTCATGGTAAATGGTCAGCGAGTTAAACATTATATTGGTGATACCATGCATAACTCAAGAGAGGATTTATTCCTCAAAGATCCAATTTAAGTAATTTAGAGAAGGTTAGGTTGTCAGACCTTAAAATAAGTGCTAATTGGGAGGCAACCCAATGAGGGAAGTATTTTAAAGGTTTATGGTTGCTTTTGTTATCTTAGTAGCTAATGCTTGATCTTATTTTCTTACTTTTGCCATTTTATTTTATTTTATATCAATGTTAATGTCTTCATTCATTTTATTTTTATTTTCTGCAGTAAAAAAAAGGGGGGCCCATAGAAGAGATAGGGAATTGCTATAGCATAAGCTTAAGCTTGAGGCAAAAAATGTGAACATTAACATGAAGGAGAGTTGTGCCAAATTGTTGTAGCATTGGAGCGAACAAGCAGCTTTTCCAAAGACTTTACTGTTGTAACTATTCTTCCCTCAAGTTTGTAGCTAAAAACTAATTTAAATTTTCACTGACCTACTGAAGACAGTAAAGAGATAAATTGGGATAAAGAAAATTTGAAATCCCTATGAAATCGTGACAGCTTCCTTTCCCTTTTTTATTAGGATTTGATTTCAATTTTTAATTATTGCCATATTTATCTTATATTTACTTTCCACTTTTCACTCTCCATACACTATTAATTAGGGATTTTGCTCATTAATTTCTATTTTTATGAAAACTCTTCGCGTTTGCTTAAGCTTTTAATGCTATTACTCTAACCTTTGAAATTCTGCTCAAATATTTTTTAGTCAACCAAAATTCGGTGCATTGCTGCAACAATGGTAAAGATGAAATCTCACGCTATGAGACTCAAGGATCTCGCTCACTTCCACAGTTATAGAGCCAAGGAGAAGTTTGAAGAATTTATAGAGCATTGGAAGCTACTAGAAAAAATAAGGTTCATCTTCCCAGCACAACCAACCAGAGTGATGAAAAACGTACATACTGCTGCAATGCAAAGGGGATAGCTACAGTTTTGCTCTCACCGTCATGACCCTATTGCTTCGGTTGTTAAAGAATTTTATGCTAATATGCTCAGCAAGAATAGCAGAACATCTTTGTTAAGAATGTGAAGGTACCTTTGGATTCCCGTGTTATCAATGCGTTTTACAGTTTACACGCTTCCATTGAGTAGGAATATACTGCCTTTATTGAAAACATGATAAATAAGAAGTGGGGAGAGGTTTGTAGGATAGTAGCTATGCAGGGGAGTATGTAGGGGAATGAGGATGGAAGAGTGATTAAACGAATTAATTTAAAACTCATCATAAAGGTATGGGTCAAGTTTTTAAAATCCTGACTCATGCCCACAACACACACTACCACTGTATCTCAAGAGAGGTTAGTTCTGCTTTATGCCATTCTCAAGGGATTACAAATAGACATAAGAAAAATAATTAAGAAAGAAATTAGAGAATGTGCAATCTGCAAATAGAAATCAATAGCCTTGTTGTTTCCGTCCTTACTCACGGGAATATGTATAGTTTAGGGCGTGAGATTTGAACCACAAGATGAAAGAATTAAGAATGAAGGGGCAATGACAGTAAAAACAGTGGACAGCGTTTTAGGAAAAGCAACTGCTGTGGCACCTACTAAGCAACATGCTGAAGACGAGATAGGTCCATCTCTAGACTTGGGCACCTGGCTAAATGAACTCAGCATGATGATAACAGAATATGTCTAGGCACAGACAGAGGAGAATCAATAATTCTAGGCGTACTTGCAGCACTTGGAAGCACAAAAACATTAGCCGGTGTTGTACTTACGAAGTCGGAATGCCAATATCCCAAGGTCATTGCTGCAGTAGTTCACCTTCGAAGCACGAGCAAAGGAGGCCTAAGCAACCACAGCAATAGTCAATAAAGAAGAGTTTAACTTTGAGACAGCCCCATCGCCAGCAATAAGACAACAAGCAGAAGAAGAACCAGACGAGCAAGCAGAAGAAGGATAACAGAGAGATGATGAAAAAGGCAACCATGAAGTTGAAGAAGAAAACGAGGATGAGCAGGATGAGGTACCCCAGTGGTATCCTCTAAGAGACGAGGAAAGCAAACCAACCAAGAAGAAGTAGGACAACAAGACGACCAAATAATAACCGACTAGGAAGAATATGAGCAGAAAGACGAAGAGGAAACCAACCATGAAGGAGAAGAGGAAGACGAGGAGGAGTAGGAGGATGAGTCACTAGCTCTCTCTTGAAAAGGAAAGGAGAAAGTTGTGAATAAGGAGGAATCTCAAGACGACCAGGCAGAGATTGATGCTGAATTAAAAGTAGCAATTAACAGGGTTACAAGAATAGCAGCAGAAAAACAAAGTCTACTCGATATCATTGTTAAAATTACCATCAAGGAATCTACTTCAGCCACTCCACAGCCAACTCCAATAAAATATTCTGCTCCAACACCAGTTAAAAAGAGCTCTAGCAACAAAAAATGGACACAACAGTCTGGAGGTATTGTGGCACTAGAAGGGCCAAACTAAAAGCGTCTAAGAGCTCATCAGCCCAAGCTTTCTAAACCAGCTAGTACCCCTCCCACTAGCTCGACTCCCAACAAAAAGAAAAAACCGTTCATTACTACCCTAAAGAGTTCCCCTAAGGATCGTTTGTGGTGCAACTTTAAAAAGAAGTAATGTCATCCAACACCGGCATCTGCTGCAGTGATTCTACACCAACAGGGGAGTGCCTCTGCCTTTTTTAATTTTTTCTATTTTTATCATAAATTTATTCTATTTTTCTTATTTTTATTTTGTTATTTTATTGCTTTATGACTTTTTATTTCTCTGTTGCATGTTTGGTTTGTTTGACTTGTTTGCCATCTGAATATTTGTGTGCATGTGAGGACAAAACACCTTTCAAGTTTGAGGGGGTTGTGTTAGGAATAAAGATAAAGCTTGTGATGTATGTTTTGTGTAAGATTAGGGAATGTGTGTGGAAGGCTCTGTTATGTAAGTTTGTGTATGGATGGAATACTTAATAAAGATAAATTAAGTGTAAAAAGTTTGTGCTTGCAAGTAGGGGCAGTTTAAAATGAAGGCTGAATTTTTGTCTAAACAAGTAGGTTTTGACTCATTTCTATGAGAATGTTGTAGCAAAGCTTTATGTGTTCGAAAGGTAGAAAACATCTTAAGTTTGGGGCAAAAATTTTTTAGGAAACTATGCTGGTTATGAATAATTTTGCTCCAATGGCTAAAGTTGCTGAGTAACAAGGGCTGAGTATGCACCCCATATTCAGACTTGAGTTCAAAGGCAACAGATACTAAAAGCATTTCTATAGCAATAAGTGAAATATATATACATATATCTGATGCTTTTCTTGGTCCTCTAGCTGAGATAATGAGTAACCAAGTTTGTTCATGAGCCCCATGTTCAGCCATGAGTAAAAGGTGTCTTTAGATAAAACCATGTTATGAGCATTGCTGCAACAACTCGAATTTATGCATTGGGTAAGTAATTGGGTGTCATCACCACAAGTGGTAGACATTCACATCAAAAACCAATTCCACATTAAAGGGAGTTAACTTGAAAAAAAAAAGTTTTTTTGCTATAGCACAGTTGAGGTATGTGGTGATTTTTGCCTCTGTACACTATTGAATTGACTTTTGCCCTTGAGTATGGAATGATAATTGTGCAATGCTGCAATATCTCTAGACTTGGTCAAAATAGTACACACTCACTTCAGATAAAATGAAGCCTAAGTCTAGAGCTTAACTGCTATGATAATCATGCATGCTTTAAAGATCAATATGAGGGTTAAAAATCCTTGCAACAATATCACAGAGCTAAGTACGTTGCATGATTGTTTGTTTCAAATTTTAATTACTTGAGCACAAGTAATGGTTTAAGTTTGGGGGTGTGATAACTCTATAAAATGAGAGGTATCAATGGCACTTTTGGACTTAAATCAAGATTACTTAGAGAGTAAATGATGTGTTTTAGTTACATTTTAGCTTAATTTTGCATATTTATCTATTTTTAGTTATTTACACTAAATTAGGTGATTTTGGAATAAATTGTGCGCTTAGATTATGTGTTTACATTGTAAGCAATTGAAAGTGTAAATTCAAAGAAGAAATGCTGTACAATAGGCTTGACAAAATAAGAAATGAAATTCGCTGCAGAAAAGTAGAAACTAGTCTGAAATAGTGTATTGCTGTAGCACCATTGCTGTAGTAATCCTGGAACAACAGAGGAGAAAAATTCATGCGAATCTCAGAAAAAATCTACAATCTGCAGTTTCCAAATATGGAAGATGCTTGCCCCAGACGTCCAGTTGCCCTAGTTTTCAATTATAAAAGGAAGCACACACAAAGGAAAGGGGAGAGTCGTCATTCACAAGAAAAAAATGAGAAAGGAAAAAGAAAACAACAAAGAGAAGGAAAAAAATCTATGGGCTAAACAAAAGTTATAGGCGTGGAGAAGAAGAAATCAAGAAATCTAGAAGGATCACTCACCTCTATCTATATTCTCTTTGTTTTCTTTGATTTATGATGATGTATATGGTGGTTGAATTGGTTTTTATTTATATTGTAATATAAATCATGAACTAATCTTATTAGTGTTTGAGCAAATGACAAACTTGATGGGTTATTGACTGAAATTCATTATGTTACTGCATGATTGCTATAGCATTTTATTTTGGTATTGTTTAATTTAATTGACTATTTCAGCTGACCACCCATTTAGTGATATAAGCTGAGAGAGAGCCACAAAAGGGTATGTTTTAGTGGAAAATATCATAACAATACTTGGTTTTAGATTAGGTTTCCCAAGTTGGGTTAACTCAATTGGAATAGTGTTATGCTTAATTTAAAAATTAGTGATGAACTAGACATAGGGATTCACCTTATAGGGTAATTAGGAACCTTGATTGCATAGTGCTATACTTGTGTGATTTATCAACTAGTCATTATTAGATTACATATAGATATAAGAAATCCAACAAGCAACAACTGAGGATGCATTAAGATTCTACCTAGTGCTGTAGTAATTGCTATAGTAACAGTATTATAACAGAAAAAAAGTCAATACCATTAAGTGAGTTAATTCACTCAACTGCATCATTTTTAGTGATTACATCCTTTTGTAAGATGTTGATTTATTTTAGTGCACTTTATTTTTTTGTTATTTAGATTATTTAGTTTAATTTAGTTGTTAAAAAATAATTTGATTTAATTGAAATTACACCACAATTACTTGTTGTAGCAATTTTTATAGCATTAGTCCCTGTGAAGATGATACTCGAATATTCGTTGTGTACACTTGTGCACTGACACCTATATATTAAGAAATTAACCAACAATTGCCTATAAACATACTATCCATTTTGACCTCCTTGTGCATTCAATGGTTGCAATTCGCTTCGGTTGTTCAAATCTCCCATGTTTTGTAAGTTATCCATTGCTATAGCAGCTTTTGAATTTCTTTGCTCCCCTCTTAATCTCCTAACAGTCCTCTCAATTTCTTGATCAAAGTGAAACTCAACTTGTTTTGTCCTTACGCATGCAATGATTGCTTGAACACTCTGTCAACAAAGAAAAATAATTAAATAAAAACTTAAATAAACGCCACAAAAATTGATTTTACAAATCAAAATAAACAATCAATCCCTGGCGACAGTGCCAAAAACTTGTTGGGTTTGTGTTTTATAACTAATGGATGTCAATGCGCAAGGGTACAAAATAAGTAATAAAGTGATAAGTATTATAGTATCATCTTCACAGAAACTGATGTTATCAGTGTTGCTACAACAATTAATTGTGGTGCAAATTCAATTAAATTAAATTGAGTTGTTTTATGAACAAAATTAGATGAAGTAATCTAACTAACAATAAATAAAATGCAATAAACTAAATTAACAGGTCTCACACAAGAATATAATCATTAGAGATAATGTAGTTGAATGAATCAACACATTCAATGGTATTGATTTTACATCGTATTCTGATCACAGTTCTTCTGTGCAATTACTACAAAGATCAAGGCAGAACTCTAATGTATTTTCAACTGTTGCATGTTGGACATCTTATATCTATATGTAGCCTAACAATTACTAGTTGTTAAACCTCACAAGATATAACATTATATGATCAAGTTTCTTAATTACCCTACAAGGTGAATCCCTATGTCTAGTTCATCATTAGTTTAAATTAAGTATGGCCCTATTCAAATTGAGTTAACTCAACTTCGGAAACCTAACCTAAAACCAAGTATTATTATAATATATTCTACTAAAACAGACTCTTTTGTGTCTCTTTTAGCTATTATCCTTAAATGAGTGGTCAGCCAAAATAGTGAATTAAATTAAGCTTTATCAAAACAAAATGCTATAACAATCATGCAACAACATATAATTTCAGTCAATCACCATTAAGCTTGTTTATCACTCAACCACAAATACAATTAGTTCATGATTCTTAACAAAACAGAAACTAAAACCGTTTCAGCCATCAAATACATCATCATGAATGAAAGAAAACGAAAAGAAAAGAGATAGAGGTGGGTTGTCCCTTCTTGATGCTAGATTTCTTCTTCATCACGCTTGCAATCTTCTTGTTTTAGCCTAGAATTTCTTCTCCTCTTGTTGTTTTCTTTTTATTTTCTTATTGTTTCTTGTGGTTGACGGCTCTCTCCTTTGTTTCTTATGTTCGCTTCTTTTTATAATTGAAAACTAGGGCAACTGAGTATCTAGGGCATGAATCTTTCAGATTAGGAAACTACAGATCTTATAATTTTTTTGGGATTCGCGTGAGATATTCTCTCCGATTGCTCCAAAATTGCTATAGCAATGGGTACTATAGCATCGGCTACAACACTACACTGTTTCAGACTTGTTTTCACTTTTTTGCAGCCAACTTATTTCCTCACTTTTCCAACCCATTGCACAACATTCCTTACTTAAAATTTCACTTCTAATTGCATACAAAGAAGCACACGATTTAAGCATACAATTTATTCCAAAACAACCTAATTTATTAAAAGTAAACTAAAAATAGATAAGTATACAAAATTACGTTAGAATGCAACGAAAACGCATCATTTACTCTATAAGTAATCTTGATTTGAGTGCAAAAGTGCTATAAATAACTATCATCTCATAGATTTATTAGTGATATCCCAATCAGGGTCTTGAAAGTCATTCTATATGCCCATAATGCATCATCTAGTCTTAACAACCAATTTTTCTATCCGATCTCACCATCTTTTCTAATATGTGCTTTATTTCTCGATTGGATATCTCAACTTGGCCACTAGTTTACAGATGATATGGAGTCACCACTTTGTGAGTAATGGAATACTTTGTCAAAAGAGCTTTGAATGATTTGTTACAAAAGTAAGTTCTACCATCACTTATTATTGCTCGACGAAATCCAAAGTGTGAAACAATGTTACTTTTCAAAAATCTGATAACCACCTTGTGATCATTGATTCTACATGGAACTATTTTTATCTATTTTGATACGTAGTCAACAGCAACCAATATGTATTGATGTCCAAAAGAAAAGGAAAAAAGTCTCATGAAGTCGATACCCCATGCATAAAAAATCTCAACCATTAAAATTGGGTTTAGTGGCATCATGTTCTTTCGCGTAATACTCCTCATTCGTCGACACCTATCACACGAAGCGCAAAAAATGTACGCATCTCAAAATACATTTGGCTAATAGAAACCACATTGTAAAACTTTAGTAGTTGTTTTCTTAACGCTGAAATGGCTTTCACAATCTTGTTCATGGTAGAATGAAAGGATATTTTGAAATTCACTTTCTTGGACATATCGTCTGACAATTTGATTTGCACAATACTTAAATAGAAAAGGGTCATCCTAAAAAAATTTTTTTATTTTCGCAAAAAATTTGGTTCTGTCCTACTTAGTCCAATGCTCTAGAAGTTGACCTGTAACAAGATAATTTACTATATCAGCATACCATGGTAATACTTCCACACTCATCAATTGTTCATCTATAAATGATTCATTCAATGGTAATGGTTTTGTAATTGTATTAAAATTTAGACGAGAGAGATGGTCCGCCACAACATTTTCTGTGCCTTTCTTATCTTCGAATTCAAAATCAAATTCTACAAAAGTAACACCCACTAAACTAGTCTAGCTTTTGTATCTTTCTTTGTGAGAAGATATTTAAAAGCAGCATGATCTGTGAACATAATTATTTTACAACCAATGAGATAAGATCGAAATTTTTCTAATACAAACGCTACTGCTAGCGTTTTCCTTACAGTGGTTGAATAGTTCAACTGTGCATCATTCAATGTCATACTAGCATAGTAAATGACATAGGAAATTTGATTAACTCTTTATCCTAATACTGCTCTTATTGTATAATCAGATGCATCACACATGAACTCAAATGGTAATTTTTAGTTTAGGGGCTAAATGATGAGGGATGATGTCAACAACTGCTTTAGTTTTTCAAAAGCCACGAGACATGAATCATCAAAGACAAAGGTATATCCTTAACAAGTAAATTGCATAATGGTCCAGAAACTTTGCTAAAATCTTTAATGAAACGTCTATAAAAACCTGCATGCCCAAGGAAAGATCTTACTTCTCTGACTGTTTTAGGTTAAGGAAGATTGGAAATGAGATCCACCTTGGCTTTATCAACCTCAATACTTTTACTCGAAATGATGTAACTGGGAATAATACCTTGTTTTACCATAAAATGGCATTTCTCCCAATTTAAGACCAAATTCTTCTCTATACATCTCTGTAGAACTAGTGTTAGATGATGTAAATATTGATCGAATGAATCACCAAAAACAGAAAAGTCATCCATAAAAACTTCAAGGAATCGTTCAACCATATTAGAAAAAATGCTTAACATGCATCGTTAAAATGTAGTAGGTGCATTATATAATCTAAATGGCATCCTCCTATATGAAAAAGTGCTAAAAGGGTAAGTGAAAGTGGTATTCTCTTGATCTTTTGGTGCTATGGGAATCTAATTATATCCTAAGTAGCCATCTAGAAAATAATAAAATTCATGACCTACTAATCTATCAAACATTTTATCGATAAAAGGTAAAGAAAAATGGTCTTTACATGTGACAGAATTCAACTTTCTATAATCAATACATACGCGCCATCCTGTAGTCATTCTAGTGGGTATTAATTCATTATCAGCATTGGTAACTACTGTGACTCCTAATTTTTTGGGGATAACTTGCACAAGACTGACCCATAAACTATCAAAAATGGGGTAAATTACCTGCATTTAATAGTTTAATGACTTTATTTCTGACAATTTCTTTCATGTTAGGATTCAATCGACGTTGCATTTCCATGGTAGGTTTAGCATTTTCATCAAGGTAAATGTAATGCATACAGCTCACTGGGTTTATAACTTTTATGTTAGTTATGGTTTATCTTAATGCTTTTTTATGCACTTTTAAAACTTCTAACAACTTACCTTTCTGTTTGTCATTTAGGGATGATGAAATGATTACTGGCAGAGTGCTTTCTTCTCCTAAAAATTCATATTCCAAAGTGTTTGGTAATGGTTTGAGCTCGAGTTTTGGTGGTGATTTTGATGATGGGTTGAGTTTTTTCTCTGATGGTGCTAGTTGTTCAACTCTTGACTTTTTTTTATTAGTGTCCATGAATAGTGCTGAATCAAGTAAGGGTTTAACATTATCTACTAATCTGCCAATATCAAAATCCAAACTAAAGTGAGTTAAACATATTCGTAAATGGTCATCACTAAAGTTTGAAAGAAAAGGATTATCAACTAATTATTCTATTAAATCCACATCAACAATTCTATAATTTGCATTGTGAGGTTGTTTTACAATGTTGAAGATATTTAGCTCCATAGTCATATTGCCAAAGGACAACTGCATATTTCCAGTCCTGCATTAAATGTGAGTATCGACAGTTGCCAAGAAAGGTTGTCCTAAGAGAATGAGAATGTGCTTCCTTGAATCTTGAATTGGTTGAGTGTCAATTACAATAAAATCAATAGGAAAATAAAACTTATCTACCTGTATAAACATGTCCTCCACAATACCTTGAGGTTTTTTCATGGACTGATCTGCAAGCTGTAACACCACTGGAGTTGGGTGTAATTCTCTCAGTCCAAGTTTCACAAATACTGAGTAAGGCAACAGATTTACACTAGCTCCTAAGTCCAACAAAGCATTCTCAATTGGCATGGTTCCCCATACTACATGAGATAGTGGGGGAGCATGAGTCTTTGTATTTTAGAGAAATTTTGTATTGGAATATAGAGCTAATGTTTTTTGTTAAAAAAACCTTCTTTTGAACAAGAATATTTCTCTTTTTAGTACAAAGGTCTTTAAGAAACTTGGCATAAGATGGTATTTATTTTATAGTGTCAAGCAAAAGGATGTTAACACTTACCTATTTTTAGATTTTAAAAATCTCACTTGTGGATTTTTCTTTCTTTACTTTAGCTAACCTTTTGGAGACTAGAGCTTTAGGAACATATTCTTGTGGGTTGCTTTCTTCTTTCTTCTCTGATGATGAGCCTTCTGCATTTACAGGTATAATTTGAGTTGTTTTTTAGACCAGCATCTCCACTTTATTGTCGACTTCTTTTTCTTTTCGCAAGGTCATCACGATTTTGACCTCTCTAAGCTGTTGAGGTGAACTGGTTGACTTGGGAATTTGTCTTTCTCAACAGTCAATGCCAAGGTTTGAACTAAGAGGCAAGCTGTCTCATCATCTTTTTGAGGTTTGAAACTAATTGGGTTTATGAGTTGAAGTCTGCTCTTATATCATTTCGTAGTTCATTAATGGTGCAGTTTTATTGCTCGATTGTGGAGTGAGTAAGATTCTTAAAATTCTAAAATGCATCCTCCTATAGTCTGGGTTGATAATAGTTCGAGTTCTAATTGTATGGTCTCAATGGTGGCTAAAAGGCTTGATGAATTTAAGGAATTTGTTGCATTGGTGAAGCTGCAGCTGCTGGTTCATTCTGTTGGAATCCTTGAGACCATAAAAAATTGGGATGGTCTCTTCATCAAGGATTATATGTGTTAGAGTAAGGGTTGTAGTTTGATGGCTTTCTCATTACACATATAGAATTGGCTTGATCTCGGTATGAGTCATGGTCATGTGGCTCTATCGATTTAGCAGCTATTAACGATGCTATTTGTTGGGAAAGAACTTATACTATCTCTTTGACTTCTTTAATTTTCGAACTTGACTCGCCAATGTGAACCATATTCACTCCCTTAATTTTTCTAATATTCCTTAGTAAACGACTCCATTATTAGGAATTATCGGCATGTCGCTGAAAGAAATCCCAAATCTCTTATGCAAGTTTTGACATTTACTCTCCTCTACTTGTTGCTATTAGCCATTCTTGCACATCCGGTAATAATCCCTCCAAAAAGTATTGGCGTTGGTGCCATTTCTCATACCCATGATGTGGACACTTTAGGAGTAGCACGTTGAATCACTCCTATGCTTCAAAAAACTGCTCGTCTTCTCATTGGGTAAACTTTGAAATTTACCTGCGAATAGCATTGATTTTATGTACTGGGAAGTATTTATTCAAAAATTTTGTTACCATTTATTCCCATGATGTAATGCTCTCAGCAGGCAATGCATTGAACAATGAACGAGTTCTATCCTTTAAAGAAAATCGGAATAATCTAAGTTTAACATCATCATCTGAAAAATCCTCATATTTAAAAGTTTGACATACAACATGGAAATCATTCAAATGATTATATGGGTCTTCATTTTTTGGGCCATAGAATGTTGGGAGAGAATTTAGCACACTAAGTTTTAACTTAAAACTCCTATCAACTACATTTGGGTATCTTATGCATGATGTGCTCAAGTAAGGTAAAGGACTGAAGTAGTCCTTAAATGGCCTCTCATGTGGTGCTGGTTGCAAATCCATTCTAATTTTTTTTTAATTGCAACGTGTTCATGTATGCGAAGTGTTTTTATCAGTTCAATGTCTACAGGCTCAAGACTAGGTAATTGTGACCTCGACCGTGCATGCAAATAACACAAAAAAAAAAGAGAACAAAAATAAAAATAAAGAAAAAGGAGAAATTATGATACTAACCTTATCACGCTGTTACAACCTTGCTATGAAAACAAACTCAAGTGCTATATATATAAAAAAAAATGAAACAAATTAAAATAAATTAATAGGCGGTTGAACCAGTCAAATTAAAAAAATAACATGAAAATTAAATTATAGAAATTTAAAGAAGAAAAAAAAATACTTACCTCAAAATGCAGAATCACTTTCTTTCCTTTTTTTTTTAATAAAATGAATTACAAGAAAACAACTAAAATAAATAAATTATTTACAAAAATTAATTCTACGAATTAAAATAACTTACCACCCCAGCAACAGCGCCAAAAGCTTGTTGTGTAAATTTTATTAAACTCGCAAGTGCATGAATCTATTGTAGAATGGATCAACGATGACGAGTGTCAATCCCACGAGGAGGTGAATTTGAATTGTGTGTAGAGTTAATTTTCTAAGTGGGTAGTTGGATTTATGGTAAGAGTGATTTAGACTATCCTAAGATTTAAATTAGAATGGCAGGAATAAACTATTAAAATGAAGTATTTGGGTCTTTGGATCTGTACTCAACAAGCACTATGGGCTTATCATTCCTTATTAGTGCCAATTAAATCATGAATGAGGGTTTTCACTCCTCATAAACCTCACTTAAATAAATATGGTGCTAAGTGCTTATTGTGTCAAATAGTAATAACCTTGCACTAAGGAGACGGTTATACCGATACAATATCTAGATAAGATTATTACTATCTATCAATGAAAATTCAAATCATCCACATAAATCAAAAGGGATGAAAAAGTAAATTTACCAAATTAAGCCTATGGAATATGTTGAGACTTCACCTTCAACCCAAACTTGAAAGAAAATTAGCTACTCATAATTGAATTAGGTATAAAATAGATATTGATTAAAATATGTAGAAAATACAAGATAGAGAAGGAATTACAAAAGTTAGTGCTCACAAATGAATTCAGGGGTGTCCAATTAGGAGGAGAGCCCCTTATTTATAGATACAATCAGTAAATCATGGCCATCGGATTAAAATAATTTGGACGCTCAGAATTGTGACAAGTGGCTAGTTCTGGTTGGATAGAACACATCATTAGGGCTACCATTCTGTGTATATGCATGTATCGTACGCACATTTTTTAGTCTATTAACATACAAACACGTCACCGGTCAATGCCACATCAGCATTTTAGTCCAATAGGATCGTTACACATCATCAGTCAATACCGTATCATCAATCAATGCCATATAAGCAATCAATGTCACATCATTCATCTAATCGAATGCTGTCACATCATCGTACAGTGACAATTCATCGTACTGTATATGTGAATAATGTCGTGAATAGTACCATATATATGAACAATATCATTTATCTTTTTAAGTTCCTCCTGAGGTTTTTTACTATCCTGAATTCACAATTGCTGTCTGTTTTGCTATCTGATCTCTCGTTCATTGTGGAACAACCATGATGCCCCATAGAATACATAAAATACTTAATTAAAGTAACACATACATAATTAAATCACAAGGGACTTAAATACATAAAAGTAAAGATGTTAATGAGACTTGGAGTGCAAAATGATGATTTTCTCTTTTATGAATATACACTTTCTAGCACTCAACAATATGTACTAAATGGATGGTCAACCAAAATAGAGATTTGTAATATTTAAAATGAAGACAAAATGCTACAAAAAATTCTCAGCAATATACATATATGAGTCGAATAACCCTTAAGCTAATTTAAACAACTACATTAAAGTTTAGCTTATAATGAGCTTTAAAATAGTAAAAGCATAAGTGTTTGCTATGAAATAGCTTATCAAAGAGCAAATACAACGAGCAAAATACAAGAGATACAAGAGGACTAAATTGTTATATTTTAGTCTTCAAGTTTATCTCCTCCTTTTCCACTAGATACCCTTTATTGTAGCTTTGAAAATTCTCTCCCTTTTTCTCTTTGTGTATGTGATGGTTGTATCTCCTTTGTGTCCTTAAAATGTGCTTTTTAATATCTTAGCATTATGGCACCCAAAAAGCATAAGGACACTTGCCTCTTTTTGGCATTCTAGGACTATATTTCTTTTTGTGCTGCCTGCCACTGTTTTGTCTTCATTTGATCGTGCAGTAATGGCTGTAGCAGAATCTATCAGATAGCACATGAACAACCTTGATAGTTCTATCTGTATTTGGTCTTGGATTACTGTAGCATTTGCTCTAGCATTATCTCTAGCTCAGACTTATTTTTATTCATCTTCATATAAGTCTTTTGTCATTTTTTGCAAGCCTGTTGTTGTAGCAATGTAGTCTTTGTTCTATTGCATCCATCAACAAAGCATAAGGTTTTAGGTCACCGACAATATCACATTTAATCAAAGGTAAAAATGTTCTAAAACACATCAAATTACTATAATTAAGCTTAAATAGATACTAATTTACTAAAAATAGGATAAAAATTCATCATTAACTCTCTAAGTAATATTAATTTAAGTCTAGAAATATTATAATAACTCTCATTTCATAGAGTGATCACACCTCCAAACTTAAACCATTACTTGTCCTTAAATAATAACAACAACACAAACACTCTTATCATACATTCAAACACATAAACAACTTATCTCTGTTATCTAGATTGCCCTAATTCATCAACCTTCAGACTTCATTCTTAACGTGCAAAGTTACCATCAATAGTTCTAGTTCTAGGCTGGTTCATTTTGTCCAGTGTGTGTGTATCACTTTAATCAAGTTCCAGAGTAGTAGCAGCATCCCTCAGCCATCAAATACATTTCACAAATAAAAGAATAAAAATATTTTCATCTATAAGGGATAAGAGTCATAAATAGTTGCCAATTGTGCTATAGCATTCTTCATTTATTCAATCATCATTAGAATTTTAATTTTTCCTTTTAAAACCCATCAGTGTAACATTAATTTTTCATGTGAGTGCCTATCACTTGTGATGATGACACCTAATTACTTAATCAATGAACAAATCAAAGCAGCTGCAGTAAAAGCATCTAAGATGTTACATCTTATCTTTAAATACCTTTAACTCAAGGTTGAACATATGGTTCATGAACAGACTTGGCTACTTAATTTCCTAAATAAAGAACTTTTCTTCTTCTTGGATTGCTACAACATTACCCATAACTCCTACTACCTTTTGACTCAAATCTGTATATAGGGTACATGCACAACACTAGTTACTCAACAGCTAAGCCATTGGAGCTAAAATATCTTCTTCTATTTTTTGAGTTTGCAATAACTTTGAAAACTTTTCCTAATTTCCCCCAAACTTGAACGATTTTTAACCTTAGATTCTTGAAAATTCTCTAAACTGCCTAACTTGGTTTGCTACAGTATACTCACAAAAACTTAACCAAAAGCTACGTATTAAGATAGAAATTCATCCTTTTTTCCGTGAATTATCTTTATTAGGGGTAACTTCTCTTATATTTCATCATCCAATTCATCCTTATTAGGTTTTTCTAAATAAAAAATAATGACTAGATAAACAAAGCTACATAATCAATCAAACATATTTAAACAAACATTCATAAAACTAAAAGAAACTTGCTCACATTCCTCACATTCACATATATAATTAGAAATGACTATATAACAAAACTAGGTTGCATTCAATCATACTCATTAATCAACTAAAATTAAATTCCACAAAAGAAGACACATTCATTCAGAATAAACATATTTTTAAAATAGCAAAACTCTGCCCTAAACTTTAGACGTGTTGTGTCCGCATATATACACAATCACACAAACACAAAAAAAGCATTTAAACAACATAAAGTAATTAGAAATAGTTTCAAAATTTGTAAAAATAAGCTTGAACGGGCTTATGACACTCCCCTTTTGTTGAAGACAATGCTGCAGCATTCGTTGCGTAAGTTCACTTCTTTTTGGCTTCGCTTTCCAAGCTCTTCCTCTGTAAACATAGTTGTGCAGCTTCTAACTTTTTCTTTTTGCCTTCACTTGGACTAGTTTGTGGAGTTTTCGTAACTTTTTCAAATATGTGCAGATTGGGCTTTATTCTTTTTAGCTCTGGCTCTTCTGGTGCTTGTGATCTTTGCGCAAAGACCTCCAGAGGATTGTGCCCCTTTTCTCTTGCTAGAGACTTTAAGAGTTGTGGCAGGAGATTTCTTGGAAGTCTGCTTCGTTGTGTATGGTGGAAAAGATGTTTGTTTTGGTTGCTCAAGAGCTATGCTAGCAATGAGGTCCTTTAAATTCTTCTTTTCGCCTTTTGTTCTCGTTGCCATGATGATGGCCTCTTCAATGGTTGCATCATTATTATCTTACTCTGCTTTATCAGAATCTTCATCAATAAGGTTCTTATGTTTTTATGACTCATTGTTGGAGGTTCTTATTCCTTCTCTTCTTTATTTTCATCCTCTTCACTTTCTTCTTCCTCTTTCTCTTCTTCAACTAGTCCATATATTGATTCTTCTCCTTTTTCCTGTTTTGCTTCACCTTTTTCAACAAGTTCATATGCTGGGGTAGTTTCTGCTACTGTTTGAAATTTGTATTGTTGTAGTAAAGATTCAAGGAAGTCTGCATTCTTACTTTATATATAAAGTGCTAACTTGTGTCTCTGAGCTTCTGAGTGCATTAAAAAGGCCTATTGCTTCTTTGTATTCTTTTGTTAATACATCGAAGCTATCACTCAGCTCTTGCAAACTTTTTTCAAATTAAATGATTTTCATTGTTTTTCTACAGTTGGTTCTTTTAGAGTTGTTACAACAACTGACTCTCCAGTAATTCTTTCTACTACTTTTGTTATAAGGGCCCCCTTATTTTTTGCCCTCTCAACACTTTTTATAAATTTTACTTCAAAAACCTCACAAATGCCAATGATAAGTGAAAGGAACAGCAAGGCAATAGATTTTTGCTTCTTGGTGACACAATCTCTAATCTCTTATTTTATGAATTTTCTAACATCAATTATTAACCCTTTCACAATAGCATATAAAAGTAAGAGCTTATTCTGAGATACTATAGTAGGGTGTGTAGTAGGCATAAGCCTAAATTTTAAAAATTTTATCCAAACTTTAGCAATTTGTTTAAGGTCTATTCTATTAATAACCCTAGCTTCTTCATTCATCCATTAACTTCCCTCTATAGTTAGGGTTTTAAACACTTCACTCCACCTCTTAACATTTATGCTTTCAACAAGTTTTGTATATTCACGATCAACGATGAAGGTAAATCATCCAAAACATTTATCACCGTAGAATTTAAGAGGACTCGAACTTGTCTTAACGAGATGTTTTACTAGTCTTGTTGTAGAATGTTAGAGTAGAACTCTTTGATAAATAGAAGCACTAAGTCTTGTAGGTGTGTACATAATTTAACCCAACCTTTCTTTGTTGCGGTCATGAAGATGGTGTTGATTGTACCAGCTGGCTGCTTGGGGAACTGAAAACCCTTGTTCTTTAGAATTTTTCGAGGCTTGATGAATTCTTCATACTTTTCTTCTACCTTGTAAGTGTAAAATCGCTTTGGGTATTTCAATCTACCAGCTGTGACCTTTAGTTTCAGCATTGCTATAGCACTGAAATATTTTTGTTTGACTCCAAAATTGAGATCTTTGGAGAGATAGTGTGTGATTGTAAAAATTATGCAGAATTTGTAGTTGAAGAAGAAAGATGGAAGAGAGAGTTTATAATGACCTCAATTTATATAAGAAGGGAAAATTAAAAAGGGAAAGATTAGGTCTGCCAAAAATTAGGGCTTTCATTCCTCTTTGAATTCAAAAAGGGTTGTTCCACTTATGATAGCATAATAATCAGTAACAGTAAATTTTTTTTTAACTGTTGGAAGATGTCAGCTAGGTTTTTACTAGCATGCTTACTGTAATATTAGATGAAATACTGTAACAAGAACATTAAGTGCACAGTTCTTCCGAGAGCCAACCCTCTTCTATAATGCTGTAAGCGATGTTGCAGCATTTATTTTTAATTGACCTTGTCTAGCTTTTCTCCCCATTCAAGTATTGCATTCAGATTTCCTAACTCTCGATCTCTAATTCATTACAATCTAATGACAATAACATAGTAGAAAAATGTAAAAATTAGTTGCATAAACTAAAATATAATAAAAAAAATAACTAAAAAAAATTAAATTAAAGTGTTTAAAAAATATAAAATCACTTCCCTCATTCGGTTACCTCCTAATTAGTGCTTGGATTTAGGTGCTTCAACTTGATCTTCCCTATTTGCTCAAACAAGATCCTTCAAGGATAGATCCTCTTTTAAGTTGTTCACATTAGCTCCTAAATAGTGCTTCAATATCTATCTATAAACTTTGAATTCCTAACCAGTCTTTTCATCTTTAAGATCAACAGCTCCATAAATAAACCTAGATGAGTTTGAAGGGTCTTGACCATCTAAATTTTTACTTTATAGAGAAAAGCTTTAGTCTAAAGTTATAAAGCAATACTTGTTGGCATGGAATGAGTTGCCTTTGCTAGATGAGCTAGTCATGCCATTGCATGATTCTCTTCTTGTAGATTCTTGCATTTTCATAGAACAACAATGATAGCTTATCTAGTTCACAAAACTGTAACTTCCTTTGCTCTGCTCCATTATTCATATCTATGTTCAGTTGTTTAACTGCCCAAGATGCTTTATGTTCCAGCTCTAATGGCAAATGGCAAGCTTTGCCATAAACAAGTCTGTATGGAGACATGCCAAGTGTTTTCTTGCAAGTAGTTTTGTAAGCTTGTAAGGAATTATTTAGTCTAGTAGACCAATCCCTTATATTGGAGTTCATCGCCTTCTTCGGAATCCTTTTGATTTATCTTCTATCTGATCACTTGTTTATAGGTGATATGCTATAACAACTTTATGTTTGATCCCATACTTAGCCAATGTTGCAGCAAACATCTTGTTACAAAAATAGGTTCCTTCATTACTCTTAATGGCTCTAGGAGTGCTAAATCTTGTGAAAATTTACCTCTAGAGCAACTTCACTACTATTTTGGCAGCAATTGTTAGTAATGCTACAGCTTCTACCTATTTACACATAGTCCATCGTAACTAAGATGTATAAGTTTCCAAAAGATAGTGGGAATGGTCCCATAAAATCTATTCCCCATACATTAAAAGTTCATCTTCCAAAATGTTGGTAAATGACATTTTATGCTTTTAAAAAATGTTTCCTGTTCTTTAACACCTTTCACAACACTTAATAAACTCATAAGCATCTCTAAAGATAAAAGGCTAGTAACAACCAACTGAAGAACTTTGGTTGCTTTTCTATGTACTCCAAAATGTCCACCATATGCTGCAACACGACAAGACTACAAAATGGTTGGAATCTCTTCATCAGGAACACATCTTCTAATTATATTATATAAACATATTTTGTATACATAAGATTTATCCCACTGATAACTTCCAACATCATAAAGAAATCTCTTATTTTGTTGGTAGTTAAAATTGGGTAATAGCAATCCACTCACGAGATAATTAGTAAAATTTGCATACCATAGAAATCTAGAATGCTACATCATCTGAGCATGTTATAGCTTTAACAACTGCTAGTCAGGAAGTGCTTATGTGATGACTTATTTTGTGAGAGTGCTTGTATCTACATCAAGCCTTGAAGGATGATCTGCCACTTAATTCTTAGTGCCTTTTCTGTCCTTAATCTTTAGGACAAACTCTTATAACAAGAGAATCCACCTGATCAGTCTCAATTTGACATCCTTCTTTGAAATCAAATACTTTATGGCTGAGTGATCCATGTAAACAACCACTTTAGTCCTAACAGCTCATTTTCAGTGGTGGTATAGTTAAGTTATGCATTGACCAAGGTCTTACTGACGTAATAAATGGAGTGTAAAATCTTGCCTTTCCTCTGCCTTAACACTTCTCTAATAGAATAATCATTAGCATCACACATTAATTCGAAAGGCATACTCCAATTAAGTGCTACAACAATTGGTGCTGTAACAAGAGCTCTTTTCAACTCAATGAAGGCCTTTAAGCAATCCTCATTAAAATCAAAGGGCCTATCATGCTACCGCAACAACATCATCTGAGTTTTTAAATTTTGGAAAGATCCTTAATAAACCTTCTATAGAATCTAAAACTCCTTATACCCTTAACTGAAGTAAGTGGTTGAGGTTTGTCAATCACTTTTACTTTTGCCTTATCCACCTCTGTTCCTTTTTTAGAGACCCTATGGCCTAGAATTATCCTTTCTTGTACTATAAAATTGCACTTTTTCCAATTCAATACTAATTTTATTTCTTCATATTTTCTTAGGACATTTTTTATATTAGACAAATAGTCATCATATAATTCTCCAAAAACTTAAAAATCATCCATAAATACCTCAAGTGTATTTTCAACCACATCTGAAAAGATGGACATCATGCATATCTAGAAGGTTGCTAGAGCATTGCATAGTCCAAATGGTGGCATCCTTCTAAAGGCAAAGGTTTTATAAGGACGAGTGAATGTTGTCTTTTCCTAGTTTTCTGGTGTTGTAGCAATATGGTTATAGCCTGAATATCCATCCAAGAAGCAATAATACTCTTTTCTAGCAAGTCTGTCTAGTATCTAATCTATGAAAGGTAATGGAAAATGATCATTACTTGTAGCCTTATTTAGTTTTTATAGTCCATGCAGACTCTCCATCTAGTTATTGTCCTTGTAGAAATGACCTCGTTCTTTTTATTTGCTTTCATTTGATACAATTATCACTCCACTTTTCTTCAGAACACATTATACTGGACTCACCCATGAGCTATATAATATTGGGTAGATGATTCCAACATCAAGCCATTTGATGATCTTTTTCTTCACAACTTCCTTTATGATAGGATTCAATCTTCAAGCCGAATCTTGTGCATGTATATGGAAGGACTAATTCTTTTGATAACTACCATAACCCATGCAATGGCCTTTCTTTATCTTTTTAATATAGCCATCAAGCTCTCATTTTCCTCTGCATTCGAAGAAGATGAAATGATCACAGAAAGTATGTCATGGTCACCAAGATAAGTATATTTCAAGTGTGAAGGTAAAGATTTTAGCTCTAAAACAAGAGGTAACTTAATAAAAGGAACTAAAGGTTTTAGTTCTCTTTTTAAAAGGTTAAGAGATTCAACTTGCTTGTTTGTTCTAAAGAATTGCTTTCTCCTAACCATGCTATGTTAGCTATTTCAAGGCTTTGAATTGGAATTTCAAGTTCTTCGAATGTTATAGCCTTGGTCTCTTCCTACTATAACAACTGTTTAATCTTTATACTATAACAAAATCTACAGCACTGATAAAATTATAGTCTTTAACATTATCATGGCTCTTTGTGGCATCAGCACATTAAATGTAACTTACTAATCATTAACTCTTATGGTTAGTTCTCCTTTTTGCACATTAATTAAAGTCTTGCTAGTGGCCAAAAAGAGTTTACCAAAAATTATACGCACTTCTTTATCGACTTCAAAATTCAGCACTATGAAATCAACTGAAAAAATAAACTTGTCCATTTTCACAAGTACATCTTCAATCTTGCCTTTTGGATAGGCATGAGATCTGTTAGTAAGTTATAGGGAAATGACTATTGGTCTAACTTCTCTAAACCCTAATCATCTAAATACTGGTAAGGGCATGAGATTAATGTTGGCTCTTAAATCACAAAAAGCTTTGCCATTGTATTTATTGCCTATGGGGCATGAAATTGTAAAGTTACCTAAATCCTTCAACTTCTGATGCATCTTGTTTTAAAGCATGTGATTACAATTTTATCTTGGAGTAACTATTTCAAACTCTCTTAGCCTGCTTTTCTTTGGTAGAATATCTTTCAAAAACTTCATATAGATTGGTATTTGCTCGAGAGCTTCTACAACATGGATGTTGATATGCAACTACTGTAGCACTTCTAAGAATTTACTAAATTACTGATCTTGTTTTTGTTTTTGAAATCTTTGAGGAAAGGGTGGTGGGTGCCTAAACTGTTAATTTTCAACAAGCTGTGCAAACTGTTTCTCCGTTGCCATGTTCTAAGTTGGTGCTACAGCATTGTTATCTACGACTGCTGAATCATCAATTATGATTCTCATCAGCGTGCTGTTTACTAAAGGGTTGTGGCTCCTCTTCAACTTCAGTTTCTTCTTGGAAAGAGGTGAGCTCAACTTTTCTTTTTGGTATACCAAATGGGATATAAACATCCTTTCTAGATCTTAAGTTGACTACCTTGTAATGCTCTTACCCTTCTTTTCTTGGATCCTCTGTATTGTTGGTTGAACTTCTTTAAAGTTTGTTGCTTAATGTTATAGCAAGTTTTCCCATCTACTTTTCTAGATTTCTCAAGGATACAACTTGACTTTGGACAACTGCTTTATTTTTCATAATGTACTTTTAATCAAAACTTATAAGGAGTTGAGTTGGTCATTCTTAGTCTTACTTTTTGCCATTGATATTGTTGATGAAATCCAGGAGGTTAAACGAGTCTGTTCTGTCCACTGGCTTCTACAACATGTTAATTCTGATTTTGATTGCTCTAAGAGAAGTTTGAATGCTGCCTCTAACCAAGGTTGTACGTGTTAGAATAAGGATTATTCTAATTACGCTTTATTATAATTGCCCATATAGTTGACCATGGTTTGGATTCCTAGGGCAATTATCAAACAAATGACCATCTCTACAATAAATATGATCCTTCAACAACTTTGTTGACAGTTGCTGGAGCAGTAAACATAGCCTTCATCATATTTGTCAGTAAGGTTATTTAAGCTAATAATGTTGCTAAGGCATTTACATTATGAACTCTTATTGCTCTTCTTGTTGTAGCTTGTCTGGTAGATGGCCATTGATAGTTGTTATTTGATATCCTCTCTAAAATATCATAAGCCTCATTGTAAGACTTAAATAACAAAGCTCCATTTGCTGAAGCATCTACCATTAATCTAGTATTTGGGTTTAAACCATTGTAGAAAGTTTTCATTTATATGCAACAAGAGATACCATGATGAGGATATTTCCTAGGTAACTCCTTAAATCTTTCCCATGCATCATACAAACTTTCATCCTAGTTAATGGAAGGATGTGATCTCATTTCTTAACTTGGCATTCTTGATAGGTGAAAAGTACTTCATCAGGAATTTGCCCAAGTCATTCCATGTAGATACAATCTGATCGGTGGTAAAGAATTCAATCGAGCTCTTGCTCGATCCTCAAAGAAAATGGGAATAGTCTTAGCCTTAATAATTTCTGCGATGCTTCAGTAATCTTGAAAGTATCACTTACTTCCAAAAATAGTTTAAGGTGCAGATGAGGATTTTTTTATGGTAATCCATTGAATTGTCCTACTATCTGCAGCATCTAAAACATCACCAATTTGAGCTCAAAATTATTAGCTTGAACTTTAGGTTTGACTATTTTAAGATTTATGGCTTGAGGGGTCAAAACAGCAAAATCTCTAGTAATTTTATCTCTATCATCTACCATGAAGATGATGTTGTTATGATTTGGTTGCCATTGAATATTTTGAACATTTTGCCCTTCTTGAACTCCTTGCACATTAACTGGATCTAGGATGTAAGAAGGATTATCTCTTTGAACATTGATTGGATTTTTTCTTTCTTGAGGATTTAAACCTCCTAAATTATGCAAATTAGGCATGTCTACGTCAGATCTTAAACCTCTATGCTCTTTTCTTAGTCTTCTTACAGTTCCTTCAATTTATAGATTAAGCTAAAATTCAATTAGTTTATACTTGCGCATGCAAGAGTTGCTAGAGCAATTCTATCAATACAGCAAATAAATTAAAAGAACACTAAAATTGGCACCAAATAAAATTAACTTCACAACCCACAATAAGCATCCAATATCTGGAAACGGTGCCAAAAACATGATGTGCGAATTAAGGTGTTAATTTGCAAGTGTGCACAACAAGTAATCTAATGATGAGTATCATAATTGTCTCCACAAGGATTGATATTATAAGATTTGCTACAGCAATCTTAACAGTGTAATTTTAGTAAACTAAATAAAATAGAATAAATAATGAGATTAATGATCTATTAAAATTAAAAATGCAATAAACAAAATGCAGTAAGAAAAAACTAAAGTCAAACACAAAGATTTATTTCAATGGCAGAAAGGTAGTTTAAACTCACTTAATGGTTATTGACTATCTTTTAATGTAAGCATAGTTGCTACAGCATTTACTAAAGCATTAGGCATAATGTCTAATACATTCTAAGCTGTCACATGTTGGATATCCTATGTCTATATGCTATCTAATAGTGACCAGTTGTTAAATTAACATAAAGCATAGCATTATACGATCTAGACTCTATTTGCCTTACACGATGAATCCCTAAGTCTAGATCTTTATTAATATTAGATTAAGTATAGCCCTATTTAAATTGAGATTAACTCAACTTGGGAAACCCAATCTAAAACCATGTATTGTCTTATTTTGTTTCATTAAGTCAGACCTTTTTTAGGCTCCTTCTTAGCTAGTATCTACAAAATGGGTGCTCAACTGAAACAGAGATTTACAGTATAGAAAATTGAAACAAAATGCTACATCAGATTCTGGGCAATATACATATATCAATCAAATAACCCTTAAGCTAATTCAAAACGCAACTACAGTTAAGTTTAGCTCATGATGATAAGCTTTAAAACAATAAAACGTAAGTGTTTGCTATGAAATATGAAATACTAACTAGGCCACCCAAGATGGGTTTTTAAAACTTAAACAAATAAAACCACACAACAATTTAAACTAATGTTTTAATAAAATGAAAAGAAATAATTTTAACAATGCTTAAAATGAAAAGGATAAGGGAAGACAGATCAAACACGCGATTTTTACATAGTTCGGCCAACCATGCCTACATCAACGCCTCCAAGCTTACTGGGCTTGAGGATTCCACTAAGCAAGCCTCAAAGGCTTCAACAACACTTAAAATTGACTTCAAAGTTGTCCATAACCTTTACAACAAGAGATTATTCCCAATCTCTTAACCCAAGTATATCCCAACACTTACAATCACTCAAAAGCAAATATTACAATCAAACAATCTCTCACATAATGTATATGATTACAATTGAAATCTCAAGTTGTGAATCAATGAGACAAAAACAAGTTTAAAGCCCAATGATGTATGATTTCTCAGTAGCAAGCTCAAAGATAATTGTTGGATCTCTTTTGATTTGAATTTGATTGAGCCATTTTATAGTTGGTGTTGAAAACTAGCCATTGTTGACTTTCTAAGAATAATCGGATTGCCATTTTCTACTATCAGTTTACAATTTTGATTTGTCCAAATAGCCGTTATGCTTAGATTTTGAATAAATGGTTTACCGTTTGAGGTTATTGGATCGTCGTTTATTTCCAGAATCCTACAAAACAAACTTAGATTTTCGCTTTTTACTAAATGGTTCAAGATTAGAAAGTTTTCTCCTTTCTATAAATTATCATTCATTTTATTAGTAATAAACGTTTCACCATTAATTTCTGAATGCTCAAAATAAGTCTAAAGACTAAATCTTTTCAAATTATCGGTTTACCTTTAATAAATGGTTCGGGGTAATTTCCGAATCTATATTTTGACAACTTGTTGTAGAAAAATAATTTTCCGACTCGAGTTAATGGTCATTAAACTTTCTTTTAAACATGTCTATAGCCTTAAGAAATTCATTTTTATAAATTTCAATATTTTAATCAAGAACATATAAGTTTTGTTATCATCAAAATCAAAATTATAAGATTAAAAAAATATATCATCAAATAACCCTTTCTGAGGCTCCTTCTTAGCTAGTATCTACTAAATGGGTGGTCAATTAAAATAAAGATTTACAATATGTAAAATCAAAACAAAATGCTACAGCAGATTCTGGGCAACATACATATATCAGTCAAATAACCCTTAAGCTAATTCAAAACCCAACTACATTAAAGTTTAGCTTATGATAATGAGTTTTTAAAAAATAAAAATATGTAATCAAAAAGCAAATACAACAAGTAAAATGCAAAAGATATAAAAGGACCAAAGAGCATATTTTAAGGACACAAGGGAGATACAACCATCATACACACAAATAGAAAAAAAGGCAAAAGACTTTTTAGCATTAGTGCACCCAAAAAGCATAAAAACACTTGTCTTTTTTTGGCATTCTAGGACCACATTTCTTTTTGTGCTACTTGCCATGGTTTTGTCTACATCTGATAGTGTAGTAACAGTTACAGAATCTATCAAATAGCATGTGAATAGCCTTGACAATTTTGTCTGTACTTGGTCTTGGATTGCTGCAGCATTTGCTCTAGCATTGTCTCTGGCTCAGACTTGATTTCGTTCATCTTCAAATAAGTCTTTTATCGTTTTCTACAAGCTTGTTGCTAAAGCAATGTAGTCCTTCTTCTACAGAATCCATCAACAAAGTATAAGATTTTGGGTCACCTACCATATCATATTTAATCAAAGCTAAAAATGTTCTAAAATACATTAAATTACTATAATTAAGCTTAAATAGATACTCATAAAATTTACTAAAAATGAGATGAAAACTCATCATTAACTCTCTCTAAGTAATATTAGTGTAGGAGTAGAAATTCTATAATAACCTCATTTCATAGAGTTATCATCTTCTCACCAAGATGATGGAATAATATCCATAGCTTATAAAAGAATATGATCTCAAGTCAAATGAATTACTAGTCTAACCAATATTATTTATATTTATTTATATTTTTTTTAATGTATCACCATATCTTTTTGAGTCATATTAAAACCTACTTGATTATAGTTCTCTAAAATCAAGAAGACTTTCACTTAGAATGTAATATGGGCTAAGGACTAACAAAATGGAATAATAGAAAGATCAAAATATATGTTTGAGAAAAAATAGAGATCTTTTAATCGTACGAGTGCCTTTATTTTTGTTCATTTATTTATTTTCTTTTATCATTATATATATATAGTACACCACTTTTCTAAAAGAAAATTACTCTTTATTTTCTCAAATATAAATAGGCAATGGAAATATAAAATATAGGGTGGTAATTCAAATTGAAGTGGGATAGGATGATAATTTTTTTTTTTGTATATATGCTAAAAGGGATTCTTTTGTAGATCTTCATAATCTGGATGGTACGGAAAAAGACTAAAAAATGGATCAATGATGGCCTTTTATTATTTTTAAAGACTAAATAGTCTTCTATATCTACTAATTCAATGGACTTCAACTTTGAAGTAGCAATGCACAATTTTTTTTTTATTAGTCGATTCAAAAGAAAAGATAGAGGCAGTGTATAAAGTAATAAACTACTAAGCCAAGAAAATAATAAATTCAAAAACTCACTTGGGCTTATTATGACATATGTACATTCCTTTAAATAGTTCAATCATTTCCAGTCATTAAATTTCTCAATTTGTACTAGTCACCAACATCAATATCAAAGTGTAAACATGGTGGAATATAAGTCAAAGCCAAAAATAATACAAACATTAAAATTTAGAAGTCATTATGTCATTAAATGTCAAAGATTACATAAAATGCCTTAAATAATTTATTATTATTATTATTATTATTTTACTAAACTCCCGACTAGCAAGATGCACCGAGAGTAACAAAACTCTATATTCGACCATCTTTGACAAAAAAATTAGAAAGATTAGTAAAACTATAACAACACAACTATTGGTTATTCTACAACTATTAACTATTCTCTCCGCCCAAAATGAGACATTGTTCTCAATATAAAGAAAGGAAAGAAATTTAGAAATATATTACTTGAATGTTTGTAACACAAGCAAATATTCACAAATAAAGGGTTAAATCTAATTTTTTTCTTTTTTACTACTGATGTTACCTTCGTTAGTCAAACCAATCTGTACAATGGTCTGAAAGGATGGCTCTGTCTGTGAAAGCTTATAAAAGATCATAAATCGTTAGTAGTAGGAGCACAAATAAAAGCTTATTCCCGATGAATAAAATGAAATGATTAACTGTATAGTTAAAAAATGCTATCAAACCATCATAAAAGTTATTAATATTTAACAAATTAATAGGTTTTTTTTATGAATATTAAAACATGCAAATATAATAAGTGCTTTTAGAGTTATAAAATCTACTAGTAAGAAAATGAAAGCTCCTGAAGTGATTTTAGCATCCCAGGATATATTCTTTCTTGCACACCTAAAGGCGACTAGCTCTTCTTGATTGATGAGTAAAAATGACATCTTAGAGGTTAAGGTTTTGGGATGATCACGGAGCACGTGAAACTTCCCTTTAATATAAGCATCTTTTTGAGAAAAGTCTTGATAACTCTCGGTCACCTGCTATATATACCAGTGTATTTTTTCTGTGCTAGTACTGTTTCATGTATAGTTGTTTTGAACAAGCTTTTGTATTTTCTATAGTGAAAGCAAGAAAGCACAACGTTCTTGATTATCTATTTTAAGTTGTTGGCATCAAACGATTCTTAAAAACAATTTGTGAGTGTTTAAAAATAAGGAAACCATTTAAAGATCTTGGTGATAGACATAATGATACATAGTTATAAAAGGGTGGTGTATTTGTCAAATGATGCATGGAGTTCATGGCTCAAAAGTCAAAGTAATTAGCAAAGAAAATAAACAGCATGAAAGATAAAATCACACCGTTAAAGCAATTATGCAAATGATAAAAAAAAGTAAAACAAAGGATATTTAATAGTAGTTGTGATTGTGACCTAAATATCTTCTATAGTTTTTATGTCAAAACAATTCCAGGCATGCTTTGTTGATCGTGGATACAGAACTTCCCTTAGTTTTTATAAATTGGTAAATGTTTTCTTTTATAGTCGATTTCAAAGAGTGTGTGTGCGGAGTTTTTCTAGAATAATGGCTAATAACTGAAAAATTGTTCTATGTATGTACCCGTTGGGATATGTTTTGAACTCGAAAGAATATTATTTAATAACTCTTTATT